>CM068385.1:38223415-38823415 GCA_034770075.1 Aralia elata
TGATGTAAATAGCAGTGATGCAATCCTTCTGATGTTTAAGACTTATTCAATGAATGAAAATATCAGCTTTATTTGACGATGTTATGTTGTTAAATGTTAACCTGAATTGTTTTGAGTTTAAATATTGAACACTTAAGAAATTGAGTGTTAATCTAATAAGTCGCATATTCTTGAACAGAATTATGCCGCCAAGAAGAGTCTGGACGACCCCGTCAACAACCACCACTCTCCTTGAGGGGTCCACTAACAACAATAACAATAATCCAACCCGATGTTAACACCAGTACAACAACTAGTGAATCTTTTGAGAGGAGCTTTTGCCAATCAACCGCAAGCACACGTTACGACCTTTAAGGACATTAAGTCCGAGTGGTCCCCCTGAGTTTAAGGGATCGATGAATCCGATAGAAGCCCAAACCTGGGTAATCGGAAATTGGAGAAAGTTTTCGATGTCGCTAAGGGTTTGGAATGACCAGAAGGACTGCCTTTGTGACTTTTCATTTTAAAGTCGCAAGCCAGTTACTAAGTGGCAAGCCAACTAAGACGAGAGCAAGGAGAGGGTGTCATACCGTGGGATCGGTTTAAGGAAATGTTCTACGAGATGTATTTTCCTGCTAGTTCACAAATACAGATGGAGGTTCAGTTTCTCGAACTTAAACAAGGAACGAATGACAGTGCCAGAATATTCGGATCGAAAAATTCAACCGCATTAGCGAGGTTTGCACCATACCAGGTTAATATAGATGAGAGAAAGGCTAGACGGTTTGAGCAAGGATTGGAAGCCTTGGCTTTACAGTAAGGTTTCTATGTTTTCACTCAACAACATTTGCGGCGGTGTTAGAGAAAGCGATACTAGGCTGAGGGAGGAAGTGAAGCGATGACCAGATACAACCAGGAACAGAAAAAGAAAAAGAATGAGACTGAGAATAGGCCAAGCGGTAGTAATTGAGGAGGAAACAAGAAACGAAAATGGAGACGAAGTAGGTTCTACTTGAAGTCAACAGAGTAACCAGAAGCCGAAAAAATGAGGCTTGTGCAAGTTGTGGTAAGAATCATGCATGTGTATAGCCTGAAAGGGAAAAGGGGTGTCGCTATAATTAGCAATCAGGAGGGCCACATAGCGCCGAATTGTCCGAATCCAAGGAAAGTTGGTTTGTTTCACATGTGGATCAAAGGATCATTTAGCTAGAGATTGTCCCAAAAAGGCAGCAGGAGGAGCAGGAGGGAATAAGTGGGAACAGTGGTGGCAGTACATTTAACCATAACGGGATTAGCACCAACAAACCGATCCTACCGCCAGAAACTTTCAACATGACCGTGGCAAGAATGCTGTGCAGTCATCGCGCGATAGTGGTGTCAGGTAATACATTTTCGATTCAATAATTATAGATGCTTATGTATTGTTTAGATTCGTGGTGCTACTTGTTCATTTATATTCGATGACTTTGCTAAGAACTTAGATTTAGCCCTACGGAGGAAATTAGACTACCCTTTGAACATAGAAAATTGCGAAAAGGGAAGTAAATTCCTGTTAGGAACGTACACAAGGAACTGTAGAGGTGAATATTAAGGGAAACGTGATGACAGTAGATCTGAACCCAATTAAACTTGGGGAATTTGACAGTTATTTGGGGTATAGGACTGGCTATTCAATTATGGAGCAATAATTGATTGCCAGAAGAAAACGTATTAACCTTATGACTCCGTCAAAGGTAGTATTTCTATGGCAGCAAATTCCGCCTAGACAAGCGAGTTGTCTGACGATGAATGCAGGCCAGGAAGTTGTTAAGACCAAGGTTGTGTGGGATACTTAGCCTACATAGTTGATACACAACTCGAAAGGAGAGTCTGGAAATTAGAAGAAATACCTGTCGTAAAGGGACTTTGTAGACGTCTTTCCAGATGATTTGCCAGGACTTCTGCCAAGATTAGGGAAGTTGAGTTTGTAAATTGATTTTAGCGACCAGGAACTGCCCCCGATATCGAAAGCACCATAACCGTATGGCCCCAGTAGAGATGAAAGAATTGATGGTGCAACTGCAAGAACTTTTGGATAAAGAGAGTATATTCAGCCGAAGCGTATCGCCGTAGGGAAGCGCCGGTGGTGTTTGTTAATAAGAAAGGACGGATCGATGCGACATCTTTCCTTGTGGCATTGATTAACAGAGAGTTGAGAACAAGGTCACGATTTAAGAAATAAATACCCGTTGCCAAGTAATCGACGCACTTGTTGATCAGTTGAAAGGAGCTACGAAAATTTCTCGAAAGATAGATTTGAGGAGTGGGTATCATCAGTTGAAAGGTGAGGTTAGAATATGTAACAGAAGACAGTATTCAGAACTTCGTATATGGTCATTACGAGTTTCTGGTGATGTCATTTTGGTCTAAACAAATGCTCCTAGCTAAGCATTTATGGACCTAATGAACAGGGTGTTTTTAAGCCGTTTTTGGACAAGTTCATAGTAGTATTTCATTTACGATATTCTAAATTTATTCCAAAACCAAGGAAGAGCATGCGGAACATTTGAAGTTTACATTGGGAGTGTTTAAGAAGAGAGAAGTTTGTACGCACTAAATTTTCAAAGTGTGAAATTCTGGATAGAAACGATTGCAATTTCTTGGAACATGTGAATTGACAAGGATGGGATTTTCGGTGGATCGGTCAAAGGGTATTGAAGCAGTGCTTAAACTGGGGATCCAGGCCGAAAACACCGCCATCGGGAAGTAAGGGTAGCTTTCCCTCGGATTAGCGGGTTAGTCAACAGGAGATTCTATTCAGGATTTTTCCAAAATCGCGACTACACGCCGTTAACGAATTTGACTAGAAAAGACGGTGAAGATTCCGTTTGGAACCGGAGAAGTGTGAGGAAAGTTTTCAAGAAATTAAAGAAGAGGTTGAGTACGACGCCTATGTTTGTCTCTACCGGATAGCACAGGATATTTTGTGGTGTATAGTGTTGCGTCGCATAAAAGGGACTCAGCCTGTGTGCTTATGCCAGGAACGGTAAGGTCATTGCGTAAGCGTTCACGACAATTAAAGGACTATGAGAAGGGTATCCTACCCATCGATTTGGAGTTGGCCGCCGGTTGGTGTTTGCTTTGAAGTTATGGAGAGCACCTATCTTTACCGGGGAGAATGTGTGAAATAAATACAGACCACAAAAGTCTGAAATATATTTTTGACACAGGATGGATCTGAACATCGCGACAGAGGAGATGGTTGGGAATTTGATAAGAGGATTCATCGACTGCGAAATGTTATATCATCCGGGTAACACGCAAAATGTGGTGGCAGACGCCTTAAGCAGAAAGGGACGGGAAGAAAAGATGTCTATGATTACCAGCTCCAAGAGGACCTAATTACAGCAATGGCGAAATTTGGAATAGAGGTGAAATTTCTGGAGGGAGCGTGACGAAAAATTATTTTCAAGCTGAGAATACGGATTCAACCTTGGTAGATAAGGTTAAGGAAGTACAAATTCAGGACGCGAGAATGTGCTAGAATCAGGAAAAAGATGTCTGAAGGTGATGAAAAATGAAATTCAAAGTGTGGATAACGAGGGAGTATTATGATTCGAAGGAAGAATTTGGGTTCCGCCAGTACAAGAGCCTTAAGGAGGAAATTTTGAACGAGGCTCATAATTCAAGATATTCGACTTCATCCGGGTAGTATCGAAGAATGTACCAAGATCCTCCGACAGTATTTTTATAATGGTGGTGGGTCGCGAATATGAAGAGGTGGACGTTGCCGATTTATTGTAGCCAAAGTGTTTGCGACATGTCAGATAGGTTAAAGCAGAATATCAGAGGCCAAATAGGCTATTACACACCGTTTAGAAATCCCAGAATGGAAATGGGAGCATCATCCACCATGGATTTCGTAGTAGGTCTCCACGACGAACTCAGAAAGGGTTATCGACAGCAATATTGGGTTAATCGTAGATCGGGGGGGACATGGGGGTTCGAAATTCAGCACATTTTTCTAACCGATCAAGATTAGATTCAACCTAGATCAGTTGGCTGAAGTTGTATGTCAAAGAGTAATTAATATCGAGGCACAGGTGTTCCAATATCTATTGTCCTCAGATAGACGATCTGCGCTTGACATCGAACTTCTGGAAACGACTTACAGGAATGCAATGGGGACACAGGTTACGTATGAGTACGGCATATCATCCTAAAGACCATGGTCGGGACATAGTGAAATAACGATTTCAAACATTGAGGAGGATATGTTACGAGCTTGCATTATGGACTTCAAAGGAAATTGGGGACGATCATCTACCGTTGGTGGTGAATTTGCTTAATAACAACAGTTAACCACGCCAAGTAATTGGCATAGCCGCCCATACCAGAAGCGATTGGGGCCACGACAGAAAGTGGCAGAACTCCATGTATGCTGGGATGAAAGTTGCGCGGAACGTCAATTGCTCGGACACAGAATTGGTACAATCAGGACCGTCGCGAAATCGTTAAAGGTGATCAGGGCTAAGATTGATAGCAGCTCCAGGATAGACAGAAGGATGTACGCCGATCAACATCGTAAGAATTTGAGAGTTTGGAGTCTGGAAGTTATGTTTTCTTGAAAGTATTCTCCCTGGAAAGTGGAAGATTCGTTTTGGTAAGGAAGTGAAAAACTGAGCCCGGAGGTTCATTGGACCCTTTTGAAATCATTAAGAAGATTGTATGGTGAGAGTCGTCATATTAGGTAGTCTTTACTTCCAGCGCTAGGTTAACACATCCACATTGTCTTTCATGTCTTGGTGTTACGACCATACAATGCCCGACTACAAGCATGTCCCTAGAGTATGAAACCCCTACATGTTGAGAAAAGATTTGTCTTACGAAGAAAAAGCCTGTTTCTTTTTTTTCTTATTTTTTTTTTTTTTTTTTTTTTAAGATAGTTGACAGGAAAGAGCAAGTGCTAAGAAATAAAACTATACCTTCTGCTTTAAGGTTGAAGCTTTTGAGGAAACACAATTGCTGAAAGAGGCTACGTGGGAACTCGAAGATCAAATTGATGAGAAATATATCCTCAGTTATTCGGCTTAATCTATGTGTAGCGATTCTGGGGACAGAATCTTTGTAAGGGGGGAGAATGTACCGGGACGAGTTATTTGAGTCGTGTTTCTGGGGACAGAATCCTTTATAAGGGGGAAAGATGTGACGAACGAGAATTTTTGTAAACTTTATTTTAAATATTTATTGTAATTAAAATTAAATAATTTTTCGATGAATGTAATTCTTGAGTTAATTGATTAATCGATGAATTTGTGGTTAGATTAATATTAATTATATGTGTTACATTAATTATTAGTAATGTTAGAGGATTTTTATATGTTAAAATATGTGTTTGATTTGATAATTATTATGATTTAAATACATTTATTTAAATGAGTTATAATTGTTATTTCTAATTAATTTAATTATTAATTAGAGATTTAGTAAAATTGGTCATTATTAATAAATTGGGAAATTTTTTATTATTTATATGACTTATGTGATTTAATGTAGAATTATTCTATTTTATATTAATTTGATTTTATTAAGTATTATTTAGTTGATTAAAGTGTGGACATGAAACTATGTAATAAGCTAGTTATTTAAAATAAACTAGAGGGAAAGAATAAACATGCTATTGCGAAACGAGGCCCTAATGGGTGGTTTGTATGTCAGTTAACCCATTATGGGATTAACTGACAACACCACTAAAGTTCAAGATTTAAATCTCAAGTATTCTTATTAAGGGTATGTATTTTCTAACCAAATTAGAGTTTATCCAAAGAGAAAAAGAGAGAAATAATCTAGGAGAATTGGAGAATTTCATTCATCTTCTTGCATAACTCAAACCACAAATCAAAGGTAATTCTTCTAATTTACAAGTTTTAACTCATACTCTGAAAGTTCTTCCATGATTATACGCCATGTTTTGAGTTTTCGGTAAAAGGGACCTAAATATGGCGATTAAACGCATGAATATGATTATATAGTGTGTTACTATGTGATTATAACATGATTGAATACCATGTAGTCATTGATTTAAAGTTGATTAATTCCATGTAATTAGTGCTCAATTGAATTTTCAAGAGTTACAGAAGTATGAAAATTGGTATGTCTGGTCCTCATGGTACAAATTATATGCTTTAAATGGTTTATGTAACTTGAAATTGGAATAGTTGGGTATAATTATGCAGTGTTTAAATGAACAATATAGAGGTTAAACAAACCGGATTTAATTATGGCCAATAAACGAGTTTGACATAGCAATTAATTTATGTTAACTTGTATCAAAACTCTTATAATAAGTTATCGAACAGGTTAGATTTTTCGGATCTATTTAATTGGGTTGTATAGATTATCTGTGATGTTAAAAATTATCACTGTTTATGGAATGGGTTTTGGATTTCATACCATATATGATATATTGGGCATGTTTAAATTTGATGTACGAATAACAAAATGGGAAAATTTTTGGCCCTGTTTCTCTGCGCTTCTTCACGCGAACTGCAGAAACTGGAATTCGTTAATTCTCTCTCGCCCCGGACGAGAATTAATAAAGAAAAAAAAGAAAAAAAAAAGAGTAAAAAGATACGAGAGTACCAAAAATTTTTCTTCTTTCTTTGAGGTCATGTTATGCTATCTTAGATTATACCTAAAGCCTTATGCTAAGGTATAAAATGAATGCTAAAATACTGTAAATGGGGTGGGTAAGCCATAAACCCATGTGATTGATTTCGATGTCAAACTGAGCTATTAAAATAGAATATTTAGGATGAGAATGAAGTTGCTGAAGTATTTTTAATTAATGCTATAACTAATTATTAATACTGTTTTATTGAAACGGAAATGTTATAGGTTGAATTAGAGAAACGGGAGTCTTAAATTTATTAGTCCACGCACGTGGCAAAGTATCTTATCCTTACTTTTTAACATTTACCGCAAGTTTCTAAAATTTTCATTTATCCATAAGAATACAGGCTATCATAATGCTATTACTTCTTTGAGGCAAGTTTATTGTTTCTAATTCCCATTCCAAGTTTCACGGATATTCAATGAGTACGTTTTTAATTTCCCTCTTTGTAATGGCTTCAGTTATATATAACGGATTCAATTCGTAACCTTTTGTGAGATTTAGTTTTGATTCTCGAATTATACCTTTTCTGAACCTTGAGTGACTAGCGAACCCTTATTGATTCCCGACTAGATCCATAGTTGATGAGGCATCCTCTAAATTCTAGAAACGATTATTGAAGTCAAATATCCAAACCAAACGTCCTATTGGTGCGGCACTCCCGATGTCTAAACTGAGATGAACAACCCTTATACAGGGGATTTTATTTACGCGTTAGTGTTAAGTATGTTTTTGTGGCACATACATGGTACAAAAGGCGCTGATCCCCCACCTGAGTTAACGAGAAGCAAAGGTCCATATAAGTCTTAACGACTGTTAAAGGTTGTTAAAAAAGTAGAAATACTTGATAACCTAAGACATAAGTTCGTAGGTCTTAAGACCCTACCAGAACGTTCTTTTTGAATCCTTGTTTTTACATTCTTGACCTCAAAAGCTAAATCTTCGAATATTCGAATATCCTCCTATTAATTATTTCGCAATGATTATTATTACTGTTGTATGGTTATACTTGTTTGGGTGGCAATCATTTCTCAACACCCTTGACATAATAACATTGCAGCTAAAAGTTGAAAGAACTGATGAGCCCATACCACTAGATAAGAGGCAAAGGAAAAAAGCAAACAAAGTGATGAAGAATTTGTTATATTGTGTTAAAGTGATGATTATGTTAAAATAGACTTATTTTTATGTTTTCACGCACTGTATGTTTATTTAAGGATTAGGATGAGACCTGGGATTTGTTTAGTGAATGATGTTGTAACGCCTCTATCATGGGAAGATTTCTCATTTTCTATTCAAGTATTTTCATTTATATTTTGAATGGGTAGTTTAGATGTGATGTGATGTTATTTTTGGATGTGTGGAACACCAAGATCCTGAGGAAATGAAGTACCGCAAGGAAATTTGGGGGTGATCACAGTTCGACATCGTATACATAACTCAGAAAAGCCATGGAAAGGGCAGGGAATTGCATACTCAGCTGTCAGAAATGCCAAGCAAGGAGGGGATGGAGCCTTTAGAAACTCCTTTGCCGGGCGAAAAGATGTATTCTGGATCTTTACACACGAGATGTGATGACTGATGTGCGGCAAGTTCTGGAAGTTGTAATTTTTGATGGTGCGCATGAATGCCGAAGAGGCAGGAGCCGGAGCCAGTCCATAGTATCTTATCACCAGAGAACAATACCCCCGATGGCCACTAAATTGCATGTTTCAGTCACGTCGAAGTAACACAGCTGAGTATGTGCGGATGTATAATTGGGACTTCGAAATAATAAAACCCGTTTGTGCCCGCGATATGGGAGGTGAAAGAGAATAGCAGTGGTATCGGGGATTCAGAGCTGGTAATCAAACAAGGCGCGATCGGAAGGAGTATAGCACGAAGGAGACTCCGATTGCGGCTTTCCACTACCACCGATGGTGTTCTTAATCCAATTGATTGCGAGAATTTGAAGGATATCGCTTTCCGACATATCCACTCGCGGGGGGGAAACGAAATGATTTTGCCGATGCATTGTCAACTCTGGCATCCTTAATCCACCATAATCAAAAGCAGGGACTGTTCCACAGATATAGAAATAGCAGTAACAGAATGCCCCAGCATACGAGGAACATGTGGCAGTATTATCGGAGGAGGTGGTCTTTTACTGCCAAGGGCAAGCCTATGGAATTCCACGACATAAGGGAAGTATCTAAGGGATAGATCCATTCCACGACCAGGCAGGCCGGAGCCCGAGAGGTTGAGAATCCAAATGATGGAAGATAGAAGTTTTATCTGAGCGGTGGATTCACTATAAACACAGAGGGATGGCCGGTTTTGGGATTGTTGGCGATGTGTAAAATGAAACGCAGGCCCAAAAGAATTATAGAACAAAATACATGGGGGAGTAATGTGGGCCACACATGAGTCTGGACCGATGCTGGCCAAAAAGATACTTGAGTAACGGGGCAATTAGTAGTATTAACACTGAAGGGCCGGACTGCGATGATCATGTCAATACGATGTTACCAATGCCAGGCGCACGAAATGTACTCCCATCGCGCCTCCCAAGTGAACTGCATTGTATGTGACTCTCCCCTTTGGCCATTCTCAATTGTGGGGTATGGATGTAAATCGGACGCAGGTGGAGCCCAAAGCAAGCAAACGGAACCACCGATTTAATCTTCGTCATGATTCCGATTACTTCACTAAATGGGTAGAAGCTGGGGCTCTTTCCCTAAAGTAACTACAGGAGATCCATCCGTTGTTCCTTCATCAAGGAATAATGTCATTTGCCGATACGGGCAACCTGGAGGTCCTTAGTCCTCCCGACCAATGCCCAAGAATTTGAACAATGCCCTCATGAAAGGAATTACGTGACCAGTTTAAGAATCAAACACCATACAATTCTGTCATTATACTCGTCCTAAGAATGAATGGGGCAGTGGAAGGTTGCAAATAAGAATATCATAGAAGATTATGGCGAGAATGTCTGCTAATCATCCGGAGGATGGCCAGATCTGCATACCTCTCACGCCTGGCTAGGCGTACAGAACGTCGGGTTGACGTACATTCATACATGGGCAACCCTTAACCCCCTTATAACGCTTTGGTATACGTGAATGGAAGGCTGTTCCTGCCAGTTGTGGTATGAGATGAGCGTCCCTCAGAATCTTGATTGATGCTCCAGCAAATAAACGAGGAGGAATTGGATGCAAGGTCGATAACGACCAATTGGCCCTAATTGATGAAAAAAGGGTGGTTGTTTTTTTTTTTTTTGTTTTTGCACGGTCAGTTAATATCAGCAAAAGAATCTCTCTGATCGTACGAACCAAAAAGAGATAAGACCTTGTGGAAGTTTCATGAAAAATAACCTAGTTGCTAAAGAGAGTCCCCATGCCTTGTCAAGCAACGAAGCCAAGGGGAAGTTTTCCCCGAACTGGGTGAAAAAAACAAAAAGGGGTTCCTTTTGTGATTAAGAAAGGTTTGCTGTCCGGAGGAGTCCCCTCATATTGCAAGAGAATGGATGGTGAGGTAGGTTTTCCACAACCCATCAATTCCGACTCGGTGAAGCTGGTTTCTAAACGCTTGAATCATTATTTTCCTCCTTTTTACTATTATTGAAAGAACGAACTAACGTAGGACACTGATTTCCCGACTTGTGGGAGTATGTAGGCACCATACATGGCAAACGGTCCATTTCTTTACAAAATAACACCTTTCTGTAACCAAAACCGATTCCCAACAGCCAGAAAAGCCTTCCTATACCCTCGAAAACTCTTCCCAAAACCAGACCACCTAGTCAGCTTCATTCCTCAATTGGACATAACCCTAACCAAAACCAAAACAGTTAGCGAAAAATCTAAGACTCATGTCCGATGAAAATCAACAGGGTTGTGCAGGCAATATACTGTCAAATCTCCATCAAGACTTGAGGAGAGGAAGAAGGCGAAATAAATCAAAAATCATTTGGTTAGCTGGATAAAATGAGGATCCAATGAACAAGGCAACGATAACGACAAAAAGGGAAAATGACTAAATTTAAATGCATGTTCCTATATATATAAGTTCATTTTTGTTACAACATAGATTTTCTCTTTCGTTATAAACCGAATGAAACTGACATAGTCCATGCAGGAAATAAAATGATCTACAAATCTGAAACTAACTGAAGCAAGATGGATAAGGTGGTGGAATAGATCTGAAGCATCAGCATCCCCTGCAATCTGCTGCCCCATCATGTCGATGCGATCCAATAAAGCAGTGGCTCGGCTAACATCTTAGAGTGAGCATCTATAACTGCCCTAGTCTGTAATACAATGGCGTCTCTGTCAGTGAGGGCAGCATCTCTGGCCAGAATCAGCGGCATCTCTCTCAGCAAGAGCAGCATCTCTCTCAGCCTCAGCAGTAATCAAGGCCAGTCGGCTCCGACTATCCTCAGATAACCCGACTAGGGGCAGAATCAGTTGAGATGGAATGAAGAGTCTGGGCGGGAGTGGAGAAGCCTTCGAAATCATGTCTGGACATCATCTCTGTAGACTCAGGAGGAATAATTACCTCTGGGGTGGTATCATCTGTGAAAATACTCGAGAGTCATCAAATACTCCAGTCTGGCTCAAGCCAACCACATCAGAGTCTCCGTGCAAACATCGCACATAAGCAGAATGTCTGAATGGGGCAACTCTCACTATACTCGGCAAGGATCCTGCGAGACCAAAGATCATACACCTGTAGTAGATCTCTCTCTGTCTGGGGTAATATGAGGAATCGTAGTCGGGCTCAGCGCCCGTGAAGGAGTGAAAATCCTGTATCTGATCAAACTATCCCATAACCGCTAAGGGATGATAAGTCGTCACAACCCCTCAAGCCAGAAATAGGGATGAAATCCAAGGTGGGCATATGAGTCAAGAAGCTCATGAAGGAGAAATAACTCCGAATAGATCAAGAGATGAAAAGGCTCCTCAATAGCCGATAAGAATTCTGTCTAGGAAGCCGCATCAGTACAGCTCACGGGAAGGAATGAGAATTGCATGGCTATGTCGTCGCTGAAGCAAAACCCATGGCGACGGAAATGACCAGATGGGGCTTGAGATGGCTCATAAACCATACATACAACAAAACAGAGCTCCCTCTGAACACTCTGCCTCGGAAAGACTGACAATATGAGGTTGACATGTAGGTGTCTGCTAGTATCATAGGAATAATGGTGTGATCCTCCTAAAGGGCTCTAAACGGCTGCAATAACTCGCATATCCAACATATTGGATCCGGCAGGCAGATACAAAACTGAGATAACACAAGCCATCAGAACATCTACTCTCAAAGCGCCCCCAGCGCTCCTCGAACACGAAAAAATCACCAGAGAATAGATGAAAAACTGTCGGGTGAAGCCGAATCGGTCAATCAGGAAATGAAGGGGAACTAGATGGTCTGATGTGATCACCGATAACAGAACTGTCCTCTGCAACCCAGTAAAAGTCAAGAACTGATGGCGCATGGAACCAGTCGTGACCCTAGCACAAGGACCATCCAAAGATAAGCCGGTAAAGCGAGCATACTCCTCGAGAATGAGGGTCAGCTCCACTGTCCCTAATCTGAACACCTGACGGGCAGGGGTCCAATAGCTCAGAATACCCTCCACAAAGCCCGCCGGCACCTGAAAGGATAACAAGGACCAGGAATGTCCCAGAAGACCATCTGCAGTAACCCTTTCGCCCAGCGACAAACTGTCCAACCAGCGAAAAAGCCTGCCAACCAACCCTGTGGGAAGACCGAGATCCAAACGTACCACGGCGTCTGGTGACGATGTGACGCCCCCAAATCCGGGTCACCCGAACCGCGGACCTGGTTCGTCACTATCTCATACCTGCATCAAACTATTGATAACTTACAGCGGAAATAATGGAATATTCATATTGATATAAACACAAATAATCCTATCCCAAGTCTCGAAACCAAAACTTCTACAACGTAACTTAATACGTAAGGGTAATTAAGTCTTAATTACATCACAAAAGTCAACGAGTCTTAATACATAATCAAAATGGTGATCTTAATGGTACAAAGCTAATCCGTAGCTTTGCCTTTGCCTTTATCCTTCCCAGAACTTTCACCACAAGCTCCACTAACTGAAATATTTTAAGGAAAGCAAGGGTGAGCAACAAATTTGCTCAGCAAGTAATAATAACAATTAATCGTGAATCATCAAATGAATACTTTATAGCTTACAAGAAGCAAGAGAATAAAAGATAGCTCAAGAATATGCATAATCTCAACGAATGACCTCATTAACACAATTGTAGGGCCTCTAAGGACTAAATGATTTCAATGTTTCCAAATGGAGGAAATATTCTATACTGGGTAGTCATCTTGACACTGAACTTTTACTAGAATCACCAGAAAATTCATCCGATAATCCAACATACTAATACAATAGGTGATCAGCCTAATGTACCCGGTGTTATGCATAACCCCTTTAACATACTATTCGCGGGCGTGTCGGTCTCCCGACATACATACTGTTTTCCCTGCTAAGAGGGTTCTTCATCTCAGCTTTACATAGGAATCCAAACCAAACAATTTGATTGGATAGCTTTACTTAACAACAATGATGATTAAACATACGTCTAGCCGAACCAAGTGGCGTAAACTATTTCCTTAAACAGTTCATAAATGAAGAACTAAACGTCTCACAGTCCAACAACAGATAATGAATTCAAATGTACAAGCGGTGAATATCAATAATTTATCTTTGATGTGGAGTAATTGACAAAAATTAGTCCACCAAAATAATTGAAGGTAATAACTCGATTTGAGTCATGAAACTTGCAACAATGTACCTGTTTGCGCGAAATAAAAGTAGTGCATAAGGTTTAAAAACTTGCCCAACACAAGGGTTAAGACAAGGGTTTAAAGAAGAACTTGCCTGAATCGCTGCTACAATATTACAACACACGCTCCTTAATATCCTACACATGTAAATATATATTCACATAACAATTAGTCACATAAAGACTCAGGTTCAAAACAGACGTTTGCAATCATTAAAAAACACGTTGATTGCCCTACGACTACCCAGTCGGGGGTCTCGCTCACCGGTGAGCGACCGGCTACTCAGCTCGCCGGTGAGCTGGCGGGGGTCGGGGGGCAGCGCCCCCTGGAAACCATAGCCTAAATTGCAATTAGATTATTCAATTTCCGCCTTAAAACAATACCAATCTGGTTGACATTTGAGAAATAATTAAGCATTTAGGGTTTAACAGAATATGCTTAGTTAACCTGTCCTAATCATTTAATCCAAAGAAAAATATAAGTGTTTGGACCCATTGAAAAGGTTTCATTAGGTCAGACCCGACTTGACCCGCCTGACCGACCCAACCTGGCCCAAACACGGAGGCTGGCGCTGCTGGCGCCGAGCCCAAGCACTGGACCTCACGCTGCGGCGTGAGTCCCGTGTCTTCTCCATGAACCGGGCTTCACGCTGCGGCGTGAGCCTTAAAGCTTGGGCCTCACGCTAGCGGCGCGAGTCCCGGTTTTTCCCCACTTGCCCCCTCGCTGCAGCGTGAGCTGCAGGGCATATGGGTGGCGCTGCGGCGCCATTCTGCAGTAGCCGGATTCTGGGTTTTGTTTCCAGAACGCGACTCCGACCTCCGGCCACTCCAACCTCCATAACTTCCTTCAATACACAAGCAAATTGGTCCATTCCGGACTCTAATGGACTCCTGACTCATGGGGCTACAACATAATCAAAAATGCAGAGCTACCCATTAACATTAACATGGTTCAAATCTAAAGCCAAAGTGTAAAGTTCATACTCTGTTCTTCGAGTTCTTGACAAGTTTTACGAAAATCATTCCTACGAACTCGTTTTAACTCCTTTTTACTCCATTCCATTTGGGTTAGCTTCGTAACCCATGGAACTACAACACCATAGCAACAAATAAAATTAACAAACACGAAATCTAGCATTTATAGTCCTCTAAAAAGTCCATTGTTCTTCATGTTCTTCATCCTCCTTAAGCATAGGTACGAATTTCTTCTATTTTTGTTCCACTTTGATGTTATTAATGGCTTCTATAGTCTCTTAACAACATATATAAACATCTAGAACAAGCAAAAACATCCAGAATCGCTAGAAAATCAATCCACAAGCTCAAGAGCTCAAAAACTAAGAAAACTTGAAAATCTTTACAAGAAATCGAATGGAATGGATTTTGTTGGTGTTTACCTCTGTAAATCCTTCCTAGATGATTTAGAAGCTTGCTAGGCTTGCTTGGCTCGAGTTCTTCTTGCTTGGACTCTCTTCTTCTTCCACCCGTGCCTTCTTCTTCCTCCTTCCTTTTTCCAGCGAGTCTTCTTCTTCCTCCTTCCTTTTTCCGGCGGCCTTCTCCCTCTTTCTTCTTCCTCTTTGCAGCTCTCTCTCACTCTCTATTTCTCTCTCTCTCTCTCTCTATCAGCTGATGGTTTAGGGAAGGAATGAGAGTTTGAATGATTTAGGAGAGTAGAGGAGTGAATTTAGGAGAAGTGGGAGAAAAAATGAAAATGGGGTTGGTTGCTCAAGGAGCTTCCCTCTTGGAGTAACAAGACAAAATAAATACCCAAATACACAAAAATATATCTGAAAACTCCCACTTTTGTACCAAAACTGGTAAATAACTCTACCCAAAATTAAACTGGGTACTCCCATAAATTATTGGGACATATAAAAATAATTATTACGGGGTTTGCCCATTTATTCGGAACAGCCTTATCATATGTTTCGGATACCGAATAAAACACGAACGGGCTCAAAACGAAAATCCGACTCTTGGAAAATTATTCGTACGCATATACATATTTATGAAATTTATTAAAGTCGAAAAATTTCAAAAATATTATGGCGTGAATAGCCCCTCGATAAGCGTGCCCCATGAATAGATGAATTTGCAATTTTTTCGCGAAGTCAAAGTATTCACGCCTAACGGCACTACAACACATAAAATTCAATACAAGCACACATATTAGGTTATCACACAACCTTTAAGCACATAACACATAATAATATACATAAAAATAAAAATTCATTTCATTTCATACATAAACTCGGGTTACAAGGGAATTAAAATTCTCGATCGTTACAGACGACATCTGTGAAAAACAGTATCAAAAAGACTGTGCAGGGGTCATTATCCATCCATGAATAAAAAAAGCAAGCATCATACAGTTAATAATAAGGCAATTGAACTGTCTTATTACTTAATTCTAGTTTGATTAGCTTCAAAAGGAGCAATATCATCAATATCGCGTTCAAAACCATGTGTACATCTCACACAAGTCTTGATTTAAGGAGACCTTTTATTGTTTTATTAGTAGTTCAAATTCCCAAAGAAAGAGGTGATTAGGACTTCTATTACTTTGTTCTAGTTTGATTAGCTTCAAAAGGAGCAATATCATCAATATCGCGTTCAAAACGATGTGTACGTCTCACACAAGTCTTGATTTAAAGAGACCAGTAAGCAATGCCAGAAAGCCTTTTAGACCATCAAGAAACAGCTGACAGAAGCACCGGTGCTGGTACCTCCGAAGGATGGGATCCCGCTGTTTATGTTTATCTCGGTCAATGCCATTGCAATGGGATATATGCTGGGACAGAAGAATGAATCAGGCAAAGAGCAGGCCATCTATTACCTCAGCAAGAGATTTAGCCGATGTGAACAGAATTACACCCCCATCGAAAGGACCTGTTGTGCTCTAGCGTGGGCCGTAATGAGATTACAGCACTATCTCCATGGGCACACGACGTACCTGATATCGAGAATGGATCCCCTGAAGTATATCTTTGAAAGACTCATGCTGAACTGTCGATTGTCAAGGTGGCAGTTAATCTTACAGCAGTTCGACATCGTGTATATAACTCAGAAAGCCATGAAAGGGCAGGGAATTGCATATCAGCTGTCAGAAAAGCCAGCAGGGAGGATGGAGCCTTTAGAAACTCCTTTATCGGGCGAGGATGTATTCTGGGTCTTACACACGAGATGTGACGACGAGGGGCAGTTCTGGAAGTTGTATTTTGATGGTGCCATGAATGTTGAAAGGGCAGGAGCCGGAGCAGTCCTGGTATCTATCACCGGGGAGCAATACCTCGTGGCCACTAAATTGCAGTTCAGTAATTCGAATAACACAGCTGAGTATGAGGGATGTATATTGGGACTCCGCTTTGCCCGCGATATGGGGGTAAAGAGACTAGCGGTGTTCGGGGATTCAGAGCTGGTAATCAGACAGGCGATCGGGGAATATAGCACTAAGGGGCTCCGGTTGCTTCCATACCACCGATGTGTTATCCAATTGATGCGAGAATTTGAAGATATCGCTTTCCGACATATCCCCCGGGGACGGAATGATTTTGCGGATGCATTGGCAACTCTGGCTTCTTTAATCCATATAATCAAAAGTAGGGACGTTCCACAGATTGAAATAGCGGTGCAGAATGTCCCAGCGTACGAGGAGCATGTGACAGTATTATCGGAGGAGGTGGTTCTGCTAAAGCAGCCTTGGTATCATAACACAAGGGAGTATCTGAGGGATAGATCCATTACCGACCAAGCAAACCGAGCTGAGAGGTTGAGAATCTGAAAGATGGCGATGAAGTTCTATTTGAGCGGGGATTCACTGTACAAGAGGGATGCCGGTTTGGGATTGTTGCGGTGTGTAAATGAAACGCTGGCCCAAAAGATTATGGACGAAATATATGGTGGAGTGTGTGGGCCACACATGAGTGGACCGATGTTGGCTAAAAAGATATTGAGAACGGGGCATTACTGGTTAACACTGAAGGCCGACTGCGAGGATCATGTCAAACGATGTTACCAATGCCAGGCGCACGGCAATGTAATCCATGCGCCTCCCAATGAACTGCATTGTATGAGCTGCCC
The DNA here is from genome assembly GCA_034770075.1 of Aralia elata. Classification (NCBI taxonomy): domain Eukaryota; kingdom Viridiplantae; phylum Streptophyta; class Magnoliopsida; order Apiales; family Araliaceae; genus Aralia; species Aralia elata. The sequence continues at coordinate 38,240,936 of CM068385.1, forward strand.
TTGGCCATTCTCAATGTGGGGTATGGATATAATCGGACCAATAGAGCCCAAAGCAAGCAACGGACCAATCTTTGTTATGATCGATTACTTCACTAAATGGGTAGAAGCAGCTTCTTTCTCCAAGGTAACTCAGGAGATCATCGTCCGTTTCATCAGGAATAATGTCATTTGCCGATACGGGCAACCCGAGGTCTTAGTCTCCGACAATGCCAAGAATTTGAACAATGCCCTCATGAAGGAATTATGTGACCAATTTAAGATCAAACACCTAAACTCTGTCATTTATCGTCCTAAGATGAATGGGGCAGTGGAGGCTACAAATAAGAATATCAAGAAGATCATGGCGAAAATGTCTGCTAATCATCGGGGATGGCCAGATCTGCTACCTCTCACCCTGCTGGCGTACAGAATGTCAATGCGTACTTCTACAGGGGCAACCCCTTACGCTTTGGTATACGGAATGAAGGCTGTTCTGCCAGTTGAGGTTGAGATGGCGTCCCTTAGAATCTTGATTGATGCTCAGATAAGCCAGGAGGATTGGATGCAAAGTCGGTACGACCAATTAGCCCTAATTGACGAAAGGAGGGTGGCTGCTGTTTTGCACGGTCAGTTATATCAGCAAAGAATCTCTCGATTGTACGACAAAAAGGTAAGACCTCGGAAGTTCAAGGAAAATGACCTAGTGCTAAAGAGATTCATGCCTTGTCAAGACGAAGCCAAAGGGAAGTTTGCCCCGAGCTGGGAAGGACCTTTTGTGATTAAGAAAGTGCTGTCCGGAGGAGCCCTCATATTGCAAGAGATGGACGGTGAAGTGTTTCCATAGCCCATCAATTCTGACTCGGTGAAGCGGTTCTACGCCTAAAAAAAATCATCATTTTCTCCTCATTCTTGGAAGAACGAACTACGTAGGACCTGATTTCCCAACCTGTGGGAGTACGTAGGCAGCCATCATGGTACGGTCCATTTCTTTACAAAATAATACTTTCTCTAATCAAAACCAATTCCCAATAGCCAAAAAAGCCTTCCTATGTCCTCGAAACCTTCCCGAAACCAGCCACCTACTCAGCTTCATCTCAAATGGCATAACCCTAACCCAACAAAACAGTTAGCCAAAATCTAAGACTCAGTCCGATGAAATCAATATGGTGTGCGGCAATATCTGTCAAATTTCCATCAAGACTTGAGAAGAGAAAGAAGGCGAAATATCAAAATCGTGGTTAACTGGATAAAATGAGGATCCAATGAAGGGAAATGATACGACAAAAAAGGGAAAATGATTCAATTTAAATGCATGTCTATATATATAAGTCATTTTGTTACAAGATTTCTCTTTCGATAACCGATGAAACTGACGTAGTCTATGCAGGAAATAAAATGATCTACAAATCTGAAACTAACTGAAGCAGGATGGATAGGGTGGTGGATAGATCTGAAGCATCGGCATCTCCTGCAATCTGCTGCCCCATCGTGGCGATGCGATCCAATAAAGCAGTGGCTCGGCTCACTGTCTTAGAGCGAGCATCTATAACTGCCCTAGTCTGCAATACAATAACATCTCTGTCAGTAAGGGCAACATCTCGGGCTAGAATAGTAGCATCTCTCTCAACAAGAGCGGTTTCCCTCTCAGCCTCCATAGTAATCAAGGCCAGTCGGATCCGGTTATCCTCAGTAACCCGACTAGGGGCAGAATCAGCTGAGATGGAATGAGGAGTAGGGGCGGGAGTGGAGAAGCCGTTAAAATCATATCTGGGCATCATCTCTGTAGACTCAGAAGGAATAAATACCTCTGGGGTGGTATCATCTGTGAAAATCACTCGAGAGTCATTAAATACTCCAGTCTGACTTGAACCAACCATATCCGGATCTCCGTGCAACCATTGCACATAAGCAGATGTCTAAGTGGGGCAACTCTCACTATACTCGGCAAAGATCCTGCGAGACCAAAGAGCATATACCCGCAGTAGATCTCTCTCTGTCTGGGGTGATATGAGGAATCGGTAGTCGGCTGCGCCCGTGAAAGGGTGAAAATCCTGTATCTGGTCAAACTGCCCCATAACCGCCAAAGGATGATAAGTCCTCACGCCCCTCAAGCCAGAAATAGGGATGAAATCCAGGGTGGGCACATGAGTCGAGAAGCTCATGAAGGAGCAATAACCCGAATAGATCAAGAGATGAAAAGGCTCCTCAATAGCAGATAAGAATTTTGTCCAGGAAGCCACATCAGTACAGCTCACGGGACGGAACGAGAATTGCATGGCGATGTCGTGGCTGAAGCAAAACCCACGGCGACGGAAATGACCGATAGGGCTGAGATGGCTCATAAACCACACATACAACAAAACAGAGCTCCCTCTGAATACTCTGCCTCGGAAATACTGACAATATGAGGCTGACATGAATGTATCTGCTAGTATCATGGGAATAATGGTGTGATCCTCCTGAAGGGCTCTAGTGGCCGCAATAACTCGCATATCCAACAGATCAGATCCGGCTGGCAGATACAAAACTGAGATAACACAAGCCATCAAAACATCTACTCTCAAAGCGCCCCAGTGCTCCTCAGATACGGAAAAATCACCAGAGAATAGATGAAAACTGTCGGGTGAGCCGAATCGGTCAATCAGGAAACGAAGGGGAACTAGATGGTCTGATGTGATCACCGATAACAGGACTGTCCTCTGCAAACCAGTAAAAGTCAAGAACTGACGGCGCATGGAACCAGCTGTGACCCTGGCACAAGGACCATCCAAAGACAAGCCGGTAAAGCGAGCATACTCCTCGAGAGTGAGGGTCAGCTCCACTGTCCCTAATTTGAACACCTAACGGGCAGGGGCCCAATAGCTCAGAATACCCTCCACGAAGCCCGCCGGCACCTAAAAGGATAATAAGGACCAGGAATGTCCCAGAAGAGCATCCGCGATAACCCTGCCGGCCGGCGGCAAACGGTCCAACCAGTGGAGAAGACTGCCAACTAACCCTGTGGGAGGAATGAGATCCAAACGTACCACGGCGTCTGGTGACGACATCTGTGAAAAATAGTATCAAAAAGACTGTGCAAGGGTCATTCTCTATCCATGAATAAAAAGCATGCAGCATACAGTTAATAATAGAGCAATTGAACTGTCATAATGATAAAACTGTGCATAAATAAATAAAGGAGTTCAATACATAGTGCGTGAAATGGAAAAAGGGAAATCGAACAGGTTCAAGTATAAAAAAGCCCTATCCTATCATGATCTAATCAAAAGTGATGTCATCTATGAAATCGGGGTCCCCAAACTGATCCCCTGGAGTAGAAGTCGAAGCCCCGAAGTTAATATCTGGGATGTATGGGGGCACTGGGGCATCAGATGAGCTCAGGCCTGCATCGAAACCCGCGCTGTCAGGATCATATGCATAAGCATCTTCTGTGGTCCGGCCTAACACCCGAAGATATAAGGATAGCTGGTCTACCTGGCGGGTCAGAGTAGCATTCTGCTCAGTATGTGTAGGAGCCCGAACACAGGTAGCCCAGTCAGTCATCATCACCGATCCAGGGACCATGTCCCCGAGGAAGAATGTGGCCCGAGTCTAAGGACCAATAGTGCGGGGCACCCACCAGGTACGGAAGGCCTCACTCGTGCTGGGACCCGTAGAAAGTGTCCGACCATCCTCTCCCTCCAGCATAATCTCTGAGGGCTGAGAGTCCACCGGCCAGGATGTAATAAGGGGAAGGGAATGCGGAATACGGATCTCTCTAGTCACGCATCTGAATGCGCACTCTCCCAAATACATCACCCATCCTCCGACACTCTGCAAGGTGAGGCGACGGGTGGAAAGTGTGAACTCTAGGCTGGAGGGATATCCGTCTGTAAACCCCACAGTCAGATGCTTAGAAAGATAAGGAGTCCAGACGACCTCAGCAGCGGTGATCAACTCCAGCTGAATGCGACAATGGGCGAAGCTGCCAGATACCGGGACCTCCTCCAAAGTACTGTGGTGCCACCGCCGACCCCTGGGATAGGTATCCAGACCGAGGGTCGTGACAGGCCTCAGGCATGGGAGCCACTCGTACGCCCAGAACTGTGAACAGAGACAAGAAACGACATGAGTACCTGGCAGATGTAGAGAAGGGAAATGAAATGATAGGAAGTGCAGTAAGAAAAGAAGGCTTACTAGCAGAAAGGGGTAAAACCCAAGCCAAGCGTTTGTCTGTCCCTCTGAGCGAAGACGGAGACCATGGAGGAAATAAGCGAAAGTGAAGGATCCCCAGTCAAAATCACCGATCCGATTTACGTCCCTGATGGCTCCGACAACGCTGAAATGAATCGTGGAAGAGTTGTTCCCTAGGAAACAACCCCTCATGATAGTCAGGAACATACGCTGGAGCAGAATGTCACGAGTAGCTCGGTCTACAGGGAAGGGCATCGCATAGATACCTCCAACAGCATCAACAGCCAATGCTCCGGACCGAATGTTGCGGGCCTTGAAGACCCGGTCCTCGGCAGCGAAACCCAATAGAGATCGGACCTCTGCTGGAGTGATATCGAGATCTAGGGGAACACAGACCCCGGTAAACTCAATGCCGGTGATGTACCTCCAATCCCTAGGAGTCAGCACAACCTCGCAGTCCAAGAGATGAAGGGACTGGGTCTGGTGGAACCATTGCTCAGACAAAGCCCTCATGTAACCCCATGGACACTGACGGGGAATGATGGTGAAGAAAGAACGGAAACCCCAGGAGTCCACCACCGTGCGGTAATCGGCGTGCAGTGCTGTGTAGAGGGAATAGATGTTGAACCAATTGCCCCTCGGCTGGGTGAACTCGGGCACCTGTGGCAATCACTAATGGATCAGTTCGGATACGAGCAGAGATTGAGAATGAATTTCAAGAAGTAATGGGGATACCTCATTAGCGACAAAAGATGCTGAGGGGTGACGACTGAGATCTCGACCCAACAGATCGGGCACCTGAACAGAGGCACCGGGCAAAACGCGGCGAGAAGAGGGAGCTGGTGCGCCAGAGGAGGGCCCCTCTGCCTTAGTATCTGGAAGAACGGCCTTGTCAACCTCAGGAGGGTCAGGCCGGACGACAGCCTCCGCCAGTCGGCGAGCCTGGCGAGTCCGAGGCAAAACTGGGGCAGGTGCAGCCCTATGGCGGCGAACACCCGAAGCACGAGGTGCAGTTGATAGACTCCACGGCACGCTTGCGTGAGGTGGTCGTCGCCCAGATCGTTTCTAACAAGTTGATAGGATGGATAGCTTGCAACACCTTAACCCCTCGCCTATATGTAGACGATAATCTTGGTACAATTGCTTGCTTAGGAAATTTACGGAGGATGAACACCAACGACACTTCGACCCCTCGCTTATATTGAAGCGGTAATCTCGGTACTATCGACGATTGATGCGGTAGAAGACGCCACACACAACTATGAATGGTTGTATGATAAGTCAATTATGAATCTAAAAAGAAGAACTAAGGAACACTTAGGAATTCTTCAAAGAACCACAAGTAGAGAAACAAACTCACAATAGTATTGATAATCTGAAAATTGATATGAATGAATGATTTTACATCCTAGCATCACTTGGTATTTATAGGAACTCATGGTGTGCTAAACCATCATCATAAGTCAAGATCTAACAACTAATCACATCACATGTATCAGCCACCCAAAGAATTTAACAATCCAAAACATGTGATGTGTTAAAAGTCCAAATCAGACAACTATAAACTGATCAGCACATTGCAAGCTATTTTCACACCTGATAAATTTCGAATTTGGACTTGGGCCAAGAATGAAAATTGTAGCCCTGGAGTTTCTAATGAATTTAGGCTTTTGAATCACCTCATTTGGAGTTTGAAAACTCAAGTTATGGCCAAAATACGAACTGATGTCAAACTAGTCCAAAAGTGCGGAAATGCTGATTCTTTTGTGTCAGTTCGGGTATGCTTGCTTCCAATGTGTTTATGAACTTCGCGTGCTTGTAACCCGTCTCTATAACCTCTATGCTCGATCCAACCTCGGTCCATAATTTATGAATCATCCCGTTAAGTCCTTCTTTGAAGCGTTTAGCTCGTGTACTCGTAATGGGTCCAAGTGGCATATGCAATGGATCCACTTGTGTTTTGTCAAGGGCTTGTGAACTAAGGATGTCCTCATCATACCTCTCCTCTTGAAAAGGATTTGTCCTCAAATCTTCACCTACATCAAACGGGCTTAGATCAGAAACATTGAAAGTTGCACTAACATTATACTCACCGGGTAAGTCCAATTTGTAAGCATTGTTGTTAATGCGTTCAAGCACTTGAAATGGTCCATCTCCTCTTGGAAGTAATTTCGAACGCCTTTGAGCAGGAAATCTTTCCTTATGCATGTGTAGCCATACCCAATCCCCGGGTTCGAAGATTACTTGACGCCAACCCTTGTTGGCCTGTTTGGCATATTGATCCGTCCTCTTCTCAATGTTGAGTCTTGTCTTCTCATGTATCTGCTTAACAAAATCAGCTTTGTTTTTGCCATCCATGTTAGTATACTCGGAAACAGGTAATGGTGACAAATCCAAGGGTGTTAAAAGATTAAAGCCATACACAATTTCAAAAGGTGAGAATTTAGTAGCAGAGTGAACAGACCTATTATAAGCAAACTCAACATGTGGTAAACACTCTTCCCAAAGCTTAATATTCTTTTTAATGATAGCCCTCAAAAAAGCAGATAGAGTTCTATTAACTACTTCCGTTTGGCCGTCAGTTTGTGGATGACAAGTAGTTGAAAACAGCAGTTTAGTTCCTAGTTTACACCACAAAGTTTTCCAAAAATAGCTTAAGAACTTAGCATCTCTATCCGAAACAATTGTTCGGGGCATACCATGCAAACGTACAATGTCTCTAAAGAATAAATCAGCAACATGGGATGCATCATCAGCTTTGTGGCATGGGATAAAATGTGTCATTTTTGAAAATCTATCCACGACCACAAATATAGAATCATGACCATGCTTAGATCTAGGTAAACCCAATATAAAGTCCATAGATAAATCAATCCAAGGTTCACTCGAAATATGCAATGGTGTGTATAACCCATGGGGTTGAACACGAGATTTAGCTTGACGGTATGTAATGCATCTATCACAAATTCTTTCTACATCTCGTTTCATATGGGGCCAATAGAAATGTTCTTTTATCACAGATAAGGTCTTATCAACGCCAAAATGTCCCATCAAACCACCCCCATGTGACTCTCGAACCAATAACTCACGCAAAGAACATGCAGGTATACATAATCGATTCTCACGAAACAAGAATCCATCCATCTTGAAGTATTTACCTACAACATTCTTTTCACAATTTTTAAACTCTTCACAAAAATCATGGTCATTATCATATAATTCTTTGATTTGTTCAAAACCAAGTAATTTTGTGTCAAGAGTATTTAACAACATATACCTTCGCGAAAGAGCATCGGCCACGACATTTTCCTTACCTTGCTTATAGCGAATGACGTATGGAAATGTCTCGATGAACTCCATCCATCGTGCATGTCTCTTGTTCAACTTGTGTTGGCCTTTCAAATATTTCAATGATTCATGATCCGTGTGAATCACAAATTCCTTAGGCCACGGGTAATGTTGCCAAGTTTCCAATGATCGAACCAAAGCATATAACTCCTTGTCATAGGTAGGATAGTTCAAAGCTGATCCACTCAATTTTTCACTGAAATATGCCACTGGCTTTCCTTCTTGCATTAACACAGCTCCAATGCCTAATCCTGAAGCATCACATTCAATTTCAAAGGTCTTAGTGAAATTAGGCAATACAAGTAAAGGAGCGTTAGTTAATTTTTCTTTAATCAAATTAAACAATTTTTCCTGTGCATCACCCCACTTAAATCCTACACTCTTTTTGATTACTTCGGTGAGTGGTGCTGTGACTTCACTGAAGTTCCTTACAAACCGTCTATAGAAACTTGCGAGCCCATTGAAGCTACGAACTTGACTGACATTCGTAGGAGTTGGCCATTCTTGGATTGCACGTACCTTTTCTTCGTCAACCTGTACTCCCTGTGCACTAACAACAAAGCCAAGGAACACAACTCGATCCATACAAAATGTGCATTTGTCCATATTAGCATACAATTTTTCTTTCCGAAGCACTTATAGGACAGATTTTATATGCAATGCATGCTCTCCTAAATCTTTACTGTAGATCAAGATATCATCAAAGTAGACAACTACAAATTTTCCAATGAAGGATCGCAAAACATGGTTCATTAATCTCATGAATGTGCTAGGAGCATTAGTTAAACCAAAGGGTAAGACTAGCCACTCGTATAATCCATATTTTATTTTAAAAGCAGTTTTTCATTCGTCTCCCTCATGCATTCTAATTTGATGATAACCACTCTTTAAATCTATTTTAGAAAACACACAAGATCCATGCAATTCATCTAACATATCATCTAACCTAGGAATGGGATGCCGATACTTTACTGTGATGTTATTTACCGCTCGACAATCAATGCACATGCGCCACTTCCCATCTTTCTTAGGTACTAAAATAACTGGAACCGCACATGGACTCATGCTTTCTCTCACGAACCCCTTGTCCATTAGCTCGTCAACTTGCCTTTGCAATTCCTTCGTTTCCTCGGGATTGCTTCGGTATGCCGGGCGATTTGGAATGGTCGCGCCGGGGACAAAGTCAATTTGATGTTCAATTTCCCGAATTGGTGGTAATCCTTGGGGAAGCTCCTCGGGAAATACATCCTGATAATCCTGCAAAAGAGTAGAAATAACACTAGGCAATGAAGTTTTATTAGCGTTAGTATTCAAAAGTGCCTCCCTATACCGAAGTACAATCATTGGCTTTTTAGAATCCAAAGCTCGCCTTACATCACTCCTTTTTGCAAAAATATTTGTTTTTCTCTCTTCTCCTTTCTTTTTTTCTCTCTCTTTTGTTTTCTTTTCATGATCTCTCTGTAAGTGTATTTGATCCTCATGCACCTGTTTTGGTGACATAGGACACAAGGTAACTTTTCTTTGATTGTGAACAAAAGAGTACTCATTAGTAAAACCGTCGTGTTTTACTCGCCGATCGAACTGCCAAGGTCTCCCAAGTAGTAAATGACCTGCCTGCATAAGAACTACATCACAAAGGATCTCATCAACATACTTTCCAATTGTAAACGGTACTATACTTGCTTGGTAACTTTAATGTCGCCGCTGTCATTGAGCCACTGCAATCGGTATGGGGTGAGGATGTTTGGATGTTGTAAGTCCCAATTTCTCCACCATTGTGATGCTTGCCACATTTGTACAGCTCCCACCATCAATTACAACACAACAGATCTTACCATTTACCATGCATCTAGTATGAAATAGATTCTCTCTTTGCTCGTTGCTTTCTTCCTTTACCTGTGTACTAAGCATTCTCCGTGTAACTAACACTTCGCCATGCATAGCAACCTCTCTATCTTCCTCCAACGGTGGCATAGAGTCATTGTCACTATCTTCTTCCTCGGTCTCCAAATCCCCATTATCAAGCAATAACATAGTTCTTTGATTTGGGCATTGATTTGCAATATGTCCCCTGCCTTGACATTTAAAGCATACAATATCTCGATTACGACTAGTAGAAGGTGTATTAGTTTTACCTTGCACCACTTGACTAGCCGCTCCCTGCTTGATTTCTGGCTTTGGTTTGAAAACAATTGGCTTTTCCTCACGCTTCACATTAGTGGATTTCCATGATGAACCTGTGGTAGTGTTTATTCGCTGGCCACCTCTCCTCTTAAGTTGCTTCTCTATTTTGATAGCCATGTGCACCATGTCTTCCAATACCACATAATGTTGGCGCTCCACCAAATCTGCAATATCCCAATTTAAACCTGCTGAAAATTGGGCCATGGTTGCCTCATTATCCTCGTCGATGTCAGCTCTAGACATTAGTATTTCCATTTCTTTGAAGTAGTCCTCCACACTCTTGTTTCCCTGTCTCAAATTTTGTAAGTTTCGAAACAGATCTCGATAGTAGTGGCTTGGGACAAACCTCTTTTTCATTACAACTTTCATTTCTGCCCAAGTCTCTATTGGACGTTCTCTGCACCTCCTTCGGCTGGTCATCAATTGATCCCACCAAGTAAACTCTGAAAATTCGGTAGCTGCAATCCTAACTTTCTTGAGTTCCGAGTAGTTGTGACAGTCAAAGATCCACTCCATTTTCTTCTCCCACTCTAAATATGCCTCGGGGTCACTCCTGCCTTGGAATGTGGGAATTTTCATTTTGATGCTATCGAGATTGTTGTCCTCTCGATTTCGGCCGCCTCTATCCTTTGCAAAATGTCCCCTAGGAATAAGGTCAATTTCCCGATCCTCTTCCTCGCTAAACCTTTCATCATAGTAATTTTTCTCCGCTAGCCTTGCTTCCTTTTGTTGGGTCTTTCCTTTTGGGCGCCCACCCGGAGGGTTTTGAGTTTGTTCCCCTCGAGAGACACTCAATTGATCGATGCGATCATGCACTTGTTCAATAGCCATCCCCAATTGTCTAGAAAATTCTTTCATCATAGCCTCCATCATGAGTTTTGGGTCAAAATTCGATATAGAAGGTTCATTTTCAATTGTCTTATCTCTTGTGTTAGACATATTTCTTGCAAAACAAAGATTAGTAGAAAGCAAATTCCTCACCACTTCCTTGCGTGTTTCACTCAAACAATATATCACACAAATATGAAACGCTCGTGTATCACACAAATGGCTTTTACCCTCTAGTAATCTCACTACTCTTGCCTTTTTCCGCTCGTAGTTCTCTCTAATAGGTTCTTTTGGAATTCACACAAATGTTACCTCAATTTTCCAATTTCAATCCAATAAGAACTTATCAAGAATACAATATAGAAGGTATGACTCTCGGAATACCAACAAGACTTCACAATCGTCAAATATGATTCTTTGTAAATGAAATCCCAATAATAGCAATCAACAATAATAATTTTCTGCAATATATTTTCTGCAGTTTTTTTTTTTGGACTAAAATCCAACAATAAAAGTAAAGATAAGTAACTTAGCTTTGATACCAAATGATAGACTCCACGGCACGCTTGTGTGAGGTGGTCGTCGCCCGGATCGTTTCTAACAAGTTGATAGGATGGATAGCTTGCAACACCTTAACCCCTCGCCTATATGTAGACGGTAATCTTGGTACAATTGCTTGCTTAGGAAATTTGCGGAGGATGAACACCAACGACACTTCGACCCCTCGCTTATATTGAAGCGGTAATCTCGGTACTATCGACGATTGATGCGGTAGAAGACGCCACACACAACTATGAATGGTTGTATGATAAGTCAATTATGAATCTAAAAAGAAGAACTAAGGAACACTTAGGAATTCTTCAAAGAACCACAAGTAGAGAAACAAACTCACAATAGTATTGATAATCTGAAAATTGATATGAATGAATGATTTTACATCCTAGCATCACTTGGTATTTATAGGAACTCATGGTGTGCTAAACCATCATCATAAGTCAAGATCTAACAACTAATCACATCACATGTATCAGCCACCCAAAGAATTTAACAATCCAAAACATGTGATGTGTTAAAAGTCCAAATCAGACAACTATAAACTGATCAGCACATTGCAAGCCATTTTCACACCTGATAAATTTCGAATTTGGACTTGGGCCAAGAATTAAAATTGTAGCCCTGGAGTTTCTAATGAATTTAGGCTTTTGAATCACCTCATTTGGAGTTTGGAAACTCAAGTTATGGCCAAAATACGAACTGATGTCAAACTAGTCCAAAAGTGCGGAAATGCTGATTCTTTTGTGTCGGTTCGGGTATGCTTGCTTCCAATGTGTTTATGAACTTCGCGCTTGTAACCCGTCTCTATAAACTCTATGCTCGATCCAACCTCGGTCCATAATTTATGAATCATCCCGTTAAGTCCTTCTTTGAAGCGTTTAGCTCGTGTCCTCGTAATGGGTCCAAGTGGCATATGCAATGGATCCACTTGTGTTTTGTCAAGGGCTTGTGAACTAAGGATGTCCTCATCAGCAGTGGAGCTATTGGGAGCGTCAGGATCCATAGCTGAATGACACAGTCAAAGAGGGAGGTACATTATATTTCGAAATGTGTCACGAAATATTTTATCTGCCTATCTTTATCATAGAATTAATGCAGCATGATGCATGGTTACTATATATGCATGAATTAGCTGTTAGTGGGACTCCAATTTTTTGAAATTTCGGCAGAGTTTCGTCTATAAAATGAGCATCCCCATGCACAGCCAGGCATGTTGTCAATTAACCCAAGCCACAACAGACCAAAATTGCATTTTATATGGTTAATGATAACATGAAAATGACCATAATGCATGCTTTCTTTCAAAAAATGACAAGTATGTATGACCCACATCATAAAACATAGAATATGACTTGCACAGTTGAGACATAGCATATACATGCAATGACACATGACACAGCATTTCAAGGCATACATTTCTATCTCTAAGCATGCAAAATAGCAAATGTATGGCGAAATATTGACGAAATAAGAAAACAATCGGTCAAAATGTTACCCGTAGCGTGTAGGTCGATCTAACCGGAGCGGTTTTTGCGAGAAGGTTGAAAAGGTCGGCCAAAAGGACGTATGAGGTTGAAAAATCGCGAAAAGTAGCAGTGGGACAAGGCTGAAAACGACAGATCTGGGAAGGGGCGAATCGCCTAAAAAGCCCGATCTTGGCCGCAGATCAATCTGTGGCTGGCCGCAGATCCATCTGCGGCAGGGCCCCGTTTCCCTCCTTTTTTCTCCTTTGCAAAATTGATCAATTTCAAATCCATTTGACTTAAAAATACGAGGTTTCAAACAATCGGGTATGGAACATGACGAATCACTCAACCGGAGACGAGACCCGGTGCAGGCGAATCAATCGACCGGAGACGAGACTCGGTGCCGACAAGACGATTAACCGGAGACGAAACCCGGTACAGACGAGTCGACCAATTGGAGATGAGAACCGATACAGTCGAATCAATCAACCGGGGACGAGACCCGGTGCCGACAAGATGATTAACCGGAGACGAAACCCGATGCAGACGAGTCGACCAATCGGAGACGAGAACCGATACAGTCGAAATCAATCGACCGGAGACGAGACCCGGTGCCGACAAGACGATTAACCGGAGACGAAACCCGGTGCAGACGAGTCGACCAATTGGAGACGAGCACCGATACAGTCGAATCTATCAACCGGAGACGAGACCTGGTGCCGACGAGATAATTAACTGGAGACGAAACCCGGTACAGATGAGTCGACCAATCGGAGACGAGAACCGATACAATCAAATCAATCAACCGGAGACGAGACCCGGTGCCGACAAGACGATTAATGGGAGACGAAACCCGGTGCAAACAAATCGACCAATCGGAGACGAGAACCGATACAGACGAATCAATCAACCGGATACGAGACCCGGTACTGATAGGACGATCAACCGGCAACAAGACCCGGTACAGACAAGTTGACCGATCGGAGACGAGAACCGATACAGACAAGTCGACCAATTGGAGACGAGAACCGATACAGACGAATCAATCAACCGAAGACGAGACCCGGTGCCGACAGGACGATCAACCGGAAACGAGACCCGGTGCAGACAAGTCGACCGATCGGAGACGAGAACCGATACAGACGAGTCGACCAATCAGAGACGAGAATCGATCCAGATGAATCAGTCAACCAGAGACGAGACCCGGTGCCGACGAGACGATCAACCAGAAACGAGACCCGGTGCAGACGAGACCAATCGGAGACGAGAACCGATACAGGCGGGTCGACCAATCGGAGACGAGAACCGATATAGACAAGACGACCCATCGGAGACCAGACCCCCCATCTACGAGACGATCGATCGGATACGAGACCCGACGGTTATGAGACAACAACGATTCCACGACGACGACGATTACGAGACGGAGCACGACACCTGCGATAACGATTATCGCAACGACCTGTCAGAGACGGAACCTGACAACAACAATGCGATCAGCGATTGAGCCCTGTTGAGATCGATACTCATAATAATTTCATGATTTGCACGATGCATTGACACTTTTTCGAATGTTTTGTATGCCTTACATCTTGTGCTGCATCATAAGCTATATGTGCTGCATTATGTATGTACTGTCATTCATGCATCGGGTGCCTACTTCTTTATCATGTGCATTTCATTTAACATTCCATGAACATGATAAAGAGGGGTAGCTGTAGATACCCAAATTTTGCACTTCGTATACTAACCCTGACAGGAGGGAAAAATCGTCAATTAACCCAGCCTACGAGAACGAAAGGTGGACATAAGTACGAACACTCAAAGCCATCGCAACGACTTGCGATCAAAGCTGACACGACAACGATCAGAGCTGAATGATATAACACGTTTCCCAGCGGTTCCAGGACTGCAAAATACAAGCCTCTCAGCGAAAACCAACAGTACAACACGAGAATCGAGGTGCGGTACAAAATTTGAGAAAATCAGCCCAGCCAGCCGCAGATCAATCCGCGGCCAATGGTGGGAACGGAACTCGAGCACGGCGCGGCAAAAACAGAGGATCGGCGCGGGGGAACCAAGGCCAGCCGCAAATCAATCTACGGCTGCCCCTGATCAGCCTTTTATCAGCGCAGTTCTTTATTTGCATATAGGGGGTTGAGACATCAGCAAAAAAAGAAAAAAAGGAGGAAGAAACAGCAGCGAAACAGCAGCGAGAAAGGAGAGAGAAGAGAGGAAAAAGTGAGGATTTATACCCCTTTTGCTAGATTGTATCACCTACATTTTCCACTCTATTCAATATACGAGTTTATACGAATCGTGGTATCATTTTCAAGGTGAAAGCCTCTTTCTATAGCATTTTTGTTATATCATTTTGTTAAACTTTTTTGTCATTCGGGTTACCTTAAATGTATTTTTCTCGTGGATTATTGAGGGTACATGGATTAGGGATTATTAGTGAGGGTTCTAACGGGACAAAATTCTTCCTAATGACCCGATGATATCCATTTGGTGAATTTTAGCTTGTTTAAATTTTGTAGTGTCCATTTTATGGGTGTGTAGAAATTGTGGATGTGAGCCTAGGAATGCGACCTCGTGGTCCAAATCCGATGATGGACATTTTGGGATGTATGTATTATGGGCGATGTATCCTTTATTGTCAATTGTAATTATCGGGCCTTAAAACGGTATCAAGTTGAAAATCGGGTTTAAGGCCCCGTAACAGTGAAATATGTGATTGCGGGCGTTCGGGGTTATTTTGATGGCTCACATGCCCATGACTAGCCCCAACGCATTTTAATGCTTGATTTGATTTACGACACCAAATTTGATTTCAAAGCCAAATGATGAAGATTTCCATAAAATCAATCAAATTAGGTTATTAGAACCACGAGGCTAAAAATTAGAAGTGCTAATGAATGTCGATTCCTATTTAAACGAGAAGGCTAAGGAAAGATCGTGTTCAAACATCACAAAAAATGGTTTTATGAAAATAAATGACATTTTATTAAACCATTGTGCATAGGGTTAAAGAGATCCTAAAAATTGTCCGTCACTTTATTTACGAAGGCGACGTATAGGTCTCGATTCCTATTTTGACGAAGGTTTAAGAAACTCTTGTTTTGCCAAAACGACACCTAACGAAAAATCTCACAGCTTTTGACAATTAAAATCAAACTTTTTCTCATAATGAAAATAAAGCTTTCTCGTATAGGCCGAAGGACACTCTAAAGCATTCTCAAATTAAAACACGACTTTTTCACAAACCAAATGATTTCTTCGTGTAAACTCACCACAACATTTATATAAGCACACACGCGCACACATACATTTTCAGAATTAAAGGATAGGAAAAGCATCGAGATTACGGTAACCGTGTTTTCACGGAAGTCGGGGGGTGCCTAACACCTTCCCCTCGCTTAAGCAAGCCCCCGAACTCTATGAATCTCGGTTTTCAGACCAATTAATTCGGAGTCACATATGAGCCAGCGATTTACGAAAACGAAACTCAGATGAGTTGGTACATCCATTTCAAATATACCAACTGGTGACTCTGGTCAATTGGCTCATCATAAAAAACGATCTTTCAAAACCTCGTCGACATTTGTGCCGACCTTTTCCAAAAAATCATCTAATAAAAGGCTAAAATTGGAAAGGGTAACAATTACCACGGAAGCGATCCTCCCGGCGTCGATAAAGCTTATGCTTAATCAGAATATGACAGAAGTCTACATTCAGATTCTAAGTTTAGACCCGTATATATATGAATTGTACATGTGTTTGTTTCTGTGGAGAATAAAGTTGTGAAAAAGACCTTTATATATATGAATTGTACATCGAAAGGCTTGATTATTTCCTTTTGCATTGAACTATGCTTATTTTCGTAATTTTTTTTACACATGCTACGCTATAGTACTCTTTATTTTGGTTTTATTTATTTATTTTTGTTTAATTTTTGAGATGTTCATTATCGGTTTGTAGATAATTTTCTGATATTTCTGCAGGTTTAAACTCTAGCTGTTGAAGATGGGTTTCAATTCAGTTTATAGGGTTTTATTGAAAGTTTTTCCACAGATACAAGTCTAAAGCCCTAATGTCACTTTATGCTATTTTTGCCTTTCAATTCAGTAAGCAATAATTGGCAACTAATGTTGCTTATTAATTAGGTTTTGAAAAATACAGCAATGATTTATGCCCCATTAATGAGCCATTTCGTTTAACAGATGATGGACGATATGTACAAGGCTAAAGAAGAAGGGGCAGATATAGTTGAGGTCATGCTGGATTGTGTGAAGAACTTTAGGCCTCAACAGGACCTTAAAGTAATCTTTAAGAATAAGCCATTGCCAGTTATTATTGTATGTAGGTATGTAAATATGCCCTTTGTTTCTTGGATATTTTCATTTTCCTTGCTTTAAAGGATGAATTGAATAGATATGAATTCATTGTTTCCTTTCATATTATTGTAGCTGTCTGTTTGATTATGTGTGTTGCTTTGGCAGATAAGTCAAGTCAAGACAGTCGTAATGCGTTTATAACTAGCTGTTGATTATGTGTGTTGCTTTAGCAGATAAGTCAAGTCAAGACATCAAGATAAGAACATAGGTCTGTCTAACCAGTCAGTCCTTTTGCTTTATTCTTTTTAATTGTCCTTTCACTTTGGTTCTTATTTGCATATTCTTAACTCAAACTCAGATGCAATGTCCAAAGGAAGAGAGCCATGACGAAGATAGCCCGAGCAGGAAATTTTTATAGTCTTACCTTGAGAAAATAACTTCGATGTACCATTTCAGATTCGTTATAATTGCCTCATCTGTTTTTGTTCTTTTCTGTCCTCATAACTCCAAGATTGTTTATCTAATTCCTACAGTTGGTTAAATTTTTTTGAGCAAACATTACTGGATCAAATATATCTTAAAACTTTAAAATTTGTAGGACCTTCTTCATATAAATCAATCATGTATTTCAGACAAATTTTGTTTCACATCCAATTAAGAATTTGCTTATTTATCTCAAAGATTAACAGATTTTCTCTATGTTTTCACTTGTACTGATGATATCTATATTTTAGCTCCTCTTAAGCGTACTAGTAGCTTGTCCGTTGATGAAAAGCTTTTTATAGAGACGCTATACAAGGTCACTTATCTCCCTCCATCGTAGATGTCAGCTTATCATTCCAGTGTACGATTTTGTATAGGCTTTTATGCAGTATAACAACTGTGACCTCTTACAGGTTCTTGTTTCAATATCGAAAACCAGTCCTATTGTGCTTTATCTTAGGGATGCTGACAAGCTTCTATGTAGATCACAAAGAATATATATCTTGTTCCAAAAAATGTTGAAAAAATTAACTGGACCAGTGCTGATCCTCGGTTCAAAAATTGTGGACCCGGGCGATGACTACAGAGAAGTAGATGAAAGGCTTAATTTTGTATTCCTATACAATATTGAAATTAGACTACCTGAGGATGAAACCCATCTTATCAGTTGGAAGGCTCAACTGGAGGAGGATATGAAGATGATCCAGTACTTGCAGCTAATGACCTTGATTGTGATGATCTGGACTCAATATGCTCAGCATACACGATGATTCTTAGTAGATATATTGAAGAAATTGTGGTGTCTGCAATCTCCTATCACTTGATGAATACAAAGGATCCTGAGTACATAAATGGAAAACTTGTTATTTCATCTGCAAGGTCAATTCAGTATATTATCTGATGGTTACCTCACCATTTAAAGTTTTTTGACTTCTTGTGTTGAACATGAAACAGTTTATCCCGTGGATTGAGTCTATTCCAGGAAGGTAATCCTATGAGAAAAGATACCTTAAAACTGGAAGCTCAAACTGAAGTTCCCAAGGTTTGTCTACCTCTAATTATTCACATTTAATAATCTAAAGTAATTGAACAATCATAGGAGTAGTATTAAGATTGTTGTCCTTTCTATATAGAAATCTAAACATTGTTATTTAAGATTGTGTGATGGTATTTAAGATTGTGTGATACTTGTAGTTGTTGAATGTGACTGAATTCTGACTTGAGGTCAACATATAATATTAATCTACAAGTCTTGTAACAGAAAATATGTTTACCACTATGCTTACTGAAATTAATTCATAAAATGGCCGATTAAGATTCCAATTTTTTCTTGTAACAAAGCAATCATATAGTCGCACTGAAGGTTCTTTTTCTATTTGGATTTGTAGCAAAAGATATTATGATTGCCTATTTGTCTTTTTCTGCTTATGAGCAATACGGTGTACATTAGTACCATGTAGCAACTCTATTGTCTTTGATTTTGGCATTAAGTGCCTCTGGTGACCTATTTGCTTCATTTTCCTGACTTGCTATTATTTTTAAATATGTGCAGGAAGACTGCTTCTACGACCTGCCTTACAATACCGGGTATCAAATTTTCGTGCTACGTTTACTCAAGACAAGGGACGAAATTATGAAGTGTACTCTCTCTATATATGTAGATATATACTTTGATTGAAGAACTGTGGTAGTTTTAGATGGTTAATTGTAAAGATAATGAATGATTATGTAGTGGATGATTTTATTAAGTTAATAATATTTTAGTTTTTTGTATTTTTGCCATTATTTGCAATGGGGACATTGAGTCAGCCAGGTACACAAAAAGAATGTCAAATTTTGATTTGGCAACAATATAATTCGTTACCAAAGCATTGAACAAGTTTTAATATAGCAACAATTTTTTATACATTTAACAACAAATTTTCGTTGCTAATGGCATTAAAAATATAATATTTGGCAACGAAAAATTAACCTAATAACAACGGAGAGGATATTGTTGCTAATACAAAAATAAAAGGTAACATTTTTTATCGTTGCAAATCATATCAACTTTCGTTGCACATATAAAGAAACGACAACATATAATGTCGTTGCCAATCGATGACTTTCGTTGCTATTGAAAAATAACCAGCAACAAACATTTTCGTTGCCGATTCAACATAATGTCGTCAAATAATATAATTAGCAACAAAAATCGTTGCTAAAAAGTTTACATTCCGCAACGAAAGCAAGCTTAGGCAACAATTTTCATAATTTACTGCAACGAAACATGTCGTTGCAAAATGATGTCAATTGCAACGAAAATGCAAGGCATTGCAAAAAAAAAAAGAGTTCATTTCGTTGCCCATTTTGCAACGAAATGGGGTTTTGAGCAACAAAATTTTAATTATTCTGCAACAATACAGTTTGTTGCTAAAGAATCGATGTCTCTGTACGAAAGCCAAATTTCATTGCAAAATGTTTTACTTTTGGCAACGAACAAAATACGTTAGCTGCGGAACAATTAGCAACGCTCATTGCGCAACGACAGACGCAACGACAGTAAAGTCGTTGCCAAAGCCCTTTTGCAACGAAATTTGACACCTTTAGCAACAAAAATCGATTGTTGCTGAAGCCCCATTTTTTTGTAGTGTTCACCACTTTCCTAGTCAAATTCGTTAAAGGAGTCGCGATTTTGGAAAAATCCTGAATAAATCTTTTGTAGTAACCTGCCAATCCTAGGAAACTCCTTACTTCTGATGGTGTTTTCGGCTGATCCCAGTTAAGCACTACTTCAACCTTTGACGGATCTACCGAAATCTCATCCTTGTCGATCACATGTCCAAGAAATTGCACTCGTTCTATCCAGAATTCACATTTTGAAAAAGTTAGCGTACAACTTCTCTTTTCTTAATGCTTCCAATGTCGCCTTCAAATGTTCTGCATGCTCTTCCTTGGTTTTGGAATATATTAGAATATCATCAATAAATACTACTACAAACTTATCCAAAAACGGCTTAAACACTCTGTTCATTAGGTCCATGAATACTGTAGGAGCATTCGTTAGACCAAATGACATCACCAGAAACTCATAGTGACCATAACGAGTCCTGAACGCTGTCTTCGGTACATCTTCCTTCCTTACCTTCAACTGATGATAACCACTTCTCAAATCTATCTTCGAGAAATACCTAGCTCCTTTCAATTAATGAAACAAGTCGTCGATCCTTGGCAACGGGTATTTATTTTTAATCGTGACCTTGTTCAACTCTCTACGACAGGTATCTCTTCTAATTTCGGACTCTCTTTTCGAGTATCGACTATGTAGGCTAAGTATCCCACACAGCCTTGTCTCAACAACTTCCTGGCCTGCATCATCGTCAGACAACTTGCTTGCTTATGCGACTTGTTGCCGTAAAATACTACCTTTGACGGAGTCATAAGGTTAATACGTTTCTTTTGGCAATAATTATCGCTCCATAATTGAATAACCAATCCATTCCCAAAATAACGTCAAATTCCCCCAGTTTGATTAGGATCAGACCTACAGTCATCACGTTTCCCTTAATGTCCACTCTACAGTTCTTGTGTACATACCTAACAGGAATTACCTCCATATTCCCAATTTTTATGTTCAAAGGGTAATCTAATTCCTCCTTAGGCAATTCTATGTTCTTAGCAAAGTCATTGGATATAAATGAATAAGTAGCACCCGAATCAAACAATACATAAGCATCTATATTATTGATCGGAATGATACCTGACACCACATCGCGAGACTGCACGGCGTCTTGCACGGTCATGTTGAAAGTCCTAGCGGTAGGTCGGTTTGTTGTTGCTAATCCAATTATGGTTAACGTGCTATCACCACTGTTTCCCCTATTCCCTCCTGTTCCTGCAATCTCTAGCCAGATGATCCTTTAATCCGCAAGTGAAACAAGCGCCCTTCTTTGGATTCGGACAATTCGGTGCTATGTGACCCTCCTGACCACAATTGTAGCACACCCTCTTCCCCTTCAGGCGTATCCCCATATGATTCTTCCCGCATGTAACACATGCTTCTACTTTCTTCTTCTGACCTCCCTATTAATTTTCAGCAGATCCATTATCATTCCACTTTCTTTTCTGGTTGTGACCACCACTATTGCTACCACTAGCCTTGTTGTTCTCATTTTCACCCTTCTTCTTCTTCTGCTCCTGGTTATACTTAGTTAGGGCATCGC
This sequence comes from Aralia elata, assembly GCA_034770075.1. Classification (NCBI taxonomy): domain Eukaryota; kingdom Viridiplantae; phylum Streptophyta; class Magnoliopsida; order Apiales; family Araliaceae; genus Aralia; species Aralia elata. Next base: position 38,262,491 of record CM068385.1, read on the forward strand.
TCCCACATTCTGCGATAATTGCCTTTTCCAAAACTCCGGCAAAAGTGTTCAATTGGAACATTGACACCTTGTTGTACAACCACGGCTTCAAATCTCCTTGCCTTCCTCTCAACAGTATTTACCTGATATGTTGCGAACCTAGCCAACTCGTTAAACTTTGTTGCGTACTCCGATACAGTTATGGTACCCTGTTTCAGCTTCAGGAATTGAATCTCTATCTGATTATGCGAGCTTGTCGGAAAGTACATCTCAAAGAACATCTCCTTAAACCTATCCCACGCGATTACACCCTGACCTCCTCGAACCTTATTCGCTCGCCACCAATAGCTGGCCTCTGACTTAAGCATGAACGTCACAAAGGCAGTCTTTTGGTCATCAACAACCCTAGCAACGTCAAACACTTTCTCTATTTCCATCACCCAGGTTTGGGCTTCGATTGGGTTCAGGGAACCCCTAAATTTTGGCGGTCCTACCGCTTTGAAATCTTTAAATGACGTAACTGGTGGAGCTTGCGGCTGATTCGCAAGTGCTCCAACTAAAAGGTTCACCACCTGCTATGTAGGATTAGCATTGGCGTCGTTGTTGTTATTGTTGGTAGAGCTTTCTTGAGCTTGTTGACGTGGTTGGCGTCTCGACGGCATTTTCTGTTTAAGAATATGCGCTTATTAGATCACTACTCAATTTTTTAAGTGTTTAATACTTAACGTAAACAACTCAAGCTTAACACTTAACACATAATACATTTCAAATAAATTCTGATATTTCATTCATTCAAAAGTTTTAAACACAGAAACATAGCATCACTTCTATTTATGTCATCTATCCCGAGATCAAAGGATCTTCAGGATTAAATAATCATATTCCATTGTGCATAATCACGTTGGAATTTACATTACTAGCTACCATAAATATTTACATATACTTAAATACGTTTTCTATCACGGCCTACTATGGCGTCGAACCGCCTTTCTGCGTTCTTCCTCTATAATACGGAACATCGTCCTGCGATCCAACATATACCATGGCAAGTCTTCAAACTGAACTGGATAGTGGAGAACTCGATCCTGGGCTGTGACACCCCCAAATTTAGGTATCAATACCTTGAATCTGGTGCTCACGATAAAATACATCCATACACCTCTAAACAACATAAATCAACTAATGCAGAATAAATAAACATATGTTGTTCATTACAAAAGGTTTACTATGGTCCCAAGGTTTATAACCTTAAATGATTACATCACATAATACAATAATAATACAAAACGATTCCACGATTACATAATGGGATAGTACATATAACTATTCCTTAAGCTTTCCTTTGCCTTTGTCCACTTTGGAACTCCCCGGCTTAACTGCAATAGGTTCATGATATAGCAAGAGTGAGCAACTACTTTTCTCATCAAGTTTAAAATGAATAAAGAGGATATATCATGAATGAATGAGAACAATAATCGCATAGTTCAACAATTTAAGACATTGAAGAAATAGCTGACAGTATAATCAAAGTTCAAAAGAAATGATGAATATTGATTATTTACTGCTGAGTGGTCCAATAGACCATGAACTATTTAGCCAAAGGATCAGTTATTCAACTAACCCTTTTAAATGCCTGGCCCGTCAGTAGTACTCGAGGGGATCAGTCTCTCGTACCCTATGTATATGCATAACATTTAGCTCTGACTGCATCGAATAATCGACACATTAAAATCCTCTACATAAGGGTTTCTCTCTCAGTCCAAAAATCCACACCAACAATCGGTTTGGATAGCTTTTAAAATAATAACCTGTACGTGTCTAGCTGAAACAAGTGGCGTAGACTATTCCCTTAAATAGTTCATGAATAAAGAACTTAAACGTTTCACAGTCCAACAACATATAATGAATTCAAATGCACAAGGTGCGAATATCAATAATTATCTTTGATGTGGAGTAATTAACAATAATTAAACCACTAACCATCATTGAAAAATGATAACTCGAGTTGAGTTAGGAAACTTGCAACAATGCATAATACTTGCTCAAATATAAATTGAGTTAAGTTAAGAAACTTGCAATAATATAGAATGATTGCTCAATTAATAAACAACTCGCACAATAACAAAAGTTGTACAGTTGAGGAAACTGGCTCAATAAATAAATTGAGTTAGGATAGGAAACTTGCATAATACACCACATCCTGCTCGAATGTAAATTGAGTAGGGTTAAAGTAAACTTGCATAACGTACACCTGTTTGCACGAAATAAAAAGAATAGTGCATAAGGTTTAGAAACTTGCCCAACACAAGGGTTAGACAAGGGTTAAAGAAAGAACTTGCAATTCATAAGAATAAACTCGCACAATAATAAAAGTTGTACGGGTTAAAAAACTTGCCCAACACAAGGGTTAGACAAGCGTTAAGAAATTTGCCTAATGCGCTGCTACAATATTATAACACATGCTCCTTAATATCCTACTCAATTAAGTACATATTTACATAATAATTAGTCACATTCCAAATAATGGTTCAAAATGGACGCAGCATCATTAAAACACATTGATTGCCCTACGACTACCCAGTCATAAATTGCAATTAGATTATTCAATTTCCGCCTTAAGACAATACCAATTTGGTTGACATTTAACATAAAATTAGGCACGTAAGGCCTTAACCAGATATGAATAAATAACCTGTCAAATCATTTAGTACAAAGAAATATATAAGTGTTGGACCCACTGAAAGGAACTCATTAGGTTCGACCCGACCCAGGCCGGACACGGCACTGGCGCTGCAACGCCAGGCCTTAGTGCTGGATCTCACGCTGCGGCATGAGTCCCGCGTCTTCTCAATGACAGGGCTTCACGCTGCGACGTGAGCTTTAGAGCTTGGATCTCACGCAGCAGCGCGAGTCCCGGTCTTTCCTTATCTTGCCCCTCGCTGCAGCGTGAGCTGCAGGGCTTATGAGTGGCGCTGCGGCATCATTCTATAGTAGCCGGATTCTAGGTTTGTTCCCAGTTCGCGACTCCGACCTCCGGCCACCCCAACCTCCATAACTCCTTCAATACACAAGCAAATTGGTCCATTTCAGACTCTATGGACTCCTAACTTATGGGGCTACAATGTGACACCCCCTAATTCAGGTACCAATACTTCGAATTTGGTGCTCACGACAAAATACATCCATACACCTCTAAACAACATAAATCAACTAATGCGAAATAAAATAAACATATGTTGTTCATTACAAAAGGTTCACTACGGTCCCAAGGTCTATAACCTTAAATAAATACATCGCTCAGCAAGTTTAAAGCAAGAATGAAGATATATCATGAATGAATAAGAATAATGACCGAATAGATCAGTAATTTATGAACATTGATGAATTAGCTGAAATGACATAATCAAAGTCCAAATGAAACAATGAATAATGATTATTTACTGCTGAGTGGTCCAACCGACCATGAACTTGGCCAAAGAGTCAATCATTCAACTAACTCTTTTAAAAACCTAGCCCCGTCAGTTGTACTCGAGGGGATCAGCCTCTCGTACACCATGTATATGCATAACATTTAACTCTGACTGCATCGAATAACCGACACATTATAGTCCCCTAATAAGGGTTGCTCTCTCAGTCCAAGAATCCGTACCAACTACTGGTTTGGATAGCTTTTAAAATAATAACTTGTACATGTCTAGCCGAAATAAATGGCGTAGACTATTTCCTTAAACAGTTCATGAATGAAGAACTTAAACGTTTTCACAATCCAACAACAGATAATGAATTCAAATGCATAAACTGCGAATATCAATAATTATCTTGGAGGTGGAGTAATTGACAATAATTAATCCACTAATATGATTCAAAAGTAATAACTCCATTTGAGTCGTGAAACTTGTAACAATATACAACACCTGTATATATAATATATGAAACCTGCTCAAAATATAATTCGAGTAAGGTTAGGGAAACTTGCCCAACACAAGGGTTAGACAAGCGTTAGGAAACTTGCATTCAATATGTAGAAAGAATGAAGTTAGGGAACTTTCCTGAAGCACTGCTACAATATTACAACATACGCTCCTTAATATCCTACACAATTAGGTACATATTCACATACAATTAGTCACATGCCGGATATCAAATATTTGTTTACACAACTCTATAATGTCCCATTCAAATAAGAAACAAAATATTAAACAGGGTTATGCCCACTAGTTACGGCGTTACGACGCTTGCACGTCTATATGCCCAACTTGCCTATTCGAATGCCCAAGCGACACGCAATTGCGTACGCCTAACACGCCCATTCTATTTATATAATACATATTGGGTAATGCTAAGTATCAATATAAATCATAATAATCATGTTTTAGGACTTCGAACAATGTCTTTTATTGTCGAGAGCATTACACGTTGCACACACGCATGACCGACGTCGTCCGTTTGCACAACAGCCCTAAAAACGTTCAATTTCAAAATTGTTCCAATTGAAAATTTTCAATTCTAATTAATGGATGTTGTAGGTCTATCTTTAAGCTTTCTGGATCATCTTGAATCGTCCAAATCCGAGTCCGTATGAGAAAGTTATGGCCATTTTCCCAACAGATGTCGAAGTTGAGTCTGGCAGCGCACACGCGGGCAGGCGGCACCAGGCGCACGGCGTGCGGTTGCGCGCTGTGCGCGGGCACACGGGAGGTGGGTGCGAGCGCGCGACCGGCCTGTTGGGCATGTCAGACATCACGATTTTCACCCTCCTTCACTCCAATCCTCATAACTTCTTCTCTAGACCTTCAAATTGGTCCGTTCTGGACTCTATAGACTCCTAAGACATAGAGCTACAACATATCAAAAATTCAAAGTTATCCATTAACATTAACATGGCCGAATCTTAGGCCAAAGTATCAACTCATGCTCTGTTTTGCATATTCTAAGTGTTCTTCACTAAAATCATCACCAAATCTTCGTTTTTACATCTTTTTACTCGATTCCAGTTGGGTTAACTTTGTAACCCTTGGAACTACAATATGATAACAACAAATAAACATAACAAGCAAGGAATCATAGCTACAAAGTCCTCTAAATTCGTCCAACAGTCCATGTTCATGTCCAAAGTCCATTGTTCTTCATGTTCTTCATCCTCCTTAAGCATAAGTACGAATTTATTGCATTTTCGTTCCACTTTGATGTTATTAATAGCTTACATATCCTCTTAACAACATTTACAAAAATCCAAAACAAACAAAAACAACAAGGATTGCTAGAAAGTCCATCCACAAGCTCAAGAGTTCAAAAACTAAGAAAACTTGAAAAACTTAACAAGAAATTGAATGGAATGGATTTGATTGTTGTTTACCTCTGTAAATCCTTCCTAGATGATTAATAAGATAGTTAGGCTTGCTTAGCTTGAGTTCTCCTTGCTTGGATACTCTTCTTCTTCCACCCGTGCCTTCTTCTTCTTCCTCCTTCCTTTTTCCGGCAACCTTCTTCTTTTTCGGCGACTATTCCGGCGGCCTTCTCCTTCTTTTTTTTCTTCCTCTTTACAGCTCTCTCTCCCTCTTTCTCTCTCTCTATCTGCTGGTAGAATGGTTTAATGGGTGTGCAAGGAGGCTTGGTTAGCTTCTTCACCTTCTTCCTCCTTGACCCTTTCTTTTTTTTTCCTCCTTCTTCCTTCAAGCTCTTGGCAGCTCTCTCTCTCTCTAAAATCTGCAGCTCTCTTTCTCTCTAATTGCTGATGGTATGGGAGAGAAGGAATGGGTTAGGAGAAGTGGAGGGAGTGATTTAGGGAGAATTGGGAGAAATGGGTTAGTGGCTCAATGTTTCTTTCTTGATTTTCTATTGGCTAGTAATTGTTTATTTGTTCCCACTTGTGCAACATGCAACAATTAATCCAACCATTTTGGCCTCTCCCTTGCAATGTTACCCGAATACTCCCTCATCTAAACACCAAAATGCTGATCTTTGTGCCCATATCCCACATGGGTCAAGTCTTGGGTCATGGGTTTGGGTCACCCTTAAAAATCACTTGGGCTTCTAATTTAATTCCCATTGGGCTCCCATAAATCCTATACTTGGATTTTTATCTCATTGCCTAAATGGGTCGGCAATAATTAGGAAAATCGATGTCACCCGAGAAGACGTCTCTAGATGAATGTTCCCCATGTGAATACTAACTCGTGAATAGAGATTTAACGATGCTCCGCGAAATCAAATATTCACTTAAACAAAACTATAACACGTAAAATTTCATACCTTCACATAATCTAGATTGTCACACAACCTTTAAACACGTAACACAAATATAATATTAATAAAATATAATATATTCATTAATAATCAAAAATTTGAATTACAAGGAAATTTCAGAATTCCCGATCGTTACATCCTCCCCCCCTTATAAGAATTATGTCCCTAGAATTACAGTCTAGGTACGGAAAACTTAACACGGGTTCACTCAAAAAGATGCGGGTAATTCTTCTTCATCTTTTCTTCTAGCTCCCACGTGGCTTCTTCAGCTGCGTGGTTCCTCCAAAGCACTTTGACCAAATGGATGACCTTATTTCTTAACGTCTGCTCCTTCCTATCTAATATCTGGACATGAATCTCTTCATATGACAAGTCTCGCTCAACTTGAATTGTTTCATAGGATATCACATGCTTGTAGTCGGGTTTATATGGTCGCAACACAGAAACGTGGAACACATTATGAATGTGCTCAAGTTCAGGAGGTAGAGCTACCTCGTACGCCACTTCACCTACCCTCTTTAAAACTTCAAAGGGTCCTACGAACCTGGGACTCAATTTCCCCTTTCTTTCCAAATCTGATCTTCCCCTTCTAAGGAGATTCCTTCAAAAACACAAAGCTGCCCACTTCAAAGTCTCGCTTCTGACGATGCAAATCGGCGTATTTCTTCTGCCTATCCTGAGCTGCTACCAATCGAGCTCTTATCACTTTGACGATATCCACACTCTGTTGTACCAATTCAGGTCCCAACAGTATCCGTTCACCGACTTCGTCCCAACACAGAGGTATTCGGCACTTCCTCCCGTATAATGCTTCGTATGGCGGTACGCCAATACTCGCATGATAACTGTTATTATAAGCAAACTCCATCAATGGTAGATGATCGTTCCAGCTGCCTTTAAAATCCATCACACATGCTCTAAGCATGTCCTCCAGCGTCTGAATCGTTTGTTCGCTTTGCCCATCTGTTTGAGGATGATATGCCGTACTCAACCTCAACTGAGTTCCCAATCTTTCTTGCAAGCTCTTCCAGAAATTTGACGTGAAACGCGGATCTCTGTCAGATACAATAGATACCGACACTCCATGTCGTGACACAATCTCTTTCACATATAACTTTGCTAGCTGCTCCAGATTGTATCTTATCTTGATTGGTAGAAAATGTGCAGATTTAGTTAAACGATCCATGATCAACCAGATCGCGTCGTAAGCCTTCTGAGTTGATGGAAGCCCCGTCACAAAATCCATCGTGATATGCTCCCACTTCCACTCCCAAATCTCCAACGGCTGTAGCAGTCCACCCGGTTTCTGATGTTCTGCTTTTACCCTCTGACATGTCAAACATCGCCCAACACATTCCGCGACCTCCCTCTTCATGTTCGGCCACCAGAAATGTTGGCGCAAATCCTGATACATCTTGGTACTAACAGGGTGTATCGAATACTTTGTAGAATGAGCTTCTTGCAAAATCTCTTCTCTCAACTCCGGAACCATTGGTATCCAGATCGTCCCTTCAAACCTTAGCAGTCCCGTGCTATCAATTTTGTGCTTCAATTCTTCTCCATTTGAGATTCGCTTCCTTATGGCAACGCATTCGTCATCCTTTTCTTGAGCCTCTTTTATCTTGTCTAATAAAGTCGGACTCGCCTCCACTGCGAACAGTTTCTCATCTGCATTCATCGGATATTTGACTTCCAACTCCAGTCTTTCCATATCTTTGATCAGTTTCTCCTGAGTTGTCAGCATCATCAACTTATCTCTGCCCTTCCTACTTAGAGCATCAGCTACTACATTGGCCTTACCGGGATGGTATAGAATCTCACAATCGTAGTCTTTGATGAACTCCAACCATCGCCTCTGCCTCATGTTTAGTTCCTTCTGAGTGAAAATATACTTCAGACTTTTGTGGTCTGTGTATATCTCACACTTCTCCCCATACAGATAGTGCCTCCAAATCTTCAGAGCAAACACTATTGCCGCTAGTTCCAGGTCATGAGTCGGATACCCCTTCTCATAGTCTTTCAGCTGCCGTGATGCGTACGCAATGACCTTCCCATGCTGCATCAATATGCACCCAAGGCCTTTGTGTGACGCATCACTGTACACCACAAATCCCCCTGTATTATCCGGTAGGGATAACACAGGTGCTTCACTAAGTTTCTTCTTCAACTCCAAGAAACTCTCTTCGCACTTCTCCGTCCATACAAACTTCATAGTCTTCCTTGTCAAATTTGTCAACGGTGTCGCTATCTTTGAAAAGTTCTGAATAAACCTCCGATAGTGACCTGCTAATCCTAAGAAACTTCGGACTTTTGTCGGCGTCTTCGGCTGCTCCCAGTTTATTACTGCTTTTACCTTGGCAGGATCCACCGATACACCATCCTTGTCAATCACATGCCCCAAAAACTGCACTCTTTGTAGCTAAAATTCACACTTGGAAAACTTTGCATACAGCTTCTCCCTTCTCAACGTTTCCAGGGCTATCCTTAAATGCTCGACGTGTTCCTCCTCCGTCTTCGAGTAGACAAGAATGTCATCTATGAAAACGACAATAAATTTATCTAGGTACTGCTTGAACACTCTGTTCATCATGTCCATAAATGTTGCTGGCGCTTTCGTCAGCCCAAACGACATCACCAAAAACTCAAAGTGCCCATATCGAGTTCTGAATGCTGTCTTTGGAATATCCTCCTGCCTCAACTTAAGTTGGCGATATCCCGTCCTCAAGTCAATCTTCGAGAAGTATTTCGCTCCCTTCAATTGATCGAACAAATCATTAATTCTGGGCAACGGATACTTGTTTTTAATGGTAACCTTGTTCAATTCTCTATAGTCAATACAAAGCCTTAACGATCCATCCATCTTCTTCACGAACAGTACTGGCGCTCCCCACGGAGATACACTCGGACGAATATACCCCTTATCTAGCAGCTCCTGCAGTTGAACCATCAGTTCTTTCATCTCTACTGGTGCCATCCTGTACGGTGCCTTTGAGATCGGTGCGGTTCCCGGTACCAAGTCGATCACAAATTTCACTTCTCTATCCGGCGGTAAACCCGGTAACTCATCTGGGAAAACATCTGGAAATTCCCTTACTACAGGTATTTGACCCAGCTCACCCTCTACTCTTCGGGTATCAACCACATGAGCCAGATAACCTATACAACCTTTTCTAAGCAATTTCTTCGCTTGCATCATCGTCAGACAACAACATTGTCTTGGCAATTTACTACCGTAGAATACGACCCTCGACTTGTCTGGAGTCTTAAGGTGTATACATTTCTTCTGACAGTCAATCACAGCCCCGTGACTAGACAACTAATCCATCCCAAGGATTACATCAAATTCTCCTAGTCGTATTGGAATCAAATCTATGCTCATTTTATGACCATTTATCTCAGCACAACAATTTCTATGGATGTATTCCACAGGAATTACTGCTTTATTAGCTACTTCCACATTCATTGGATTCTCTATTTTCTCACGAAGTAAATTTAACCGTTTAGCAAAATCATCCGAAACAAATGAACAGGTAGCACCCGAATCAAATAATACATATGCACTGATATTATTGATTGAAATAATAACTGACACCACGTCCTTCGATTCCATTGCATCCTGCACTGTCATGTTGAAGGTGCGTGCTACTGGTCTATTCTGCTGTGCTGGTCCTCCGATAGTCAACTTATTATTGTTCCCTTGGTTAGCACTTCCTATATCGCTCTTCCACTTTGGGCAATCCTTCTTCTGATGATCTGAAGCGCCACAAGAAAAATAACTTTCTGTCTTTGCCTTTGGGCATTGTGGGGAAAAGTGCCCCGGTTGACCACCGTTGAAACAAACTCCTTTTCCTTTCATGCATTCTCTAAAGTGATTCCTTCCACATTTCTCGCATTTATTGCCCTTCTTTGCATCCCCTCTGGATTTGCTTCCTGTCATCTGACTGTCGTTCCATTTCCTCTTATTTGGGTTACTTCCCCCACTGGTACCTTCCTTATGACCATCATGGCTCTTCTTCTTTTTCTGATCTTGGTTGTGCCTTGCCAAAGCTTCGTTTCCTCCCTCAGCAATGATTGCTTTCTCAAGTAACGTAGAAAATGTGTTGATCTGCAAAACCACAACCTTACTATACACCCAAGGTTTCAGCCCTTGCTCAAATCTCTTCGGTCGCCTAGCTTCGGTGTCCACTTGATGTGGAGCAAACCTAGCTAACTCGTTCAATTTTGCGGCATATTCTACAACTGGCATGCCTCCTTGCTTTAGTTCTAAGAACTTTATCTCCATACTTGCCTGCATGCTTGTTGGAAAGTAACTTTCGAAAAACAGCTCCTTGAAACGAGCCCATGCAATCGTGCCTTCCCCAGCTCGACCTTTGTTTGCTTTCCACCAGTAATTTGCCTCTCCTTTCATCATGAAAGTGGCAAATGACGTCTTCTGTTCTTCGGCCACCTTTGCGACCTCGAACACCTTTTCCATTTCTTCCACCCATGTATGGGCTTCTATCGGGTCTGTAGTCCCGCGAAACTCTGGCGGTCCTACCAATTTGAAGTCCTTAAAGTTCGTCATGTGACTTCTTGGCTGATCAACCGCAGCGGCTTGTCTACCCTACATTGCTTCGGGTCTGCCTGACCCTCCTCGTTATTCACCGACTCTTCCGCCCTTGTGTATCGGGGTTGTCTTCTCGGCGGCATTGTCTATTTAATAGAAAACACTTAACGTTATAATCCTGTCACACCTTGTACACATCTATTCTAGAGCGACAATAAAGCAGCACACGTAACACAAACGTTTATACCCATGTGCTAATAGTTAAAGCATCACACATGATTACTCTATAGCATACAGCTATGAATGACATCATCCATCCCTTCACACCACAAAAAGGTGGGGATTTACTACTAACAACCACCGCGAACATATACTAATGTTGAGGTTTACAAATACATATCACATACTGATAGGCATACAAACAAAATAGTCTAACCAAGCATACTGCGCTCCACAACGCTAACATACTCCACCTGCCCTAACTGGGTCATCAACTCTCGACTCAAGGTGAGATGAGTCTGTCCCTTCTCAACTGGATGATGGTGCACACCATCCATCCACCTACTACTCGCCATGCTAAATGCATAGCCAATTCTATTCATCCTTCTCTAACTAGGTTCGCCGAGCCTCCACCTCTACCTGTAGACTCGCTCCCCATTGCTCCGACTGCTCTAGTCTACTACTCAACTCTATATCTCTCGCCAAGAGGTGATGTAAGAAGGTACTTAACTAAATAGGAGCTCACTGCCCCAACTCGACTGGCTAAACTCAGGCATCCTACAGCCACAACAAAGACATCATAGATAATCAACACATATAGTACCATAACAAAATACATTCATTGATGGGATGAATTTATGTTTCATTATGTACAAACTCGGCTTGATGAATTTCCATAATTCACCTCCGAACACAACTCGACTCAATAGATCTCCTTGATCCACCTCCTAGCGTACTCAATACGAGTTTAATACTAAGGTTATAACCTAGGTTTCGTATCCCTAAAGTTTATAACCTAAAGCTCTGATACCAACCTGTGACACCCCCAAATTCAGGTACCAATACCTCGAATTTGGTGCTCACGATAAAATACATCCATACACCTTTAAACAACGTAAATCAACTAATGCGGAATAAAATAAACATATGTTGTTCATTACAAAAGGTTCACTACGGTCCCAAGGTCTATAACCTTAAATAAATACATCGCAGAATACATTAATAATACAAAACTATTCCATGATTACATAACGGGATAGTACATATAACTATTCCTTAAGCTTTCCTTTGCCTTTGTCCACTTTAGAACTCCCCGACTTAACTGCAATAGGTTCATGATATAGCAAGGGTGAGCAACTACTTTGCTCAGCAAGTTTAAAGCAAGAATGAAGATATATCATGAATGAATAAGAATAATGACCGAATAGATCAACAATTTATGAACATTGATGAATTAGCTGAAATGACATAATCAAAGTCCAAATGAAACAATGAATAATGATTATTTACTGCTGAGTGGTCCAACCGACCATGAACTTGGCCAAAGAGTCAATCATTCAACTAACTCTTTTAAAAACCTGGCCCTGTCAGTTGTACTCGAGGGGATCAGCCTCTCGTACACCATGTATATGCATAACATTTAACTCTGACTGCATCGAATAACCGACACATTATAGTCCCCTAATAAGGGTTGCTCTCTCAGTCCAAGAATCCGTACCAACTACTGATTTGGATAGCTTTTAAAATAATAACCTGTACATGTCTAGCCGAAACAAATGGCGTAGACTATTTCCTTAAACAGTTCATGAATGAAGAACTTAAACGTTTTCACAATCCAACAACAGATAATGAATTCAAATGCATAAACTGCGAATATCAATAATTATCTTGGAGGTGGAGTAATTGACAATAATTAATCCACTAATATGATTCAAAAGTAATAACTCCATTTGAGTCGTGAAACTTGTAACAATATACAACACCTGTATAAAATATGAAACCTGCTCAAAATATAATTCGAGTAAGGTTAGGGAAACTTGCCCAACACAAGGGTTAGACAAGCGTTAGGAAACTTGCATTCAATATGTAGAAAGAATGAAGTTAGGGAACTTGCCTGAAGCGCTGCTACAATATTACAACACACGCTCCTTAATATCCTACACAATTAGGTACATATTCACATACAATTAGTCACATACCGGATATCAAATATTTGTTTACACAACTCTATAATGTCCCATTCAAATAAGAAACAAAATATTAAACAAGGTTATGCCCACTAGTTACGGCGTTACGACGCTTGCATGTCTATATGCCCAACTTGCCTATTCAAATGCCCAAGCGACACGCAATTGCGTACGCCTAACACGCCCATTCGATTTATCTAATACATATTGGTTAATGCTAAGTATCAATATAAATCATAATAATCATGTTTTAGGACTTCGAACAATGTCTTTTATTGTCGGGAGCATTACACGTTGCACACACGCATGACCGACGCCGTCCGTTTGCACAACAGCCCTAAAAACGGTCAATTTCAAAATTTTTCCAATTGAAAATTTTTATTTCTAATTAATGGATGTTGTAGGTCTATCTTTAAACTTTCCGGATCATCTTGAATCGTCCAAATCCGAGTCCGTATGAGAAAGTTATGGCCATTTTCCCAACGGACGTCGAAGCTGAGTCGGGCAGTGCACACGCGGGCGGGCGGCACCAGGCGCACGGCGTGCGGCAGCGCGCTGCACGCGGGCGCGCGGGAGGTGGGTGCGGGCACGCGAGCGGCCTGCTGGGCATGTCAGACCTCGCGATTTTCACCCTCCTTCACTCCAATCCTCATAACTTCTTCTCTAGACCTTCAAATTGGTCCGTTTCCGACTCTATAGACTCCTAAGATATAGAGCTACAACATATCAAAAATTCAGAATTATCCATTAACATTAACAAGACCGAATCTTAGGCCAAAGTATTAACTCATGCTCTATTTTGCATGTTCTAAGTGTTCTTCACTAAAATCATCACCAAATCTTCGTTTTTACATCTTTTTACTCGATTCCAGTTGGGTTAACTTTGTAACCCTTGGAACTACAATATGATAACAACAAATAAACATAACAAGCAAGGAATCATAGCTACAAAGTCCTCTAAATTCGTCCAACAGTCCATGTTCATGTCCAAAGTCCATTGTTCTTCATGTTCTTCATCCTCCTTAAGCATAGGTACGGATTTATTGCATTTTCGTTCCACTTTGATGTTATTAATAGCTTACATATCCTCTTAACAACATTTACAAAAATCCAAAACAAACAAAAACAACAAGGATTGCTAGAAAGTCCATCCACAAGCTCAAGAGTTCAAAAACTAAGAAAACTTGAAAAACTTAACAAGAAATCGAATGGAATGGATTTGATTGTTGTTTACCTCTGTAAATCCTTCCTAGATGATTAATAAGATAGCTAGGCTTGCTTAGTTTGAGTTCTCCTTGCTTGGATACTCTTCTTCTTCCACCCGTGCCTTCTTCTTCTTCCTCCTTCCTTTTTCCGACAACCTTCTTCTTTTCCGGCGACTATTCCGGCGGCCTTCTCCTTCTTTTTTTCTTCCTCTTTGTAGCTCTCTCTCCCTCTTTCTCTCTCTCTATCTGCTGGTGGAATGGTTTAATGGGTGTGCAAGGAGGCTTAGTTAGCTTCTTCACCTTCTTCCTCGTTAATCCTTTCTCTCTTTTTTTTCCTCCTTCTTCCTTCAAGCTCTTGGCAGCTCTCTCTCTCTCTCTAAAATCTGCAGCTCTCTTTCTCTCTAATTGCTGATGGTATGGGAGAGAAGGAATGGGTTAGGAGAAGTGGAGGGAGTGATTTAGGGAGAATTGGGAGAAATGGGCTAGTGGCTCAATGTTTCTTTCTTGATTTTCTATTGGCTAGTAATTGTTTATTTGTTCCCACTTGTGCAACATGCAACAATTAATCCACCCATTTTGGCCTCTCCCTTGCAATGTTACCCGAATACTCCCTCATCTAAACACCAAAATGCTGATCTTTGTGCCCATATCCCACATGGGTCAAGTCTTGGGTTTGGGTCATGGGTTTGGGTCACCCTTAAAAATCACTTGGGCTTCTAATTTAATTCCCATTGGGCTCCCATAAATCCTATACTTGGATTTTTATCTCATTGCCTAAATGGGTCGGCAATAATTAGGAAAATCGATGTCACCCGAGAAGACGTCTCTAGATGAATGTTCCCCATGTGAATACTAACTCGTGAATAGAGATTTAACGATGCTCCGCGAAATCAAATATTCACTTAAACAAAACTATAACACGTAAAATTTCATACCTTCACATAATCTAGATTGTCACACAACCTTTAAACACGTAACACAAATATAATATTAATAAAATATAATATATTCATTAATAATCAAAAATTCGAATTACAAGGAAATTTCAGAATTCCCGGTCGTTACATACAACATATCAAAAATTTAGAATTACCCATAAACATTAACATGGCCAAATCTTAAGCCAAAGCGCAAGGTAAAAGTAGTATGCACACAAGCCAATCATATTTGATATGATGTAGCATATACTTTGTAATCTTATTCATCTATTAATAAAAGAATTGATTTTCTTAAAAGGCATTTTATATTATCAACATAGTGCTGTTATATTAAATGTGATAAACCTATAGTTTTGAGCAATACTTTTAGAATCATGCTGGTGATCATGCTAATGAGATCTAAATTCTAGATAGCTTACAGACAAAAATCGTTCCTAATCGTTGGATTACTAAAAAGGGATTAGTGAATCCGGATAGATTAGTACATACGTTGCTTGCGCTTAGGAAGAAGATGATTGATCTCATAATCATTTGTGTGGAGACACTAAAGCAAGTATGTAGGTGCTTGTAGACACCCAAATTTTGCGTTCCCTATGCTAACCGTGACAGGAGGGCAAAATCGTCAAATGAACCGGCCTACGAGAGTAGATGATGGGCACAAGTACGAACACTCGACACCATCGCGACGATTTACAACCAAAACCGACGTGACAACAAGGCCGTCCGAAATGAGCATTCCCGAATGATGTGGCACGTCTCCCAGTAATTCTCGGAATGCAAAATACAAGCCTGTCGGCCAAAACCGACGTCACGACACGAGAATCGAGGCGTAGCATGAAAATCGAGAAAGTCAAACCAGCCAGCCGCGGATTGATCTGCGGCCAATAAGTGCGCCTTTTGAAACCACGGAACTCGAAACACGGAAACCGAAAACCAGCTGAGTGGATGGGGGGCGGCCAGCCAGCCGCAGATCAATCTGCGGCCAACCGCAGATCAATCTGCGGCTGGCTCTGGCCAGCATATTTCAGCTCATTCCTTCATTCAGCATCCAGGAGGTTAGCAGGCGGAGAGAGGAAGAAAGAATAAGCAGCAGCAACTCGAAAAAAGAGAGAGAAATAGCAAAAATTTGGCAACAAAATAGGAGAGAAAGAAACAAAAAAGGAAAGGATTTATACTCTTTGATTTGATTGTACTATAGATACTTCTCATTCTATTCAAATACACAAGTTTGCATCCACTTTGATATCATTTGCAAGGTGAACATCTCCTTGTTATAGCAATTTCTATCATATCATTTGGTTAAATTAAATGTAGTTTTCATACAATTTATGGTGGGACAATGAATTAGGGATTATTAGTGAGGGTTCCATCGGAACAAGATTCTTCCTAATAACCCGATGATATTCAATTATTAAATTTTTTTTTTGTTTGTTTTACAGTGATATATTGGGCGTGGTTCCCTTAGGTTGCTATTTTAGGATGTCTTGGCATTGTTAGATTATCCGTGTTGGTTATTTCTTGTAATATCCGTTTTGTGGTTGTTTAGCAATTTTGGATGTGAGCCTAGGAACGCGACCCCGTGGTCCAAATCCGATGATGGACATATTTTGATATAAGTAGTAGGAGCGATGTAGTCTTCATTGTAAGTATGTAATCGTCGGGCCTTAAAACGACGCCAAGGCGAGAATCGTGTTTAAGGCCCCGTCATAAGTGAAAGTATGCGATTATGGGCGTTCGGGGTTATTTTGATGGCTTACATGCCCATGAATAGCCCCAACGCATTTTAATGCTTGATTTGATTTATGACACGAAATTGATTTCCAAGCTAAACGATAAGATTTTCATAAAATCAATCAAATTAGGTTATTAGAATCACGAGGCTAAAAATTGGGAGTGCTAATGAAGGTCGATTCCTCTTTAACGAAAAGCTAAAGAAAGTCGTTTTTCCAAAGACATCACAAGAATGGTTTTATACAAAATAAATGATGTTTTATTAAATCTTTGTGCATAGGGTTAAAGAGATCCTAGAGGTTGCCCATCATTTGAGTTACGAAAGCAACGTATAGATCTCGATTCCTATTTTGACGAAGGTTTAGAAAACTCTTGTTTTGCCAAAACGACACCTAATGAAATCTCACAGTTTTTGACAATTAAAATCAAACCTTTTCTCATAAAGCTTTCTCGTATAAGCCGAAGGACATTCTAAAGCATTCCCAAAAGAAAATACGACTTTTTCGAAAACCCAAATGGTTTCTTCATGCAAACTCACCACAACATTCACGTAGGCACACACACACACACACGCACACATACACTTTTTATGAATTAAAGGATAGGAAAGTATCAAGATTGCGGTAACCGTGTTTCACAAAAGTCGGGGGGTGCCTAACACCTTCCCCTCGCTTAAGCCAGCCCCCGAACTCTATGAATCTCGGTTTGCAGACCAATTAATTCGGAGTCACATATGAGCCAGCGATTTACGAAAAATGAAACTCGGATGAGTTGGTACATCCATTTCAAATATACCAACTGGCGACTCTGGTTAATTGGCTCATCATTAAAAAACGATCTTTCAAAATCCCGTCGACATTAATGCCGACCTTTTCCAAAAATCATCTAATCAAAAGGCTAAAATTGGAAAGGATAAACAATCGCGAAGGAAGCGATCCCTCTCGCCGTCGACAATGCTTATTAGAGAATAAGTTCACTGAACGTGGCTCGCTAAGGAATACCTAATGGAGTTTTACTCGCCTATCAATAGGAATTCCTCCAGTGATAGTAGTACAAGTGATCCTTGGACTTGAGATCATCACAGTATCTTGTGTATGATGAGTTATACTTTGATATGTCCCTTAAGACCTTTAGGGTATAACAAAGGGTATGATTGGGTATAATAAGTTATACATGGAGATAGGTGAATGATCAACAAAGAATCTACCACGTCCAGTAAAAGATGTGAATGTCCTATGTGATTCGATAAATGACAACTCAGTAGTCCTTGGCCAAGGCAGAATGAAATTAGAAAGGAGTTTCTAATTTGTATTATTTAGAGTTGTGCATTTGGGAATTGAAATACATATAATTAAATAAAATAAGATTTGACAGTAATTCCATGTCTTATATTTAATTGGGACATTGTATAGTAGAAGGATTGAATTGTACGGTAACTATTCACTGAAAGGTTCTTTTGTGATTAATGTTGAAATCTATATTATCTGGAAAGTCGTTGATCACTAAGGTGGCTTACCCTTATTGTAGAATAAATATTATTTATTTAAATGAATTAAATTGTTTAATTTATTTATTTAAATAAGATTATAATTGTTCTAATTGATTTATTCACAACCGGTTTAATATGGAGAACCTAAAGGGTCACACCGCAAAAGGAAAATATTTATTTAAGAAGTAAATGACATAATTGTAATAATAAGTTAAGTGTATTTAATTTAATCTATGCAGATAGAATAAATTAAATAACTTATTATTTATTATTTAATATTTTAGAAATATTAAATATAAATTAATAAGAGGAGTCTTATTATTATTACTATTACTATTATTTAATTTCTAATAGGGATTGGGAATTAATTAATAGAAGTACCCTCTCATGAATTCCTAATTAGATTAGGAGTTTAATTTAATTAAAGGAGTTTAATTAGAATAGAAACTCTAATCCTAAATAGTTTAGGGAAGGGTTTTTCTACATCTATAAATAAGAGAAGTCTTATCGTAGATTATGGTACACACTCTTGCATAAGAATTGCGGAGAGTACTTACAATTTTTATAGAGATAGAAACTACGGTTTTGCCAACACCCATCTTCTTGAACAAGTATTATTCCTTGGTGGATCACCTCTAGAGGCCAAACACTTGGGTGGCTAACATTGATCAAAGGAAAGAATTTAATCGGTGGAATTCAAGGAGAACGCGAAGGAATTGGAGGTGAACTTGTACCTGAGGAAGTTAGAATTCTACAAGGGTATAATTCTTTTTCTCCATCTCTTTTGTTTAATTAATAATTGTGCATAAAGAAAGATCATGGTGATGGTTTGTATAAAATTTTAAAATCTGATTTTATTGCGCTTCCGCTTTATTTATGTAATTTGATTGCATGTTCGCGTTATACAAACCTTACAGCCAAACTTTATGCGAATTATTAATTGTTTTGATTCTGTATATACATTGATATGTGTTTAGAACAATTTAATTGAGCATAACTGTTTGTGTAAAATTATTTTTTTTTTATTAAAAGTTTTTTAAAAAAAAATTGGATAAATTAAAATAAAGAAGTTTATTTTGATTTGGAATTTGATTAAAAAATAAAGGAGTTTATTTTTTATTTAAAATTGGATAAAGTAAAATAAAAGAGTTTATTTTGATTTGGAATATGATTAAATTAAAGAAGTTTATTTTAATTGGAATTGGATTTTATGATAACTAATTAGAGTTGGAATTGGATTCCATGATAACTAATTGGAGTTGAAATTGGATTTTATACTAACTAATATTGCCCATTAAATGATATCAATGTATATATGGAATGGTATTATTATTCATGAGATGAATATTATTTATTGATGCATATGGAGATATGTATGATAATAAATAGGGATTGATTATGGATTATTGACCAATGTGTGATAGGATTTATTTTAGAGAATGCTTGAATGAATGGGTTTTTATAAATGGGGTCTGCGTACCTCGTCTTCTCTAATTTTTTCTTAATGTAAATTCTATCTCCCTCCTATGTACTTCCCCTTGACTGCTGATCAAGGTTTCTATTTATTGTAAATAGTTTTTGTAATAAAACTAGTTAGAATTAATTTTGAAGAATTGGAGACAAAGGAGCAAGGAGCGCTTGAAGACCCGTTTGTAATGGAGCCCGGGTTTAAATGTAATAGTTATATTTAAATTTTATTCTTGCACCCTAGGTTTGACCTTTTGGTTCACTTGGTGGCTCTAGTGAACCAAACTAGAATAAAAGTCCATAATGAATCCGGGTAGAATATAGTATTCTATATGTGCATGCTTACTATATATATATATATATATTATATATATTATCCAACATGCTTCGCATGTAAAATAATATGACGCGTATTTTATATATATATATATATATATGCATGCGCGCTAAACAACATGAGACAAATAATAATTACAAACCGCTCAAAGAAATTATATTAAGTCCTAAGCATTCAAAGATATTTGGAATATCGAACGTCGCCTTCTAGCATGGTAAAACGATAGAGTATTAAATATTTAATATGAGTTTGTTGTGTCACACAAGGCAAGTATTAAATATTTAAGATGTTGCTTTATCACATTTGATGCTTATAAATAGACTGAACGATGTTGTTTTGTTGTGTCACACAAGGACAGTGTTTTTCTTTCGAATATATGGAAGTGCTAGGTTGGACTTAACTTAGATAATTTTGATTCGAATGTGTCACACTTGATCAAAATAATCTAAGAGAAAAAATACAAGGAGTTAGATAGTGATGTAATTGACAATAGTTGTCTACCTATTTATTTATATATACTTTGTTGTGTCACACAAGGCTATATACATTTGAAATGGGATCCTTATTCTCACTAGTAAATCTTTAATTAGATTTGCCAAACTATATATATTGAGGGTAATATAGTTTGATGAAAAAAGTGAGAGATACCAATTTAAAATAAAGACCTAATTTATTTTGGTAATTAATTAAATGAATGTATGCTAAAATGTTGTCTATTTCGCATGCAGAATTTAAAAATGTCAAACTCACTATCATTGCGTAACATACTTGATACTAACAAACTGACCGGACCGAATTACACGGACTGGTTAAGGAATCTGAGAATTGTTCTCACTGCTGAAAAGATTTCTTATGTCCTAAATTCGCCAGTCCCTGCAAATGTTGCAGAAACAGCCTCTGAGGAAGAGATTGCTACTTTCAGAAAGTGACAAGATGATGCAATCTTGGCTCAATGCATCATGCTCGCATCCATGAGTAACGAGTTTCAGTGTCAGCATTAAACTATGGATGCTCCTACTATATTGCTGCACCTCAAAGAGTTGTATGGTGAGCAAAGTAGGACTGCTAGATATCAGATATCTAAGGAGCTCTTCCGATCTCGTATGACCGAGGGCACTGCTGTTGAGACTCATGTCCTTAAGATGATCAATCTGATTGAACAACTTAGACAGCTTGGGTTCGTGATGGATGGGGAGTTAAGCCAAGATTTGATCTTGCAGTCACTCCCGGACACCTTCTCGCAATTTGTTGTGAATTTTCACATGAATAAGTTGGACGTCAGCTTGCCTGAGTTACTTAACATGTTAAAAACTGCTGAAGGTCACTTCTCATCCAATAAGAACCAAGTCCTACTAGTGGATGATTCTTCCAAGAAAAGGAAGAGGCCCAAGGTATCTTCTGAAAAGAAAAAAAATAAGAAGGCTAAGGGCAAGGTGAAGAAAAAGGATAAAAAGAAACCTAATCCAGATAGCAAAGGAATTTGCTACCATTGCAATAAGCCGGGACACTGGAAGAGGAACTGCAAGGAGTATTTTGCGGGCCAAAAGAAGCTTGAAGAAGCTTCGACTTCCGATCTAGGTTTGTTCATGATTGAAATTAATTTTTCTGAAGGTCAAAATTCTACTTGGGTATTAGATACCGGCTGTAGTTCTCACATATGTAATAATATGCAGGGACTAAGCAGAAGTAGAAAGCTGAACAAGGATGAAGACGTCCTACGAGTGAGAAATGGAGCGAAGGTTGCTGCATTAGCTGTAGGGACTTATTGTTTAGCCCTGCCTTCGGGCAAGTTCATTAGTTTAAATAATTGTTATTATATTCTAACACTCATTAGAAACATTATTTCAATTTTTGTATTGGATATGGATGGTTTTGATATTATAATAAAGAACAACAGTTGTTCTATTTATAATAAAAATATTTTATATGGTGTTGGGAACCTACTGAATGGACTTTACATACTTGACTTGCATGAAAATATACTTCAAATTGAACAAACTAAGAAGAAAAAAAGAGATGATGTTAATTATACCTTTATGTGGCACTGTAGACTCGATCATATCAATAAAACAAGATTATCCAAGTTGCATAAAGATGGGCTTTTAGAGCTATCTGATTACGAATCATATCCAACTTGTGAATCTTGTCTCATGGGTAAGATGACTAAATCCCCTTTTAGTGGAAAAGGAGAAAGAGTTATAGAGTTGTTAGCGTTGGTACACAAAGACGTAGGTGGACCTATGACAACGAACGCACGAGAAGGGTATTCTTATTTTATTACTTTCACTGATGATCATTCTAGATTTGGATATGTGTATTTAATGAAATACAAATCTGAATCGTTTGAAAAGTTCAAAGAAGTCAGAAGTGAAGTAGAGAAACAAACTGGTAAAAGTATTAAAATTCTTCGATCGGATCGAGGAGGGGAATACTTGACCAATGAGTTTCTCAATTGTCTCAAAGAAAATGGTATAATCTCACAATGGACTCCACCAGGGATGCCATAGTTGAACGGTGTATCTGAAAGGAGAAATCGAACATTGTTGGACATGGTTCGTTCCATGATGAGTTTTACCGACCTTCCAGTATCCTTCTGGGGTTATGCC
This sequence comes from Aralia elata, assembly GCA_034770075.1. NCBI lineage: Eukaryota > Viridiplantae > Streptophyta > Magnoliopsida > Apiales > Araliaceae > Aralia > Aralia elata. The sequence goes on from CM068385.1 coordinate 38,285,221, forward strand.
CTAGAATCGGTTGCATACCTACTTAACAAGGTACCTACCAAATCCGTCCCAAAGACCCCATATGAGATATGGACAGGGAGAAAATCAAATCTTAAGTATGTTAAGACTTGTAATTGTTCAGCTTATGTCAAAAGGTTTGAGCATGATAAGCTAAAGACTAGATCCGACAAGTGTAGATTTGTGGGATATCCTAAAGAAACTATAGGGTATTATTTCTATCATCCCAATGATCAAAAGGTGTTTGTTGCGAAACACGCTGTCTTCTTAGAAAAGGAGTTTATCCTTGAAGGGGTCAGTCGGAGTAAGATATATTTTGAAGAAGTTCAAGAACCACAAAATACTACGGATCAAAGTCAGGTACCTGACCAAGTAGAAGAACCTACTGTACCACTACCTATTCGTAAATCTGGAAGAGTACCGAAGATACCTGATAGGTATGGATTCATTATAGAGGATGATGATGAGGTACGCATCATAGATTATGATGATCCATTGACTTACGAAGAGGCTATGAGTAGTGAAGACTCAGAGAAATGTCTAGAAGCCATGAAATCCGAGATGGACTCCATGTATGAAAACCAAGTATGGACTTTGGTTTCACCACCTGAGGGCATTAAGCCTATTGGGTGTAAATGGGTCTTTAAGATAAAGACTGAAGCAGATGGCAAGGTAGAGACCTATAAGGCCCGACTGGTTGCAAAAGGTTTCAAACAAAGACAAGGAGTTGACTATGATGAAACCTTCTCCCCAGTAGTTATGCTCAAGTCCATTCGGATTTTTCTTGCAATTGCAGCTTATTATGACTACGAAATCTAGCAAATGGACGTGAAAATGGCCTTCCTCAATGGAGAGCTTGAGGAGAATGTATATATGATACAGCCAGAGGGTTTTGTTTCAACGGATGGAACAAACCAAGTCTGTAAGCTACAACGATCCATTTATGGATTGAAGCAAGCTTCTCAAAGATGGAACATCCGTTTTGATGAGATAATCAAAAGGTTTGATTTTATCAAAAATGAGGATGAACCTTGTGTGTATAAGAAGGTTAGTGGGAGCGCTGTTTTATTCCTTGTATTATATGTTGATGATATATTACTGATAGGGAATGATGTTCCTATGCTACAGTCGATCAAAATTTGGTTATCTAAACACTTCTCCATGAAGGACTTAGGTGAGGCATCCTATATTTTGGGGATAAAGATCTATAGAGATAGATCTAAAAGGATGTTGGGCTTGACCCAAGAAAAGTACATTGACTCGATGTTAAAGAAGTTTAGCATGGAAGATTCCAAGAGAGGTCTCATGCCGATGAGCCATGGAGTACATCTCTCCAAGAAACAGGCCCCAAAGACATCTGAGGAGAGAGACCGAATGAGTAAGATTCCTTATGCTTCAGCAATAAGATCTATCATGTACGGTATGATATGTACTAGACTAGATGTCGCTCATGCACTTAGTGTAACAAGCAGATATCAGTCGAATCCAGGAGAAGAGCACTAGAAGGCAATGAAAAACATCCTAAAGTACTTGAGAAGAAATAAGGATGTATTTCTTATCTACGGTGGGTCTGTATTAAAACTAGAGGGCTATACAGACTGAAGTTTTTAAACGGACCAAGATGACAGTAAATCCGTTTCAGGATACGTGTTTACCTTAAACGGTGGCGCAGTGAATTGGAAAAGTTCCAAGCAGTAAACAGTTGCTGATTCAGTGACAAAGGCAGAGTACATAGCTGCAAGTGATGCTGCAAAGGAAGCTGTTTGGATGAAGAAGTTCATAACTGAACTTGGAGTGGTTCCTAGCATTAGAGGAGTCGTACCTTTATTCTGTGACAACAACGGAACTGTTGCGCAGGCTAAGGAACCCAGGTCTTATCAGAAATCCAAACACATGTTGCGGTGGTTTCATTTAATTAGAGAAATCATTGAAAGAGGAGATGTCACCCTGGAGCGTGTGGACTCTCAAGACAATATTGCAGATCCATTTACTAAAGTTTTAACACAACAGCAGTTTGATCGTCACTTAGAGAAGATGGGTATTAGATACCATGGTGATTGGCTTTAGTGCAAGTGGGAGATTGAAAGTAGTATGGACACAAGCCAATCATATTTGATATAATGTAGCATATACTTTGTAATCTTATTCATTTATTAATAAAAGAATTGAGTTTCTTAAAAGGCATTTTATATTATCTACATGGTGTTGTTATATTAAATGTGATAAACCCATAGTTTTGAGCAATGCTTTTAGAATCATGATGGTGATCATGCTAATGAGATCTAAATTCAAAATAGCTCACAAACTAAAATTGTTCCTAATCGTTGGATTACTAAATTGGGGATTAGTGAATCCGGATAGATTAGTACATACGTTGCTTGCTCTTAGGAAGAGGATGATTGATCTCATAATCATTTGTGTGGAGACACTAAAGCAAGTATGTAGGTGCTTATTAGAGAATAAGTTCACTGAACGTGACTCGCTAAGGAATACCTAATGGAGTTTTACTCGCCTGTCAATAGGAATTCCTCAAGTGATAGTAGTACAAGTGATCCTTGGACTTGAGATCATCATAGTATCTTGTGTATGATGAGTTATACTTTAATATGTCCTTTAAGACCTTCTGGGTATATCAAAGGGTATGATTGGGTATAATAAGTTATACATGGAGATAGATGAATGATCAACAAAGAATCTACCACGTCTAGTAAAAGATGTGAATGTCCTATGTGATTCGATAAATGACAACTCAGTAGTCCTTGGCCAAGGCAGAATGAAATTAGAAAGGAGTTTCTAATTTGCATTATTTAGAGTTGTGCATTTGGGAATCGAAATACATATAATTAAATAAAATAAGACTTGACAGTAAATCCATGTCTTATATTTAATTGGGACATTGTATGGTAGAAAGATTAAATTGTACGGTAACTATTTACTCAAAGGTTGATGAGGGCATCCTTGGCTCTGGAGCGATTGACATCCATAAAGTAGATCCTTTGTGTTTGTCGGATGGTCCCGTGACAAGAGCTCGGGTTAAACGTTTCAAGGAGAGCATTAATGGGTTGATTCAAGGCATGTGGAGCGAAGATAGATCGAGTGTGGACCCGGATTCTAAGGATTTACATTTAGTCATGATGATACAAACAAACATGCCAAGGTTGGAAGCGTTGGAAATGAGAAAGGACGAAGAATTCCAAGTTGCAGAGTTCTCGCCCCGGCGAGAACTTCAAAGCCAAAATTCTCGCCCCGGCGAGAAACTTACTGTTCAAGCTCGCCCCGTCCTAAATTGATCCGCCCCAGCGAAGAACTTACTGTCCATTCTCGCCCCGGCGAGAAGTCTCAGTTCAATTTTCTCGCCTCGGCGAGAACACGCAGAATGAGTTGGCACGTTTTTCGAGGCGACACATTTTGGAAGATTTTTACCAGATTCTTTTTCCTTAATTTTAGGAATTTCAATATATTTTCATAATTCTATTGTAATTAGGATATTTCAAGATAGGATTTTGATTCCAAATCAATTGTTTACTTCTTATTTGGATTCTAGGGTTTCATAGTTAGTATAAATAAGTTTTATGCTTGTAATTCAAACACAATTCAATAATAATTCAAAGTTTATTCATACTTGAGAGCTATTCTCTATTTTTGGTTCTTTGAAGAATTTCTAAGTAATCTTTATTAGTTTTTCTTAAAGATTCGAAGTTAACTTATCATACAACAATACATAGTTGTGTGTGGCGTTATCTACCAGTTATCAACCGTTGATTGTACCGAGGGTTCCTGCTTCATATAAGTATGGGGTTTAGGTGTCATTGATAATCCACCTACTCGAATTCATCTGCTTGAACAATTATACCGGAGTTCTCGTCTCAGTATAGACGTTGGGTTAAGGTGTCGGGAGAGTTCCATCAAATTGGCTTACTAGAAACGATCCGGGCGACGACCACCTCACGCAAGCGTGCCGTGGAGTCTATCATTTGGTATCAAAGCAGCGTTTTCTAGCTAAGTATCTATCTTTATTGTATCGTTGAATTTGTGAGCAAAAAAAAAAAAAGAGTATAGAAAATTTTGTTTCAGTTATTTCAATTTGTTCGTAGACTTCATCTTCAATTTCGTAATCAAGATTGTTGCTACTTCTTTTCATACCGACTATATTGTTCGTGATAAGTTATTTTTGAGTTGATTAGTAAAACCGAGAAAATTTTGCTAGGTAAATTCGAAAAGAACCTATTAGAGAGAATATTTAGAGGTAAAAGGCTTAGTTGTGAGATCATTCGAGGGGAAAAGCCTATTGAGTGATACACGAGCGAAACATTGACCGAGTGAAACACGTAAGGGAGTGGTGAGGAAAATATTTTGCTACTAACCTCTGTTTTGCAGGAAAATGTCTAGTTCAAAAGATAAAAGTGTTATGGAAGATCCTCCAGCAAAGTTCGATCCAAAATTTGTGATGGAAGCTATGATGAAAGAATTCACTAGAAAGTTGGATATGGCGATGGAGCAAGTGAATGAGCGTTTCGACCAAATGAGTGCGTCCCAAGGACCCCAGTTTCAACATCCTCATGGGGCACGTCAGCACGGAAGAATGCATCAAAGAGAAGCTAGACAAGAGGAAAATTACTATGAAGGGGGATTTAGTGAAGAAGAGGATCATGAATCTGACTTTCTCCATAGGAGACGAGGAGCTAGGGATAGAGGGGGTCGAAATAGAGAGGACAACAACTTGGATAGTATAAAGATGAAAATTCCGACTTTCCAAGGAAGAAGTGATCCGGAGGCCTATCTAGAGTGGGAAAAGAAGATGGATTGGATATTTGAATGTCATAACTACTCGGGGCTAAAGAAAGTGAAACTCGCTGCCACAGAATTCTCAGCTTATGTTGTTACTTGGTGGGATCAGTTGATGATCAGTCGGAGGAGATGTGGGGAACGTCCGATTGAAACTTGGGAAGAAATGAAGACCGTGATGAGAAAGAGGTTCGTTCTAGATTACTATCATCGAGAGCTAGTTCGGAGTTTGCAAAGCTTGAGGCAAGGAAGTAGGAGCGTATAAGATTATTACAAAGAAATGGAGATGTTGATGGCTAGGGCAAACATCAATGAGGATGGTGAATCAACAATGGCCAGGTTTTCGGCGGGATTAAATTGGGAGATTGCCGACTTAGTGGAACGACAACATTACTTGGTATTGGAGGATATGGTTCACATGGCTATCAAGATTGAGAAACAGCTTAAGAGGAGAGGTAGCCAACGTTCGATACCTAATTCAGGATCATCATGGAAGTTTAATGTTGGGAAGCGAGAGGAGAAGCCAGCCGTAAGTAAATCCAAGTTTGAGCCAAAGACGGAGACGATTAATAAGGGAGTGCAAGGTAAAACTGACCCTTCTTCTTTTAATCGTAATCGGGATATAAAATGCTTCTAGTGTCAAGGAAGGGGACATATTGCAAATCAGTGCCCAAATCAAAGGACGATGTTGTTACTTGACAACGGAGAGGTGGAAACCGAAGAGGAAGCTAGTGATACCGACTCAATGCCACCGTTAGAGGATATAGATGATAGGGAGTTGGCTATGCATGGTGAGATGTTGGTTACAAGGTGAGCACTTAGTACGCATGTGAAAGAGGAGAACGGGGAGCAACGGAAAAATTTATTTCATACCAGATGCCTTGTGAATGGTAAGGTTTGTTGTGTGGTGATAGATGGAGGAAGTTGCACAAATGTGGCCAGCACGACCATGGTGGAGAAGTTGGGAATGTCCACAACCAAACATCCCCAACCATACAGATTGCAGTAGCTTAATGATAGTGGAGATATAAAGGTGACTAAGCAAGTGTTGGTTCCGTTCACGATTGGGAAGTATGTGGATGAGGCATTGTGTGACGTGGTTCCGATGCAGGCGGGTCATTTGTTGCTAGGCCGCCCATGGCAGTTTGATCCGCGGGTGAAGCATGATGGTTTCACGAACGAGTATTCTTTTGTTCATAATCAGCGAAAGGTTACATTATGTCCTATGTCACCAAAGCAGGTGCATGAGGATCAATTGTATTTGCAAAAAGATCATGTACAAAGAAAAGAAAGTGAAAAAAAGGAAAGTGAGAAAAAAATTGAGGGAAAAAATGAGGGAAAAAATACGAGAGAAAAGGAAAGAGATAGAAGAAAAGATGATGAGCGAAAAACCAATATCTATGCAAAAAAGAGCGACGTGAGGCGAACTTTAGATGCTAAACAGCCGATGATTATACTTCGGTATAAGGAGGCGCTTTTGAATACTAACGCTAATGATTCTTCTTTGCCTAGTGTTGTTTCATCTCTTTTGCAGGATTATAAGGATGTGTTTCCCGAGGAGCTTCCACAAGGTTTACCACCTATTCGGGGAATTGAGCATCAGATTGATTTCGTGCCCGGAGCATCCATTCCAAATCATCCAGCTTATCGGAGTAATCCAGAGGAGACAAAAGAATTGCAGAAGCAAGTTGGAGAATTGATAGAGAAGGGGTTTGTGAGGGAGAGTATGAGTCCATGTGCAGTTTCAGTGATATTAGTGCCGAAGAAGGATGGAAAGTGGCGTATGTGTATTGATTGTCGAGCGGTAAATAACATTACGGTAAAATATCGACATCCCATTCCTCGATTAGATGACATGTTAGATGAATTGCATGGGTCTTGTATATTCTCAAAAATTGATTTAAAAAGTGGTTATCATCAAATTAGAATGCAAGAGGGTGATGAATGGAAAACTGCTTTCAAAACAAAATATGGTCTTTATGAGTGGCTAGTGTTACCTTTTGGTTTAACTAATGCTCCTAGTACTTTCATGAGATTGATGAACCATGTTTTGCGACCATTTATTGGCAAATTTGTGGTAGTTTATTTTGATGATATCTTGATATATAGCAAAAACTTGGGGGAGCATGCATTGCATTTGAAATCTATTTTAGATGTTCTTAGAAAAGAAACGTTGTTTGCTAACATGGATAAGTGCACGTTTTGTACGGATAGAGTTGTTTTTCTTGGATTTGTTGTGAGTTCACAGGGAGTTCAGGTGGATGAGGAGAAAATACGTGCAGTCCGAGAATGGCCGAGTCCAACAAATGTAAGCCAAGTTCGAAGCTTTCATGGATTGGCTAGTTTTTACCGGCGGTTCGTGAGGAACTTCAGCGACATCACAGCACCCTTAACGGAAGTGATCAAGAAAAGTGTAGGGTTTTAATGGGGTGAAGAGAAGGAAAAAGCGTTTAAATTGATTAAAGATAAATTGACTAACGCTCCTTTGTTTGTTTTACCTAACTTTGCTAAAACCTTTGAAATTGAGTGTGATGCTTCAGGTTTGGGAATTGGAGCTGTGTTGATGCAGGAAGGGAAACCAGTAGCGTATTTCAACGAGAAGCTGAATGGAGCAGCCTTGAACTATCCGACCTATGATAAGGAGCTGTATGTGTTAGTTAGGGCGTTGGAGACGTGGCAACACTACCTTTGGCCTAAAGAGTTCGTGATTCACACGGATCATGAATCGTTGAAATACTTGAAGGGACAACATAAGTTGAACAAAAGACGCGCTAGGTGGATGGAGTTTATTGAGACATTTCCGTATGTCATTCGATACAAACAGGGTAAGGAGAATGTTGTTGTTGATGCTCTTTCGAGAAGGTACGTGTTGTTGAATACTCTTGATACAAAATTGCTTGGGTTTGAACGAATTAAAGAGTTGTATGCTAATGACCTTGAATTTTGTGAAGAGTTTAAATCATGTGAAAAGAATGATGTGGGAAAATACTTTAAAGTTGATGGTTTTCTGTTTCGAGAAAATAAGCTATGTGTACCTGCATGTTCTATGCGTGAATTGTTGATTAGAGAGTCACATGGGGGAGGTCTGATGGGTCATTTTGGTGTTGAAAAGACTTTATCTGTTTTGAAAGAACATTTTTATTGGCCTCATATGAAACGAGATGTGGAAAGAATTTATGATAGATGCATTACGTGTAAGCAAGCTAAGTCTCGTGTTCAACCTCATGGATTGTATACACCATTGCCTATATCTAGTGAACCTTGGATTGATTTGTCTATGGATTTTGTATTGGGTTTACCTAGGTCTAAGCGTGGTCATGATTCTATATTTGTGGTCGTGGATAGATTTTCTCAGATGGCACATTTTATTCCATGTCACAAAACTGATGATGCATCCCATATTGCTGATTTGTTCTTTAGAGAAATTGTGCGTTTACATGGCATGCCTAGAACAATTGTTTCAGATAAAGATTCTAAATTTTTGAGTTATTTTTGGAAGACATTGTGGTGTAAGTTAGGTACTAAATTGTTATTTTCAACTACTTGTCATCCACAAACTGACGGTCAAACTGAGGTAGTTAATAGAACTTTATCTGCATTGTTAAGAGCTATTATCAAAAAGAACATTAAAGTTTGGGAAGAGTGTTTACCACATGTTGAGTTTGCATATAATCGATCTGTTCATTCTACTACACAATTTTCACCATTTGAAATTGTTTATGGTTTTAATCCTTTGACACAGTTGGATTTATTGCCATTACCTTTGTCTGAATATACTAACATGGATGGAAAGAAAAAGGCTGAATTTGTCAAGTAGATACATGAAAAGGGAAGGCTTAACATTGAAAGGAGGACGGAGCAATATGTAAACAGGCCAACAAGGGTCGTCGTCAAGTGATTTTTGAACCAGGAGAGTGGGTGTGGTTACGTATGAGGAAGGAAAGATTTCCAGCTCAACGACGTTCAAAATTGCTTCCAAGGGGAGATGGTCCATTTCAAGTTCTTGAGCGCATCAATGATAATGCCTACAAATTGGATTTTCCTGGTGAGTATACTGTTAGTGCAACTTTTAACGTTACTGATCTTAGTCTGTTTGATGTAGGTGACAATTTGAGGACAAATCTTTCTCAAGAGGAGAGGTATGATGAGGGCATCCTTGGCTCTAGAGCGATTGACATCCATAAAGTGGATCCTTTGTGTTTGTCGGATGGTCCCGTGACGAGAGCTCGGGTTAAATGTTTCAAGGAGAGCATTAATGGGTTGATTCAAGGCATGTGGAGCGAGGATAGATCGAGTGTGGACCCGGATTCTAAGGATTTACATTTAGTCATGATGATACAAACATGCCAAGGTTGGAAGCGTTGGAAACGAGAAAGGACGAAGAATTCCAAGTTGCAGAGTTCTCGCCCCGGCGAGAACTTGAAAGCCAAAATTCTCGCCCCGGCGAGAAACTTATTGTTCAAGCTCGCCCCGGCCTAAATTGATCCGCCCCAGCGAAGAACTTACTGTCCATTCTTGCCCCGGCGAGAAGTCTCAGTTCCATTTTCTCGCCCCGACGAGAACACGCAGAATGAGTTGGCACATTTTTCGAGGCGACGCGTTTTGGAAGATTTTTACCAGATTCTTTTTCCTTAATTTTAGGAATTTCAATATATTTTCATAATTCTATTGTAATTAGGATATTTCAAGATAGGATTTTGATTCCAAATCAATTGTTTACTTCTTATTTGGATTCTAGGGTTTCATAGTTAGTATAAATAAGTTTTATGCTTGTAATTCAAACACAATTCAATAATAATTCAGAGTTTATTCATACTTGAGAGCTATTCTCTATTTTTGGTTCTTTGAAGAATTTATAAGAATTTATCATACAACAATACATAGTTGTGTGTGGCGTTATCTATCAGTTATCAATCGTTGATTGTACCGAGGGTTCCTGCTTCATATAAGTATGGGGTTTAGGTGTCATTGATAATCCACCTACGCGAATTCATCTGCTTGAACAATTATACCGGAGTTCTCGTCTCAATATAGACGTTGGGTTAAGGTGTCGGGAGAGTTCCATCAAATTGGCTTACTAGAAACGATCCGGGCGACGACCACCTCACGCAAGCGTGCCGTGGAGTCTATCAAAGGTTCTTTTATGATTAATGTTGAAATCTATATTATCTGGAAAGTCGTTGATCGCTAAGGGGGTTTACCCTTATTGTAGAATAAATATTATTTATTAAAATGAATTAAATAGTTTAATTTATTTATTTAAATAAGATTAGAATTGTTCTAATTGATTTATTCACAACCGGTTTAATATGGAGAACCTAAAGGGTCACACCGCAAAAAGAAAAATATTTATTTAAGAAGTAAATGATATAATTGTAATAATAAGTTAAGTGTATTTAATTTAGTCTATGGAGATAGAATAAATTAAATAGCTATATATTTATTATTTAGTATTTTGGAAATATTAAATATAAATTAATAAGAGGAGTCTTATTATTATTATTACTATTACTATTATTTAATTCATAATAGGGATTGGAATTAATTAATAGAACTATTATTTATTTCCTAATAGGGATTGGGAATTAATTAATAGAAGTACTCTCTCACGAATTCCTAATTGGATTAGGAGCATAATTAATTAAAGGAGTTTAATTAGAATATAAACGCTAATCCTAAATAGTTTAGGGAAGGGTTATTCCTACATCTATAAATAAGAAGAGTCTTATCATAGATCGGGGTTACACACTCTTGCATTAGATCGTGGAGAGTACTTGCAATTTCTATAGAGATAGAATCTAGGGTTTTTGCCAAACACCCAACTTCTTGAATACTTGTTCTTCCTTGGTGGATCACCTCTAGAGGCCAAACACTTGGGTGGCTAACGTTGATCAAAGGAAGGAATCACACCGTAGCATTCGAGGAGAACACGAAGGACTAGGAGTTGAACTTGTACCCGAGGAAGCTTTGTTCTACGAGGGTATAATTATTATTCTCTTTCTCTTTCGTTTATATCATTAATTGAGCATATTGATCGATCATGGTGATGGTTTGTATAAAATTTTAAAATTCGTTTTATCACGCTTCCGCTCTATTTATGTAATTTGATTACATGCTTGCGTAATATACAAACCTAACAGTGGTATCAGAGCCTAATCATGTGCTAATTATCGATCTTGATGATTCCATGTATGAATTGATATGCAAAACGTTCGAATTTTTGGGCTGGGAAAATTTTTCTAGGGTGCAGCGCGGCCGCGCCGTTCCTAGTTCAAATTGGAGCGCGGCCGCGCCAGTGTGCAGACTTTGAAATTTTTTTTGTTTTCTCAATTAATATAAATGGTTTATTTAATTGATAAAAGTTTAAAATAAAAGAGTTTATTTTATCTGGAATGGAATTTCAGATTGCTAAAAATTAAAGGAGTTTAATTTGGATTTGATTTTTGATTAAAATAAAAGAGTTTATTTTGTTTCAAAACTAAATATTAGCAAAACTTTTGCCCATTAATTGATATCAATGCATATATGGAATGGATTTATTATTCATGGGATGAATGTTATTTATTGATACATATAGAGATATGTATGATAATAAATAGGGTTGATTATGGACTATTGACCAATGTGTGATTGGATTTATTTTAGTTGATGCTTGAATGAATGAGTTTTTATAAATGGGGTCTGCGTACCTCGTCTTCTCTAATTTTTCTTAATGTAAATTCTATCTCCCTCCTATGTACTTCCTCTTGACTACTGATCAAGGTTTCTATTTATTGTAAAATAGTTTCTGTAATAGGACTAGTTAGAATTAATTTTGAAAAACTGGAGACAAAGGAGCAAGGAGCGCTTGAAGACCCATTTGTATTGGAGCCCGGGTTTAAATGTAATAGTTATATTTAAATTTAATTCTTGTACCCTAGGTTTGACCTTTTGGTTCACTTGGTGGCTCTAGTGAACTAAACTAGAATAAAAGTCCATAATCAATCCGGGTAGAATATAGTATTCTATATGTGCATGCTTACTATATATATTATATATTATCCAACATGCTTCGCATGTAAAATAATATGATGCGTATTTTATATATATATATGTGCATGTGCGCTAAACAAGATGAGACTAATAATAACAAACCCCTCAAAGTAATATATTAAGTCCTAAGCGTTCAAAGATATTTAGAATATCGAACGTCGCCTTCTAGCATGGTAAAGCGATAGAGTATTAAATATTTAATATAAGTTTGTTGTATCACACAAGGCAAGTATTAAATATTTAAGATGTTGCTTTATCACATTTGATGCTTATACATAGACTAAACGATGCTGTTTTGTTGTGTCACACAAGGACAGTGTTTTTCTTTCGAATAAATGGAAGTGCTAGGTTGGACTTAACTTGGATAATTTTGATTCGGATGTGTCACACTTGATCAAAATAATCTAAGAGGCAAAATACAAGGAGTTACATAGTGATGTAATTGACAATAGTTGTCTACCTATTTATTTATATATAGTTTGTTGTGTCACACAAGGCTATATACATTTGAAATGAGATCCTTATTCTCACTAGCAAATCTTTAATTAGATTTGTCGAACTATATAATGAGGGTAATATAGTTTGATGAAAATAGTGGGAGATACCAATTTAAAATAAAGACCTAATTTATTTTGGTAATTAATTAAATGAATGTATACTAAAATGTTGTCTATTTCACATGCAGAATTTAAAAATGTCAAACTCACTATCACTGCGTAGCATACTTGATGCTAACAAACTGACCGGACCGAATTACACGGACTGGTTAAGGAATCTGAGAATTGTTCTCACTGCTGAAAAGATTTCTTATGTCCTAAATTCTCCAGTCCCTGCAAATGTTGCAGAAACAGCCTCTCAGGAAGAGATTGCTACTTTCAGAAAGTGGCAAGATGATGCAATCTTGGCTCAATGCATCATACTCGCATCCATGAATAACGAGTTTCAGCGTCAGCATGAAACTATGGATGCTCCTACTATATTGCTGCACCTCAAAGAGTTGTATGGTGAGCAAAGTAGGACTGCTAGATATTAGATATCTAAGAAGCTCTTCCGATCTCGTATGACCGAGGGCACTGCTATTGAGACTCATGTCCTTAAGATGATCAATCTGATTGAACAACTTGGATAGCTTAGGTTTGTGATGGATGGGGAGTTAGGCCAAGATTTGATCTTGCAGTCACTCCCAGACACCTTCTCACAATTTGTTGTGAATTTTCACATGAATAAGTTGGACGTCAGCTTGCCTGAGTTACTTAACATGCTGAAAACTGCTGAAGGTCACTTCTCATCCAACAAGAACCAAGTCTTACTAGTGGATGATTCTTCCAAGAAAAGGAAGAGGCCCAAGGTATCTTCTGAAAAGAATAAAAACAAGAAGGCTAAGGGCAAGGCGAAGAGAAAGGATAAAAAGAAACCTGATCCAGATAGCAAAGGAATTTGTACCATTGCAATAAGCCAGGACATTAGAAGAGGAACTGCAAGGAGTATCTTGCGGACCAAAAGAAGCTTGGAGAAGCTTCGACTTCCGATCTAGGTTTGTTCATGATTGAAATTAATTTTTCTGAAAATCAAAATTCTACTTGGGTATTGGATACCGGCTGTAGTTCTTACATATGTAATCATGTGCAGGGACTAAGCAGAAGTATAAAGTTGGACAAGGATTAGGTCGTCCTACGAGTGGGAAATGGAGCAAAGGTTGCTGCATTAGCTGTAAGGACTTATCGTTTAGCAGTGCCTTCGGACAAGTTCATTAGTTTAAATAATTATTATTATGTTCCGACACTCATTAGAAACATTATTTCAATTTCTGTATTGGATATGGATGGTTTTGATATTATAATAAAGAACAACAGTTGTTCTATTTATAATAAAAATATTTTATATGGTGTTGGGAACTTACTGAATGGACTGTACATACTTGACTTGCATGAAAATATACTTCAAATTGAACAAACTAAGAAAAGAAAAAGAGATGATGTTAATTATACCTTTATGTGGCACTGTAGACTTGGTCATATCAATGAAACAAGATTATCCAAGTTGCATAAAGATAGGCTTTTAGAGCTATCTGATTACGAATCATATCCAACTTGTGAATCTTGTCTCATGGGTAAAATGACTAAATCTCCTTTTACTGGAAAAGGAGAAAAAGTTACAGAGTTGTTAGCGTTGGTACACACAGACGTATGTGGACCTATGACAACGAATGCACGAGGAGGGTATTCTTACTTTATTACTTTCACTGATGATCATTCTAGATTTGGATATGTGTATTTAATGAAATACAAATCTAGGTCGTTTGAAAGGTTCAAAGAATTCAGAAGTGAAGTAGAGAAGCAAACTGGTAAGAGTATTAAGATTCTTCGATCGGATCGAGGAGGGGAATACTTGACCAATGAGTTTCTAAATTGTCTCAAAGAAAATGGTATAATCTCACAATGGACTCCACCAGGAACGCCACAGTTGAATGGTGTATCTGAAAGGAGAAATCGAACATTGTTGGACATGGTTCGTTCCATGATGAGTTTCACCGACCTTCCAGTATCCTTCTGCGGTTATGCCCTAGAAACGGCTGCATATCTACTTAACAAGGTACCTACCAAATCCGTCCCAAAGACTCCATATGAGATATGGACAGGGAGGAAACCAAATCTTAAGTATGTTAAGACTTGGGGTTGTCCAGCTTATGTCAAAAGGTTTGAGCAAAATAAGCTAAAGACTAGATCCGACAAGTGTAGATTTGTTGGTTACCCTAAAGAAACTGTAGGGTATTATTTCTATCATCCTACTGATCAAAAGGTGTTTGTAGCGAAACACGCTGCCTTTTTGGAAAAGGAGTTTATCCTTGAAGGGGTCAGTGGGAGTAATATATATCTTGAAGAAGTTCAAGAACCACAAAATACTCCGGATCAAAGTCAGGTACCTAACCAAGTAGAAGAACCTACCGTACCACAACTTATTCGTAAATCTGGAAGAGTACCGAAGATACCTGAAAGATATAGATTCATCATAGAGGATGATGATGAGGTACGCATCATAGAAGATGATGGTCCATTGACTTACGAAGAGGCTATGAGTAGTGAAGACTCAGAGAAATGGCTAGAAGCCATGAAATCCGAGATGGACTCCATGTATGAAAACCAAGTATGGACTTTGGTTTCACCACCTGAGGGCATTAAGCATATTGGGTGTAAATGGGTCTTTAAGAGAAAGACTGAAGCAGATGGCAAGGTAGAGACCTATAAGGCCCGACTGGTTGCAAAAGGTTTCAAACAAAGACAAGGAGTTGACTATGATGAAACCTTCTCCCCAGTAGTTATGCTCAAGTCCATTCGGATTTTGCTTGCAATTGCAGCTTATTATGACTACAAAATCTAGGAAATGGACGTGAAAACGGTCTTCCTCAATGGAGAGCTTGAGGAGAATGTATATATGATACAGCCAGAGGGTTTTGTTTCAACGGTTGGAACAAACCAAGTCTGTAAGCTACAACGATCTATTTATGGATTGAAGCAAGCTTCTCGAAGATGGAACATCCATTTTGATGAGATAATCAAAAGGTTTAATTTTATCAAAAATGAGGATGAACCATGTGTGTACAAGAAGGTTAGTGGGAGCGCTATTTCATTCCTTGTATTATATGTTGATGACATATTACTAATAGGGAATGATGTTCCTATGCTACAGTCGATCAAAATTTGGTTATCTAAACACTTCCCCATGAAGGACTTGGGTGAGGCATCCTATATTTTGGGGATAAAGATCTATAGAGATAGATCTAAAAGGACGCTTGGCTTGACCCAAGGAAAGTACATTGACTCGATGCTAAAGAGGTTTAGTATGGAAGATTCCAAGAGAGGTCTCATACCGATGAGCCATGGAATACATCTCTCCAAGAAACAGGCCCCAAAGACACCTGAGGAGAGAGACCGTATGAGTAAGATTCCTTATGCTTCCGCAATAGGATCTATCATATACGGTATGATATGTACTAGACCAGATGTCGCTCATGCACTTAGTGAAAAACATCCTAAACTACTTCAGAAGAACTAAGGATGTATTTCTTGTCTACGGTGGGTCTGAATTGAAACTAGAGGGCTATACAGACTCAAGTTTTCAAACGGACCAAGATGACTATAAATCCGTTTCAGGGTATGTGTTTACCTTAAACGGTGGCGCAGTGAGTTGGAAAAGTTACAAGCAGCAAACAGTTGCTGATTCAGTGACAGAGGCAGAGTACATAGCTGTAAGTGAAGCTGCAAAGGAAGCTGTTTGGATGAAGAAGTTCATAACTGAACTTGGAGTGGTTCCTAGCATTAGAGGAGCCGTACCTTTATTCTGTGACAACACCAGAGCTGTTGCGCAGGCTAAGGAACCCAGGTCTCATCAGAAATCCAAACACGTGTTGCGGCAGTTTCATTTGATTAGAGAAATCATTGGAAGAGGAGATGTCACCTTGGAGCGTGTGGACTCTCAAGACAACATTGCAGATCCATTTACTAAAGCTTTAACACAATAGCAGTTTGATCGTCACATAGAGAAGATGTGTATTAGATACCATGGCGATTGGCTTTAATGCAAGTGGGAGATTGAAAGTAGTATGCACACAAGCCAATCATATTTGATATGATGTAGCATATACTTTGTAATCTTATTCATTTATTAATAAAAGAATTGAGTTTCTTAAAAGGCATTTTATATTATCTACATGGTGCTGTTATATTAAATGTGATAAACCCATAGTTTTGAGCAATGCTTTTAGAATCATGATGATGATCATGCTAATGAGATCTAAATTCAAGATAGCTCACAAACTAAAATTGTTCCTAATCGTTGGATTACTAAATTGGGGATTAGTGAATCCGGATAGATTAGTACATACGTTGCTGGCTCTTAGGAAGAGGATGATTTGTAATATTCCGAACCCTAATAAGATTTATAAATATAAACTATGTGTTTAATAAATGAAATTTCATGATATGACTTTGTATTATATGGTTATGTATATTATTAAACAATTGGGTCAAATAAAAAATTTTCGCCAAGCAGCTGTGTCGTGCTTAATCGGACAAAATGATTTGTCGTGCTTCCGGCGAATCCACCGAGAAGCGTTTCGGCAAATTATTTTTGTAAGCTGCTGTGTCGTGCTTGTAATTGACGAAGTGCTTTGTCGTGCTTCGACATTAATATGATATTATATTAATTGACAAAATTCTAGAAATAAGTTAATTAGGGTTAGAATGTTAAACGGAAATAGAAACCCTAAATTTCAAAACCCTAATTGATAAAATTTATCCGAATTGTTTAATCGAAACCCTAATTATTGTATAAGAATTTTAATTGGTATACTTAGATTCTAAATAATGAATCATGATATTAATTATGAATTACTGAGGTTAAATTAAACCCTAAACGAAAGATTAAAACCCTAATTATAGGATTGAAAACCCTAAACCCTAATTCAGAACCCTAAAACCCTAATTTGGTTCAATAACCCTAATTTATGAAATGTAAAACCTTAATTATGATATATAACATTAACTAAGGTATTACTAAACTTAAATTAACATCCTAATCATGATTAACAAAAATCTAGATTTACTTAGTAAGTAAATAAGTGAAAAATAAATTCCTAGCCAATAAAAATTAAGCTAGGAGTGTGCAAGCTTGTGCTTGACACACTCCAACACAAACATGATAAGCTAGGATCAGATTTGAGCAGCACAAGTTAAGGAGTTTGATATTTGTGGAGGCAAGAATGTGAGAAATGACCTAAAAACCCTAAATTGGAAGTTGATATAAATAGAACATCAAGCTGGTCATTTAACCTACGAATTTACAAACCCTAAACACCTATATTACCAGCCATAACAAGCCTCTGCAATCACAAGATCAGAAATCAAATTTTAAAGAAAAAGGTGTACAAAACCCTAATTTATGTTTGATCTTCAAGCCTGCAAAATTTTTGTGTTTTAGATGTTTAGGAATACTTGTTAATATGTTATTTAGTGATCTGGGCGGTTAAAACATGTTTACATAACATTTAGATATGAAAATCAAGCCAAAAACTCAAACTGTTCTTGGCAGTCAAGAACAATCTGACAGGCAAGATTGTCAGGTCTTTTGATCGTCTTGGAGTAGTTGTTTTATCTGTTTCTATGCATGTATGTGTAGCCTGCCATGTTATCTTTAAAGCCCGACGTGTGGCATAGCAAACAAATAACTAGGATGAAAGATATGATCGGTCAAAAGTGCCTTGACCGTTCGGATTTTCATTTCTGGGTAACCCAGAATTCCCTTGAAGGAGTCTGACAAGGTTTGTCAGACTTTCATGCAACCCAGAATCGGTCTATATGATATGTGTTATGTGATTTATTTGTTTAGACTTGTTCTATGCTATGTAGAGTACAATCTGGTAACATAAAAACACACTAACATTAACTAATCTAGCCAGAAATTGCAGTCAAAGTACCTTGACCGCAACTGACTTATGAATTTCTGGGTAACCCAGAAATTCATAAGAACAGTTGGTCCCTGCTAGTTTGACCAAATTTAGATGGCATCAAATGATGTTGTTTGATCTCAAACAACACATGTCGTTACTCTCTACCATATAGGCTATAACCAGCAACAAGAATCAAACACAACCATTAAAACATCAAAGAGAAATTTGAGATCAAAGTAGGCTGCAACGCGTTGACCAAGTGTTCTTCATGAAGAACACCTTTAGCGACGAAATTCATCCCCAAACCCAGAAACCTTTAAATGCATGCAGACCGTCGCTAAAGCCCTTTAGCGACGGATATTTAATAAAAATAAAATAAATTAATTAAATAAATTATAAAATAATAAATAAATATTAAATAATTATTAATAATTAATAAATAAATACGAAAATTCATTTTTAAATTATAAAAATTTATTTTTAATATTTTTATATATTCTGAATTATTATTTAATTTAATTAAATAATAAATAATAATTATGATAAATCATTTAATAATTGTTTTAATTATTTAAAAATGATATTAAATTATTAAATAATTATATTAATTATTTAAAAATGATATTAAGGTAAGTAAAATTATTATATATAATAATTAAATAAAATATTAAATATTTAAATATTATTAATGATAAATAAATCATTTAAATAATATATTAAGTATTTAAAAATTACTTTAAATGATAATTAAATCATTTAAGTATTAAATTAAGTTTTGAAAATTATTATAAGTAATAAATAAATTATTTTAATGATAAAATAAAGTCTAAAAATATTATTAATGATAAAATAAATCATTTAAATAATATTCTATCTTTCTAAAAATATTATAAATGATAAATAAATCATTTAAATAATATTTTAAATATCCAAAAATATTCTAAATGATAAATAAATTATTTAAATAACATATTAAATGTTTTAAAAATATTCTAAATGATAATTAAATCATTTAAAAATATTCCTAAGCTTGTAAAATTATTTAAAAATACTTCCAAGCTTCTGAAAATTATTTAAAAATAATACCAAGCTTCTAAAAATGTTAGAAATAATAATTAAATTATTTAGACTAATAATTCGACTTCCAAATGAAGTTTTATCGAACAATCTATGTGTTTAGCCATTAAGAATGCGACCGAGATACCGAATCAACGTCGAACCTTAATGAAACTTGTTTAGATTAGCGTAATACATGTTTATATACGTGCTAACGCTTATTATTGGTATACGTAGACTACGTGCGTTGACCGATTGTACTAAATTATAGTGAGCTACGCTAAGGCAAGTGTCCTAACCTTTCTCAATTTATATTAAGCAAGTCTCCCAACTTTGTTATATTTAAGCAAGTATTATACATCTTGCTATCAATTATTGTGAAGTTATTGCTTCTTGTTCAGCATAACTTAATAAATGAATTATTATTCATATATTGCTTGTTCGAGCTTAAATTGTTGTGTCAAGCCAAATTGTTTAGTACGACATCTGATACTGAGAAATGGAATACCTTGATGTAAGGTGAACCGGAAAATTTCCCTTAAAATAAGGTGACGAAATTCCCTTAATATAAGGTGACGAACAGTTGATAATATATCAACATAAAATGGTAGGATGATATGCATACTCCTAGGATATTGGTGAGGCTGATCACCTACCAGATATCCAAAACTCAAATGGTTCTAAGTCATTAAAGACTGATAGAACTAAATGAAATATATGGTTCATGTACAGAACCCTCAGTATACATCATTGACATCTTTCAAATCAAACACATGGTGTTTACATATTCAAATGAACTTGCTGAGCATTTGTAGCTCATTCTTGCGCATATCTTCTTTTGCAGCTTTAAATGATATCCCTTGCACGTCTGGGACCAAAAAGGGGAAAAGCCATGATTATTAAATTTTATTTCTGTTGTTGAATATTGTAAGCCTTTTTACAGACTTGTTGTTGTAATAACTTAGTATAACGAATGATGTAACCGAACCAAATGATATGTAATATATTATGATCCTTTATGTTATCGAATGCGTTATACTCTGATCTTTAAATTCTTTAGAATAGTTGTACTAAGTTAAATACAGTGTCTATACGAACTATACATCTGAATGAGGGTATTTAAATGATGTTGAGAGTCCTATAAGCTCTCGGGTTACACTTAATGAGCGCCGGTAAGGTGCCATCTTTACCGGAATGCGCCCCTCAGTTCTATGGACAATCTTATCATTAATACTGTGAATGTCAGATAGATAGGGAATATTGATATGAAAGAGATATCCACAAGATATGAATCTGTACATCCAAGTGAGGGTATCCAAACACGGATAACGTTTTGACGAGAATTATTATCTGTTATGGGATACTGTGAACCTTGGATAGATAGAAGTCATATTTTATTGAATATTTATAGTTGTATAGTTCCACGTGAGCACCAGATCTGCTACAGGGGAGTGTAGAGATTTGGGGGCGTCACATGATTGATCTCATAATCATTTGTGTGGAGACACTAAAGCAAGTATGTAGGTGCTTATTAGAGAATAAGTTCACTAAACGTGACTCGCTAAGGAATACCTAATGGAGTTTTACTCGCCTGTAAATAGGAATTCCTCAAGTGATAGTAGTACAAGTAATCCTTGAACTTGAGATCATCATAGTATCTTGTGTATGATGAGTTATACTTTGACATGTCCCTTAAGACCTTTTGGGTATATCAAAGGGTATGATTGGGTATAATAAGTTGTACATGGAGATAGATGAATGATCAACAAAGAATCTACCACGTCTAGTAAAAGATGTGAATGTCCTATGTAATTCGATAAATGACAACTGAGTAGTCCTTGGCCAAGGCAGAATGAAATTAGAAAGGAGTTTCTAATTTGCATTATTTAGAGTTGTGCATTTGGGAATCGAAATACATATAATTAAATAAAATAAGACTTGATAGTAAATCCATATCTTATATTTAATTAGGACATTGTATGGTAGAAGGATTGAATTGTACGGTAACTATTTACTCAAAGGTTCTTTTATGATTAATGTTGAAATCTATATTATCTGGAAAGTCGTTGATCGCTAAGGGGGCTTACCCTTATTGTAGAATAAATATTATTTATTTAAATAAATTAAATAGTTTAATTTATTTATTTAAATAAGATTAGAATTGTTCTAATTGATTTATTCACAACCGGTTTAATATGGAGAACCTAAAGGGTCACACCGCAAAAAAAAAATATTTATTTAAGAAGTAAATGACATAATTGTAATAATAAGTTAAGTGTATTTAATTTAGTCTATGGAGATAGAATAAATTAAATAGCTTAATATTTATTATTTAATATTTTGAAAATATTAAATATAAATTAATAAGAGGAGTCTTATTATTATTATTACTATTACTATTATTTAATTCATAATAGGGATTGGGAATTAATTAATAGAACTATTATTTATTTCTTAATAGGGATTGGGAATTAATTAATAGAAGTACTCTCTCACGAATTCTTAATTGGATTAGGAGCATAATTAATTAAAGGAGTTTAATTAGAATATAAACGCTAATCCTAAATAGTTTAGGGAAGGGTTATTCCTACATCTATAAATAAGAAGAGTCTTATCATAGATTGGGGTTACACACTCTAGCATTAGATCGTGGAGAGCACTTGCAATTTCTATAGAGATAGAATCTAGGGTTTTTGCCAAACACCCAACTTCTTGAATACTTGTTCTTCCTTGGTGGATCACCTCTAGAGGTCAAACACTTGGGTGGCTAACGTTGATCAAAGGAAGGAATCACACCGTAGCATTCGAGGAGAACACGAAGGACTAGGAGTTGAACTTGTACCCGAGGAAGCTTTGTTCTACGAGGGTATAATTCTTATTCTCTTTCTCTTTCATTTATATCGATCATGGTGATGGTTTGTATAAAATTTTAAAATCCATTTTATCACGCTTCCGCTCTATTTATGTAATTTGATTGCATGCTTGCGTAATATACAAACCTAACAAGAACAACCGTCAAATAACCACTCAAATAATAATTATCATAATTGCACTTAACAAATTATTCCATAATAAATCCATCAATTATTTATTTTACTCAATAAAAAAATTAACAAAAATATTTATTTAACTCAATAAATATTTTATTTATTCACAAAAATCAAATTCGTTACATCCTTCCCTCCTTAAAAGGATTCTGTCCCCAGAATCACAACGCAATTAATTCGTCCGTTACATTCTCCCCTCCTTACAAGGATTCTGTCCCCAGAATCACGATACAAGGATTAAACAAATTTTTGAGGATAGCTTTGCATCATTTTCTCTTCGAGTTCCCATGTAGCTTCTTCAGCATTGTGGTTCCTCCAGATTACCTTAACAGGTATAATTTTATTTCTGAGAACCTTTTCTTTCCTGTCAACTATCTGTACAGGAACCTCTTCATAGGATAAATCCTTCTCAAATTGTATTGGTTCATATTCTATAACATGTTTATAATCGGGCTTATATGGTTGTAGCACCAATATATAGAAAACATTGTGAATGTCGTCTAACTCGGGAGGTAAAGTTACCTCATAGGCCACCTCACCTACTCTTTTCAACACCTCAAAGGGTCCAATAAATCGCGGACTCAACTTACCCTTTTTACCAAATCTGATCTTCCCCTTCCAAGGAGATACTTTGAGAAACACAAAATTGCCGACGTCGAAATCTCTATTTTGTCAGTGCTTATCTGCATACTTCTTCTACCTGTCTTGAGCAGCTAACATTCTGGCTCTTATCACCTTGACGATTTCAGCAGTTTGTTGTACCAGTTCGGGTCCCAATAGTTGACGTTCACCAACCTCATCCTAACATAAAGGAGTTCTGCACTTCCTTCCGTACAACGCTTCATAAGGCGACATTCCAATACTTGCGTGATAACTATTGTTATAGGCAAACTCGACCAGAGGTAAATAATCATCCCAGTTACCTTTAAAATCCATAACGCACGCTCTTAGCATATCCTCCAACGTTTGAATTGTTCTTTCGCTTTGGCCATCGATTTGAGGATGGTACGCTGTACTCATTCTCAACTGCGTCCCCATACAAGCTTACAGACTCCAAAATTTTGATGTGAAACATGGATCTCTGTCTGACACAATTGATACTGGAATACCGTGCCTCGAGATAATCTCTTTGACGTATAATTTCGCCAACTGATCTAGGGTGAATCTGATTTTGATCGGCAAGAAATGCGCTGATTTCGTCAGTCGGTCCACGATAACCCAAATTACATCGTAACCTCTCTGAGTACTTGGAAGACCTACCACGAAGTCCATCGTGATATGTTCCCACTTCCATTCTAGTATCTCCAAGGGCTGTAACAAACCACTTGGTCTTTGATGCTCTGCTTTGACCTTCTGACAAGTTAAGCACTTCACAACACATCTAGCAACTTCTCTCTTCATATTTGGCCACCAGAAATGTTGTCGAAGATCCTGGTACATTTTTGTACTTCCCGGGTGAATCGAAAATCTTGAACTATGAGCTTCGTTCAAAATCTCTTCTCTGATCTCCAGCACTAACGGAACCCAGATTCTACCTTTAAATCTCAGCAACCCTTTGGTATCTATTTTGAATTTAAGCTCCTCACCCTCAAGCACCCTTTTCCGTATTTTATCACACTCCCCATCCTGGAGTTGTGCTTCTTTCACCTTGTCCACTAGAGTTAGTTGGGTTTCCATCTGGAATAATTTTTCATTCGGCTCTGCCAGACATTTCACCTCCAACTCCAACTTAACCATTTCCGCTATGAGCTTCTCCTGAGCAGTTACCAAAAATAACTTCTCCCGACCCTTCCTGCTCAAAGCGTCGGCAACCACATTAGCTTTCCCTGGATGGTATAAGATTTCACAATCGTAATCTTTGATCAATTCTATCCATCGCCTCTAACGCATATTTAAATCCTTTTGTGTGAAAATATACTTCAGACTTTTATGGTCTGTATATATCTCACACTTCTCCCCATAGAGATAGTGCCTCCAAATTTTCAAAGCAAACACCACGGCTGCTAACTCCAAATCATAGGTCGGATACCCTTTTTCATACTCTTTTAATTGTCGTGATGCATAAGCAATGACCTTGTCGTTTTGCATAAGCACACAACCAAGTCCTTTATGTGATGCATCGCTATACAGCACAAAATTCCCTGTATCATCTGGTAAAGACAACACAGGTGTCGTACTTAATCTCTTCTTTAATTCTTGGAAACTCTCTTCGCACTTCTCTGTCCAAACGAACTTCACTGCTTTCCTTGTCAAATTCGTCAACGGAGTGGTGATCCTTGAGAAATCTTGAATAAAACGCCTATAATAACCCACCAATCCCAGGAAACTTCTCACCTCCGACGGTGTCTTCGGCTGATCGCAGTTCATCACAGCTTCAACCTTTGATGGATCCACCGAAATCTCGTCTTTATCATTAACATGCCCAAGGAATTGAACACGCTCCAACCAAAATTCGCATTTGGAGAATTTCGCATACAATTTTTCTATCCTTAACGCTTCTAATGTCTCCTTCAAGTGTTCCACATGCTCTTCCTGAGTTTTGGAATATACCAGAATGTCGTCTATGAACACCACTACAAATTTACCCAAAAATAGTTTGAACACTATATTCATCAGGTCCATGAATGTTGCAGGGGCATTCGTTAAACCAAATAACATTACAAGAAACTCGTAATGACTGTTAGGTTTGTACATAGCGCGAATATGCAATCAAATTACATAAATAGTGCGGAAGCGCGATAAAACGGATTTTAAAATTTTTCATACAAACCATCACCATGATCATCCATGTGCTCAATTATCAATTAAACGAAAGAGATAGAGATTAAGAAATTATACCCTCGTAGAACCGTGCTTCCTCAGGTACAAGTTCACCTCCAATTCCTTCGCGTTCTCCTTGAATTTCACCAATGAGATTCCTTCCTTTGATCAACGTTAGCCACCCAAGTGTTTGGCCTCTAGAGGTGATCCACCAAGGAATAATAGTTATTCAAGAAGATGGGTGTTGGCAAAACCCTAGTTTCTATATCTATAGAAATTGCAAGTACTCTCTCTCTCCAATTCTCATGGAAGAGTGTGTAAATTGTCTAACCCTAAATCATGATAAGACTCCTCTTATTTATAGATATAGGGAACCCTCCTAAACTATTTAGGATTAGGGTTTTTATTTTAATTAAACTCCTTTAATTAATTGAACTCCTAATCCAATTAGGAATTCATGAGAGAGTACTTCTATTAATTAATTCCCAATCCCTATTAGGAATTAAATAATAGTAATAATAATAATAATAAGACTCCTCTTATTAATTTATATTTAATATTTCTAAAATATTAAATAATAAATATTAAGCTATTTAATTTATTCTATCTCCATAGATTAAATTAAATACACTTAACTTATTATTACAATTATGCCATTTACTTCTTAAATAAATATTTTCCTTTTGCGGTGTGACCCTTTAGGTTCTCCATATTAAACCGATTGTGAATAAATCAATTAGAACAATTCTAATTTTATTTAAATAAATAAATTAAACTATTTAATTCATTTAAATAAATAATATTTATTCTACAATAAGGGTAAGCCCCCTTAGCGATCAACGACTTTACAGATAATATAGATTTCAACATTAATCACAAAAGAACCTTTCAGTGATTAGTTACCGTACAATTCAATCCTTCTACCATACAATATCCCAATTAAATATAAGACATGGAATTACTGTCAAGTCTTATTTTATTTAATTATATGTATTTCGATTCTCAAATGCACAACTCTGATAATGCAAATTAGAAACTCATTTCTAATTTCATTCTGCTTTGGCCAAAGACTTATGAGTCGTCATTTATCGAATCACATAGGACATTCTCTCCTTTTACTAGAAGTGGTAGATTCTTTGTTGATCATTCACCTATCTCCATGTATAACTTATTATACGCAATCATATCCTTTGATATACCCTCAGGGTCTTAAGGGACATGTCAAAGTATAACTCATCATACACAAGATACTATGATGATCTCAAGTCCAAGGATCACTTGTACTACTATCACTAGAGGAATTCCTATTGACAGGCGAGTAAAACTCCATTAGGTATTCCTTAGCGAGCCACATTCAGTGAACTTATTCTCTAATAAGCACCTACATACTTGCTTTAGTGTCTCCACACAAATGATTATAAGATCAATCATCATCTTCATAAGAGCAAGCAACGTATGTACTAATCTATCCGGATTCACTAATCCCCTTTTTAGTAATCCATCGATTAGGAACGATTTTAGTTTGTGAGCTATTTAGAATTTAGATCTCATTAGCATGATCACCATCATGATTCTAAAAGCATTGCTCAAAACTATGGGTTTATCACATTTAATATAACAGCACTATGTTCATAAAGTAAAATGCCTTTAATAATCGAATAAGATTACAAAGTATATGCAACATCATATTAAATATGATTGGCTTGCGTGCATACTACTTTCAATCTCCCACTTGCACTAAAGCCAATCACCATGGTATCTAATACCCTTCTTCTCTAAGTGACGATCATCCTGCTGTTGGAGAAAGCTTCAGTAGATGGATATGCAATGTTGTTCTCTAGAGTCCACTATCTCTATAGTGACTTTTCCTCTTTCAATGATTCCACTAATCAAATGAAAGTGCCGCAACACATGTTTGAATCCAAGATGAGACTTAGGAACTATTCCTAGTTCTGTGATGAACTTTTCATCCAAACAATCAATTTACAGCTTCATTTACAGCTATATACTTTGTCTTTGTCACTAAACCAACAACTCTTTGCTGTTTGGAACTTTTCCAATTCACTGCACCACCTTTCAAGGTAACAATTTACCATAAAGTGGATTTGTTATCGTCTTGGTCAGTCTGAAAAACTTGAGTCTGTTTAGCTCTCTAGTTTTACTTCAGACCCACCATGAATCATGATCACATCTTCAGTACCGGTTAAGTACTTAAAGGTGTTTATCACTGTCTTACAGTGATCTTCTCCAGAATATGACTGATCAACATCAAGCCTTGTATATTCATTGCATACATGATAGTAACTCATGCGATCTCTCTTTCAATTGGGGACAATTTTAGAGAGATACACTCCATGGCTCATCATCATGAGACCTCTCTTGGAGTTTGCCATGCTAAACACCTTTAGCATCAAATGAATATACGTTCCTTGGGTCAAGCCGAACATCCTTTTAAATCTATCTATATAGACTTATATCCCCAATTTATAGGATGCTCCTCCCAAGTCATTCATGGAGGAATGTTTAGACAATTTTATCTTTACTGATTGTAGCATTGGTGTGTCATTCCTTATCAGTAGTATATCAACATATAATACTAGGAATATCACAGTGCTCCCACTGACCCTTTTGTACACACTAGGTTCATTCTCGTTTTCGAAACAATCAAACTCTTTTGATTGTCTCATCAAAACGAATGTTCCATCTTTGAGAAGCTTGCTTCAATCCATCAATGGATCATTGTAGCTTAAAACACGATTTGTTTCAACATTTGAAACAAATTTCTCTGGCTGTATCATACATACATTCTCCTCAAGTCTTCATTGAGGAAGGGTGTCTCCACATCCATTTTGCCAAATTTCGTAATAAGCTGCAATCACAAGCAAAATCCAAATGGACTTGAGCATTACCCGGTAATAAGGTTTTATCATAGTCAACTCCTTGACTTGAAAAACCTTTTAAACAGGTCTGGTCTTATAGGTCTCTACCTTGCCATTTGCCCCAGTCTTTCTCTTAAAGACCCATATACACCAGAGTCAATACTTGGTTCTCATACATGGAGTCCATTTTGGATTTCATGGTCATCTGCCATTTCTCTGAGTGTCTACTACTCATAGCCTCATCGTATATCACTGGATCATCATCTTCTATGATGCGTACCTCATCATCATCCTCTATGATGAATCCATACCTCCCAGGTATCTTCGGTACTCTTCCAGATTTACGATTCGGTTGTGGTACAATAGGTCTATCTACAGGTTCCTCAGTTCGACTTAAAGTACTTTGTGGTTCTTTAACTCCTTCAAGATCTATTACCCTCCCACTAGCTCCTTCAATGATAAACACCTTTATCTAACAAGGCAGCGTGTAGGATTATAGTAATAATACCCTAAACTTTCTTTAGGATATCCCACAAGTCTGCACTTGTCAGATTTTGTCCCAAACTTATCTTTGAAACCTTTTCACATAAGCTGGACAACCCCTTATCTTAACATACTTAAGAATAGGAATCCTTCCTATCCATAACCTTTATGGAGTCTTAGGGCCAGATTTTTGAGGTTACCTTATTTTGTAGATATGCAGCCGTTTCTAGGGTATAACCCCAGATGGATACTAGAATGTCGGTAAAAATCATTATGGACTGCACCATGTCCAACAAGGTACAATTTCTCCTTTTAGATACACCAATCAATTATTGCGTATCAGGAGGTTTCCATTATGAGAAAATACCATTTTGAGATGATCTTGAAACTCATTGCATAAGTATTCTTTCTTCGATCTGATCAAAGAATCTTAATACTTTGTTAATTTGTTTCACTTCTGAATTCTTTGAACATTTCAAATGATTCAGACACACATTCAACTCTTTGAATAACCATCTCCTTTTTCCTTTTACTAGTTTGTTCAATTTGCAAAATTATTTTTTATGTAAGTCAAGTATACAAAGTCTATCAAGTATTCTTCCAATTTCAAACAAAACATTATTATAAATAGAACAACAATTGTTCTTAAATATAATACCAGAATCTTCCTTGTCCAACAATGAAAGTTTTAATGTTTCTAATGAAAACTGGAAGATAATAACAATTTATTAACTTAATAGACTTGCCCGTAGGCAACGCTAAACTATAAGTTCCTACGGTTAATGTAGCAACCATTGCTCCATTCTCCACACGTAAGATTACTTACTCTTTGTTTAGCTTTCTACTTCTGCTTAGTCTTTGCATTGGATTGCATATGTGAGAACTACAGCCAGTATCCAATACCCAAGTAGAACCTTGACTTACAGAAAGATTTATTTTAATCATGAACAAACCTATATCTGTAACCGAAGCTTCACTAAGCTTCTTCTGGTTAGCCTCTGTAAGATTCTCCTTACAGTTTTCCTTTCCAGTATCCAGGCTTATTGCAGTGGAAGCAAACTACTTTGTTATCTGCATCAGTCTTGTTCTTATTATCCTTTGTTTTTGCCTTTCCATTTACCTTCTTGAATTGTTCTTCTTTTAAGAAGATCCTTTGGCCCTCTTCCGCTTCGTGGAAGAAACATCTACCAGTAAGACTTGGTCTTTCTTGGTTAGAAAGTGACTCTTTACAGTTTTCAACATGTTTAAGCAACTCAGGCAGGCTGACATATAGCTTGTTCATGTGGAAATTCATAATAATTTGTGAGAAAGAGTCTGGAAGTGATTGCAAGATCAAATCTTGGATCATCTCTCCATCCATTAAAACCCAGTTGTCCCAATTGTTCAATCAGATTGATCATTTTAGGACATATGTCTGTACTGTAGTGTCATCGGTCATTCTAGATCGGAAGAGCTCCTTAGATATCTGATATCTAATAGTCCTACTTTCCTCACCCTTCAACTTCTTGAAGGTGCAAGAGTATAGTAGGAGCATCCATAGTTTCATGCTGACGCTGAAGCTCGTTACTCATGGATGCGAGCATGATGCATTGAGCCAACTTTGCATCATCTTGCCACTTTCTAAAAGTAGCAATCTCTTCCTCCGAGGCATTGTCTGCAACCATTGCAGGGATAGGCATATTAAGGACATAAGATAACTTTTCAGCCTTGAGAACTATTCTCAAATTCTTTAACCAGTCCTTTTAATTTGGTCCGGTTAATGAGCATTTAATATGCTCCGCAGTGATAGTAAATTAGACAATGTAAAATTCTGTAAATGAATTTGTAATTTAACAACATTTAGCATATATTCATTTTAATTAATTACCAAAATAAATTAGGTCTTTATTTAATTGGTATCTCCCACTATTTTTATCAAACTATATTACCCTCAATATATATAATTCGACAATTCTAATTAAAGATTTGCTAGTGAGAATAAGGATCCCATTTCAAATGTATATAGCCTTGTGGTGACACAACAAACGATATATAAATAAATAGGTAGACAACTATTGTCAATTACATCACTATGTAACTCCTTGTATTTAGCCTCTTAGATTATTTTGATCAAGTGGTGACACATCCGAATCAAAATTATCCAAGTTAAGTCCATCCTAGCATTTCCATATATTCGAAAGAAAAACATTGTCCTTGTGGTGACACAACAAAACAACATCGTTCAGTTTATGTATAAGCATCAAATGTGATAAAGCAACATCTTAAATATTTTAATACTTGCCTTGTGGTGACACAACAAACTCATATTAAATATTTAATACTCTATCGCTTTACCATGCTAGAAGGCGACGTTCGATATTCCAAATATCTTTGAACGCTTAGGACTTAATATAATTTCTTTGAGGGGTTTGTTATTATTTGTCTCATCTTGTTTAGCACGCATGCACATATATATATATATATATATATATATATATATATATATATATAAAATACACGTCATATTATTTAACATGCGAAGCATGTTGTATAATATATAATATATACATAGTAAGCATGCACATATAGAATACTATATTCTACCCGGATTGATTATGGACTTTTATTCTAGTTTGGTTCACTAGAGCCACCAAGTGAACCAAAAGGTCAAACCTAGGGTGCAAGAACAAAATTTAAATATAACTATTACATTTAAACCCGGGCTCCATTACAAACGGGTCTTCAAGCGCTCCTTGCTCCTTTGTCTCCAATTCTTCAAGTAATTCTAAGTAAACCTATTACATAAACTATTTACAATAAATAGAAACCTTGATCAGCAGTCAAGGGGAGGTACATAGGAGGAAGATAGAATTTACATCAAGAAAAACTAGAAAAGACGGGGTACGTAGACCCCATTTATAAAAACCCATTCATTCAAGCATCCACTAAAATAAATCCAATCACACATTGGTCAGTAGTCCATAATCAATCCCTATTTATTATCATACATATCTCCATATGTATCAATAAATAACATTCATCTCATGAATAATAAAACCATTCCATATATGCATTGATATCATTTAATGGGCAATTAAAAGTTTACTAGAAATTTAATTTTGAAACAAAAATAAACTCCTTTATTTTAATCAAAATTTAAATCATAATAAACTTATTTATTTTATTTTATCCAATTTTTGAATAAAAATAAACTCCTTTATTTTTAATCAAATTCCAAATCAAAATAAACTCTTTTATTTTAATTAACATGGAAATCAATTTCAAGTTCAAAATAAACTCCTTTATTTTTAACTTAAAATTGCTTGGAAAAATAAAATATGTTAAATCCTATTCCTTATCAAAATAAATATCTTTATTTTTAAGGAAACATGGAATCCTATTCCATATGTGAATAAACTCCTTTATTCTAGGAAATATGGAATCCTATTCCAAATGTGAATAAACTCCTTTATTCTAGTTAACTTAGAATCCAATTCCAGGTTCAAATAAAACTTTTAATTTTAATCATATTCCAATTAAAATAAACCTTTTATCTTAATTGAAAATAAATAAAATCAAAATAAAAAAATTTTCAAATCCTGCAGACCGGCGCGGCCGCGCTCTAAAATGAACTAGGAGCGGCGCGGCCGCGCTGCACCCCAGAAACGTTTTCTGGGTTCAGGCGCGGCCGCGCTCCAGAATGAACTGGAAGCGGCGCGGCCGCGCCGCGTAGCAGAGTTCGAAAATTGTTTTCTTTGCCCAGAAAATCGATCCAATCGCATACCCATACATACACGGAATTATAATAATCGATAATTAGCACAAGGTTAGGCTTTAATACCACTGTTAGGTTTGTACATAGCGCGAATATGCAATCAAATTACATAAATAGTGCGGAAGCGCAATAAAACGGATTTTAAAATTTTTCATACAAACCATCACCATGATCATCCATGTGCTCAATTATCAATTAAACGAAAGAGATAGAGATTAAGAAATTATACCCTCATAGAACCGTGCTTCCTCAGGTACAAGTTCACCTCCAATTCCTTCGCGTTCTCCTTGAATTTCACCAATGAGATTCCTTCCTTTGATCAACGTTAGCCACCCAAGTGTTTGGCCTCTAGAGGTGATCCACCAAGGAATAATAGTTATTCAAGAAGATGGGTGTTGGCAAAACCCTAGTTTCTATCTCTATAGAAATTGCAAGTACTCTCTCTCTCCAATTCTCATGGAAGAGTGTGTAAATTGTCTAACCCTAAATCATAATAAGACTCCTCTTATTTATAGATATAGGGAACCCTCCTAAACTATTTAGGATTAGGGTTTTTATTTTAATTAAACTCCTTTAATTAATTGAACTCCTAATCCAATTAGGAATTCATGAGAGAGTACTTCTATTAATTAATTCCCAATCCCTATTAAGAATTAAATAATAGTAATAGTAATAATAATAATAATAAGACTCCTCTTATTAATTTATATTTAATATTTCCAAAATATTAAATAATAAATATTAAGCTATTTAATTTATTCTATCTCCATAGATTAAATTAAATACACTTAACTTATTATTACAATTATGCCATTTACTTCTTAAATAAATATTTTCCTTTTGCGGTGTGACCCTTTAGGTTCTCCATATTAAACCGGTTGTGAATAAATCAATTAGAACAATTCTAATTTTATTTAAATAAATAAATTAAACTATTTAATTCATTTAAATAAATAATATTTATTCTACAATAAGGGTAAGCCCCCTTAGCGATCAACGACTTTCCAGATAATATAGATTTCAACATTAATCACAAAAGAACCTTTCAGTGAATAGTTATCGTACAATTCAATCCTTCTACCATACAATGTCCCAATTAAATATAAGACATGGAATTACTGTCAAGTCTTATTTTATTTAATTATATGTATTTCGATTCTCAAATGCACAACTCTGATAATGCAAATTAGAAACTCATTTCTAATTTCATTCTGCTTTGGCCAAAGACTTCTGAGTCGTCATTTATCGAATCACATAGGACATTCTCTCCTTTTACTAGAAGTGGTAGATTCTTTGTTGATCATTCACCTATCTCTATGTATAACTTATTATATCCAATCATACCCTTTGATATACCCTCAGGGTCTTAAGGGACATGTCAAAGTATAACTGTAACGAATGCAATTTTGAGAATTAATAAAAATATTTATTGAGTTGTATAAATATTTTTGTTAATTTATTGAATTAATAGATGATTTATTAAGCTATTGTGAAATAAGTTTATGTTAAGTTAATTGTGTTAATTGTTACTTGAATATGATGTGTGATGATTATTCTAATTTAATTATTAATTAAATTAGATGATGAAAAGAATTATTTGAATAAATGATTTATGTTAATAAATAATTTATTGAATAATATAATTTATTTGGTGTTGTTGTTAAATAAAATTATTATTTGAGTTAGTTATATTTAATTGAATTTATTTAATAATAATAAGTTCAATTAAATTAAATGTGTGACATTTAAAACTATATGTTATAATGTCTTATTAAAATAAATGAAAGGAGTTTTAATTTAGTTTTTCCAAACTAGGCCTTATGACCTTTGGTTGGATAAATGAGTTATTTTAATTGTGTTTTACCAAACAAGACATAAGAATAATATGTTATTTTTATTAGTGTTTACCAAACAAGCCTTAGAGGCTTTTGAAATCTTTAACTGATAGATTAATATCATACGTTATTATTTAATTAAATCATCAGTTTTTATTTTATCAGTTTATATTTTTAAACTACGTCAGTTAAGAAAAAGAAAAGAAAGAAAGAAAGAACAGAGTTTGAGAGAAAGAAAAGAATAGAGCTCTGTGAGTTTGAGAGTTGAGAGAAAAGAAAGAATTGAGAGTTTGTGAATTGAGAAAGAGAAGGAAAGGAAGTGCTAGTAAGGAATTATATATAGCTTGAAGGTATAATTCTTTTGGTTTCGTTCTTCATTATGTTTTTATTATTTTATTTCTCTGTATATGATTTCTACTTCACTATATATGAATTTATATGCCAAATACATGAATTACTTGGTTATAATTGTTAGTAAGCATGTATTAAAGATTATGTGGTGATTATAAACTAGTTTGAAGAATTAATTCATGAAAACATGCTTTAGAATTGAGTTCTTAGTTTTACAGAGCTTTATTTCATGTATGGCATATTTGTATGAAAATTGATGCTCTAGTTGGTTATTAATCGGTAAAGTGATAATTGTTTATGAATATTTGATGAAAAACATGAGTTATGCAAAAAGAATTGTTTTAATTGGTTGAAAAATGAATTTACAGAGTTTAATTTCATGAGAATGGTTAAAACTTGAATATTTGGTTTTAACAGTGAATTTTTGGGTTTTAAACTAGTTGTTTATGTGTTAGAATGATTAAAATGTTTACAGAACATGTTAGGTAAATGTTTTATATCATATATGATGTCTGGGTATGTTTAATTTGTATTCTGGATGGTAGAATTCGAAAAATTTGGCCAAATTTGGCCTAAGTTTTCACTGGTTCGCGACTGTAGGAGATGACTGTCGAGTCTCTCGCCCCGGCGAGAGAAATGAACTGTAAATTCTCGCCCCGGCGAGAAAATTTACAAAGGGAATCCTCGCCTCGGCGAGAAAATTTAAAAGGAATTCTCGCCCCGGCGAGAACCACTGCTGGAAATTTTTATTTTGTTTTCCTTTCTTATAAGTTATGATGGATAATTAAATTTATATTAAAGTATTAAGTGATTAATGAAATTCCTAGATAATTGAAACTTGTTGATTATGGTTTGCTAAATGAGATGTTATGATAAAAAGGATAAAAGCAAGCTTAAAGTGTATATTATTTTGTAACTAATTATGTTACCATTTTATAATTAAATGTGTAGGTTGTTTAAGGATCGTGAGATATTTAATTTGTAATCAACGCTTGAGGCAAGTTCCTTATCTCAACTTATTACTTTATGTTGAGCAAGTTTTCCTTCCTTAAGCTTGAGAATTATTTATAGCAAGTTGTTGTTCTCTTTTAACTTGTTAATTTATTCAAGACAAGTTTATTTATATTAAGCAAGCTTATTGACCTTAGCTTATTGATATTCAAGCAAGGTTATTATCATGATTATATACTCAAGTTTTATTCCAATCATTGTTATTATTCAAACTTCGAGTATAGTTTCTTTTGAACAAACTCTATTGAATTAGACTAGCAAACCCTTATTGATTCAGCTAGTCCTTAGTTGATGAACGTTTCAAAGACTTAGAATGTTTTCTATACTTGTTCCAAGCCAATTTCCTTTTTGGTATGGATTCAGACGATAAACTGAGATGAACAACCCTAATATAGGGGATTACTTACGCGACAACGTTAAAATGTTTGTGCACAATACATTGTACAAAGGGCTGATCCCCCTGAGTACGAGATGTTGGTCCATAGTCTATATGACTGTTAAAGGTTACAGTATAAATACTTGTCAACCTAGGACATAGTTCGAGGTCTTGTGACCCTCAGATATAATTTCTAAATCTTGAATTCTATATTTTTGGAATCAAGCATTCTAAAGAGCTTTTAAATTTAAATCATTTATTGGTTGAGAATCAGCAAACTATTACTCCTCAGTTGAAATCATTTCATTTAGATATTATTATTATTGTACTCTTGCACAAATTATTGCAGCTAAGGCTGAGAAACCGGACGAGTCGTCCACAAGCAAAGGCAAGGGCAAGATGCATAAATAGCTAAAGATCTGTTATTTATTTGATGATCGATTGTATCAAGACTTATTTAAATTACGTTTTATTCCGCATTTGATGTATTAAGGTTAAGTTAACCTGAGAGTTGAATATTTAATAGTTTGGTGATGTAACCCATTTTGGGAAGATATTTCTTTAAGTTTATTTAATTGTTATTTTATTGGGTAGTTAGTTCTGAATGTATGTTATAGTGAACACCAAATCAGTGGGAATTAAGTACCTGGATTTGGGGGTGTCACAGGTTGGTATCAAAGCTGTAGGTTATGAACCTTTAGGTGGGGAAAACCTTAGGGTAGTAGCCTTTTAGAAGATAGTGAATATAGTGGTGATAAACTCTTATCGAGTTCTAAGGAATGAATTACGGAAATTCATAAAAGATAACAAAATGATTATGTGCTCGCGAGTATTATCGATTAGTAATTAAAACTTAAAACTTTGTTGTCAGGATGACTGATAGAGGAGAGCCCAGCCAGACTAGGGAGGAGGAGCCCCGAGATATTCACGTGGTTCATGAGCAGCTAGTGCAGAGGGAGCCATCTCCATTGGTTACAGTTACAGGTCACGAGTATGAGCCTGAGACTGATCCTGAGGAGGACCCTGAGGAGGATCCTGAGGAGGACCCTGAAGAGGTTGAGGAGGAGCAGGAAGACCCTGAGGGGATATCACTATCTACTTTGGGTGTTCAGATGTACGAGCAGGTGTATGATCGCAACGTAGAGTTGCAGGATAGAGTGGAGGAGTTAGAGAGGCAGCTGGCGGAGCGACAAACTGCTTTGGAGCAGAAGAGCAGTGAGATCGAGGAGCTAGACATACGTCTTAGGGATGTGGAGTGGAAGCTGGTTCATGTAGAAAGTGAAAAGGAGGAGTTAGAGGAACAGGCTGCAGAACGTCAAACCACTCTAGAGCAGAAGGATGCTGAGATTCAAGACCTTTCATCACATCTTGCAGAGGCTGAGCAGAGGCTAGAACAGTCTGAGTATCGACGCGGACAATTGATAGCCAGGAATGAGATTGTACGAGATGAGTTGAAAAAGGAGTCAGCTAAGCGGGCGAGAGCGGAGACAGCTTGGCTGATGGAGCCTGATCGCGCAGATCGTGTTGAGTGTGAGGTGCGGTCAAAGAAGGCCAAGATTGATGAGATGGAGTATATTTTTCATACTACCATGGATAGAGCTCAAGATCGAGCTAATCGTCATCCAGATGTGATGGATCGTAGGATGATGACACACATTATGGAGCAGGAACGCCAGGAAGCTGTGCGTCGTGGGATGTCATCATAGATTGTGATTAGTTATGTTATTAGGAAGCTATGAAGTGAATAAATTGTAATGCCAGTTTCTATAATGGGATAGAATGATGATGTAATTCTGAAACTTTGTGATTTCAGGATAGATGATGTAAATAACTACGATGTTATCTCTATTATGTTTTGAAGCAGTTAATGAATAAAATGCGAAAGTTTATCAGATGTACTGTGTGTTAAGTGTTTTATATAAATGTTTAAGTTAAGACTTAAATGTTTAGGTAATTGAGCAATAGTCTAATGACGCGAATTGTTTTTAACAGTAAGATGCCTCCAAGAAGACAACCAACACGTCAACAGACCCCTGAGGGATCTACTAACAACGAAGAAGCCAACGCTAATCCCATGCAGCAGTTGGTAAATTTGTTAACGGGAGCCTTTGCAAATCAACCACAAGCTCAGGCTACAACCTTTAAAGATTTCAAGGCAGTCGGACCTCCGGAATATCACGACACTATGAATCCCATTGAAGCTCAAACGTGGATCATGGAGATGGAGAAGGTGTTTGATGTCGCTAGGGTCAATGAGGACCAAAAGACGGCATTTGCAACGTTTATGCTGAAATCAGAAGCTAGTTACTGGTGGCAAGCAAATAAGACTCGAGGTGGCCAAGGGATTATTCCGTGGGAGCGGTTCAAGGAGATATTTTTCGAAACCTATTTCCCGGCAAGTGCTCAGAACCAAATGGAAGTAAAATTTCTAGAGTTGAAGCAAGGTGTTATGTCGGTATCTGAGTATGCTGCCAGATTCAACGAGTTGGCGAGGTTTGTGCCTTATCAGGTTAACACGAATGAGAGGAAGGCCAGAAGGTTTGAGCAGGGATTGAAGCCCTGGTTGTATAGCCGAGTTTCAATGTTTCAACTGAACTCGTTTGCGGCGATGCTGGAGAAGGCTATTATCACTAAAGGAAGCAGTGATGCCTTGTCTAAGTACAATCAGGAGCAGAAGAAAAAGAAGAATGAGAATGAAAACAAGGCAAGTGGTAGCCATGGGGGCAGTAGCCAGAAGAGGAAATGGAATGATAGTAACTCTGCGGGAAATCAGCAGGGTAATCAGAAGAAGAAGATGGAGGTGTGCAACAACTGTGGAAAGAGCCATATGGGTGCTTGTTTGAAGGGTAAGCGGGTGTGCTTCAACTGCGGGCAGGAGGGGCATATCGCACCAAATTGCCCTAATCCAAAGAAGGGAGCATGTTTCATCTGCGGGTCGAAGGATCACTTTGCCCGAGAGTGCCCTAAGAAAGCAACTACAGGTGGAGCCAGTACAGGCAAGGGAAACAGCGGTGGTGGAGGCAATCTGACTATCACAGGACCCACGCAGCCCAACTGACCTACCGCTAGAACATTCAATATGACGGTGCAGGATGCTGTGCAGTCAAAGGATGTAGTGTCAGGTATCATTCCAGTCAATAATGTTAATGCTTATGTATTGTTTGACTCGGGTGCTACTTGCTCATTTATATCCGATGATTTTACTAAGAAATTAGGGTTACCCCAGGAAGAATTAGATTACCCTATGAACATAGAAATTGCGAATAGGGAGGTGATTCCTGTTAAGTTTGTCCACAAGAACCGTCAGGTAGATATTAAGGGTCATGTGATGACAGTAAACTTGATCCCAATTTGTCTTGGGGAGTTTGATGTTATTTTGGGTATGGATTGGTTGTTTAACCATGGGGCAATTATTGACTGTCAAAAGAAGTGTGTAAACCTTATGACTCCGTCAAAGGTAGTGTTTTATGGCAGCAAGTCGCCTAGACAAATGAGTTGTCTGACGATGGTGCAAGCCAGAAAGATGTTGAAACAAGGATGTGTAGGATATCTAGCCTACATAGTTGATACCCGAAAGGTGGGTGCAAAACTGGAGGAGATACCAGTAGTTAGGGATTTTGCGGATGTATTTCCTAATGATTT
This sequence comes from Aralia elata, assembly GCA_034770075.1. NCBI lineage: Eukaryota > Viridiplantae > Streptophyta > Magnoliopsida > Apiales > Araliaceae > Aralia > Aralia elata. Next base: position 38,324,674 of record CM068385.1, read on the forward strand.
GCCAGGGTTACCGCCAGATAGGGAAATCGAGTTTGTAATTGATTTAGCACCGGGAACGGCCCCTATATCGAAAGCCCCGTATCGAATGGCTCCGGTAGAAATGAAGGAATTAATGGTGCAATTACAGGAATTGCTGGATAAGAAGTATATCCAACCGAGCGTTTCGCCGTGGGGAGCGCCGGTATTGTTTGTTAAGAAGAAGGATGGGTCGATGCGTCTTTGCATTGATTATAGAGAGTTGAACAAGGTCACGATTAAAAACAAGTATCCATTGCCAAGGATCGATGACCTGTTTGACCAACTGAAGGGAGCAAGATATTTTTCGAAGATAGATTTACGAAGTGGGTACCATCAATTGAAGGTGAGAAAAGAAGACATACCAAAGACGGCGTTTCGAACCAGATATGGTCACTATGAGTTTTTGGTTATGTCATTTGGCTTAACGAATGTGCCTGCAGCATTCATGGACTTAATGAATAGGGTGTTCAAACCATTTCTGGATAAGTTTGTGGTGGTATTCATAGACGACATTTTGGTTTACTCCAAAACTCAAGAAGAACACGTGGAGCATTTGAAGGTGACGTTGGAGGCGTTAAGAGAAGAGAAATTGTATGCAAAATTTTTAAAGTGCAAATTTTGGTTAGAGCGTGTTCAATTTCTTGGCCATATTATTGATAAAGACGGGATTTCAGTGGATCCAGCGAAAGTAGAGGCTATCATGAACTGGGATCAGCCGAAGACACGTCGGAAGTGAGGAGTTTCCTTGGTTTGGCAGGATACTACAGGCGTTTTATTCAAGATTTCTCTAGGACCGCCACTCCGTTGACGAATTTAACAAGGAAATCAGTGAAGTTTATTTAGACGGAGAAGTGCGAAGAAAGTTTCCAAAAACTAAAGGAGTGACTAAGCTCAGCACCTGTGTTGTCTTTGCCAGATGCTACAGGAAATTTTGTGGTGTACAGTGACGCATCACATAAAGGACTTGGTTGTGTGTTGATGCAGAATGGTAAGGTTATTGCATATGCATCGCGCCAACTAAAAGACTATGAAAAAGGGTATTCGACCCATGATTTGGAGTTAGCAGCGGTGGTGTTTGCTTTAAAAATATGGAGGCACTATCTCTATGGGGAGAAGTGTGAAATATATACAGACCATAAAAGTTTAAAGTATATTTTCACGCAGAAAGATTTGAATATGCGGCAGAGGAGATGGATAGAATTGATCAAAGATTATGACTGTGAAATTCTATACCATCCAGGGAAGGCTAATGTGGTTGCCGACGCTTTGAGTAGAAAAGGTCGGGAGAAACTGTTTATGCTAACTGCTCAGGAGAAACTTGTGGCGGAAATGGCTAAGTTGGAATTGGAGGTGAAACATCTGGCAGAGCCTAATGAAAAATTGTTCCAAATGGAAACTCAACCAACTTTGGTGGAAAAAGTGAAAGAAGCGCAACTCCAAGATGAGGAGTGTGTTGAGATACGGAAAAGAGTGCTTGAAGGTGAAGAGCTTAAATATAAAATCGATACCGAAGGGTTGCTGAGATTTGAAGGCAGAATCTGGGTACCGTCGGTATTGGCAATCAGAGAGGAGATTTTGAATGAAGCTCACAGTTCAAGATTTTCAGTTCACCCGGGAAGCACAAAGATGTACCAGGATCTTCGACAACATTTTTGGTGGCCGAACATGAAAAGAGAGGTTGCTGAATGTGTTGCGAAATGTCTCACTTGTCAGAGAGTTAAAGCGGAGCATCAACGACCAAGTGGTTTGTTATAGCCCTTGGAGATACCAGAATGGAAGTGGGAGCATATCACAATGGACTTTGTAGTAGGGCTTCCAACTACTCAGAAGGGATATGACGCAATATGGGTCATAGTTGACCGATTGACGAAATCAGCGCATTTCTTGCCCATCAAAATCCGATTCACTTTGGATCAGCTGGCGAAATTATATGTCAAAGAGATTATCTCAAGGCACGGAGTTCCAGTAACAATAGTATCAGATCGAGATCCACGTTTTACCTCAAAATTTTGGAGGAGTCTACAAGCTTGTTTGGGGACACAGTTGAGAATGAGTACAGCCTATCATCCTCAAACCGATGGCCAGAGCGAAAGAACAATTCAAACGTTGGAAGATATGCTTCGGGCGTGCGTCATGGATTTTAAAGGCAACTAGGTTGATCATTTACCTCTGGTCGAGTTTGCTTACAACAATAGTCATCACGCTAGTATAGGCATGCCGCCCTACGAAGCATTGTACGGAAGGAAATGCAGAACTCCATTATGCTGGGATGAGATTGGTGAACGACGACTATTGGGACCCGAGCTGGTACAACAAACTGTTGAAATTGTCAAGGTGATAAGAGCCAGACTAGTAGCCGCTCAAGACAGACAGAAGAAGTTTGCTGATCACCACCGACAAAATCACGAATTTGAAGTCGGGAGCTTTGTGTTTCTCAAAGTATCACCTTGGAAGGGAAAGATCAGATTTGGTAAAAAGGGTAAACTCAGTCCGCGGTTTATTGGACCTTTCGAAGTGCTGAAACGGATGGGTGAAGTAGCTTATGAGGTAGCTTTACCTCCTGAGTTAGGTCATATTCACAATGTATTCCACATATCGGTGCTACGACCGTATAAGTCTGATTATAAGCATGTCATAGAGTATGAACCGATACAATTCGAGAAAGATTTGTCTTATGAAGAGATTCCTGTTCAGATAGTGGACAGGAAGGAGCAAGTTCTTAGAAATAAAGTGATACCTTCTGTAAAGGTAATCTGGAGGAACCACAGTGCTGAGGAAGCAACGTGGGAACTCGAAGAGCAAATGATACAGAATTACCCTCAATTGTTTGCCTAATTGTTATATTACGATTCTGGGGACAAAATCTTTGTAAGGAGGGGAGAATGTAACGGACGATTTAATTGCGTTGTGATTCTGGGGACAGAATCCTTTTAAGGAGGGAAAGATGTAACGAATGCAATTTTGAGAATTAATAAAAATATTTATTGAGTTGTATAAATATTTTTGTTAATTTATTGAATTAATAGATGATTTATTAAGCTATTGTGAAATAAGTTTATGTTAAGTTAATTGTGTTAATTGTTACTTGAATATGATGTGTGATGATTATTCTAATTTAATTATTAATTAAATTAGATGATGAAAAGAATTATTTGAATAAATGATTTATGTTAATAAATAATTTATTGAATAATATAATTTATTTGGTGTTGTTGTTAAATAAAATTATTATTTGAGTTAGTTATATTTAATTGAATTTATTTAATAATAATAAGTTCAATTAAATTAAATGTGTGACATTTAAAACTATATGTTATAATGTCTTATTAAAATAAATGAAAGGAGTTTTAATTTAGTTTTTCCAAACTAGGCCTTATGACCTTTGGTTGGATAAATGAGTTATTTTAATTGTGTTTTACCAAACAAGACATAAGAATAATATGTTATTTTTATTAGTGTTTACCAAACAAGCCTTAGAGGCTTTTGAAATCTTTAACTGATAGATTAATATCATACGTTATTATTTAATTAAATCATCAGTTTTTATTTTATCAGTTTATATTTTTAAACTACGTCAGTTAAGAAAAAGAAAAGAAAGAAAGAAAGAACAGAGTTTGAGAGAAAGAAAAGAATAGAGCTCTGTGAGTTTGAGAGTTGAGAGAAAAGAAAGAATTGAGAGTTTGTGAATTGAGAAAGAGAAGGAAAGGAAGTGCTAGTAAGGAATTATATATAGCTTGAAGGTATAATTCTTTTGGTTTCGTTCTTCATTATGTTTTTATTATTTTATTTCTCTGTATATGATTTCTACTTCACTATATATGAATTTATATGCCAAATACATGAATTACTTGGTTATAATTGTTAGTAAGCATGTATTAAAGATTATGTGGTGATTATAAACTAGTTTGAAGAATTAATTCATGAAAACATGCTTTAGAATTGAGTTCTTAGTTTTACAGAGCTTTATTTCATGTATGGCATATTTGTATGAAAATTGATGCTCTAGTTGGTTATTAATCGGTAAAGTGATAATTGTTTATGAATATTTGATGAAAAACATGAGTTATGCAAAAAGAATTGTTTTAATTGGTTGAAAAATGAATTTACAGAGTTTAATTTCATGAGAATGGTTAAAACTTGAATATTTGATTTTAACAGTGAATTTTTTGGTTTTAAACTAGTTGTTTATGTGTTAGAATGATTAAAATGTTTACAGAACATGTTAGGTAAATGTTTTATATCATATATGATGTCTGGGTATGTTTAATTTGTATTCTGGATGGTAGAATTCGAAAAATTTGGCCAAATTTGGCCTAAGTTTTCACTGGTTCGCGACTGTAGGAGATGACTGTCGAGTCTCTCGCCCCGGCGAGAGAAATGAACTGTAAATTCTCGCCCCGGCGAGAGCTCGCCCCGGCGAGAAAATTTACAAAGGGAATCCTCGCCCCGGCGAGAAAATTTAAAAGGAATTCTCGCCCCGGCGAGAACCACTGCTGGAAATTTTTATTTTGTTTTCCTTTCTTATAAGTTATGATGGATAATTAAATTTATATTAAAGTATTAAGTGATTAATGAAATTCCTAGATAATTGAAACTTGTTGATTATGGTTTGCTAAATGAGATGTTATAATAAAAAGGATAAAAGCAAGCTTAAAGTGTATATTATTTTGTAACTAATTATGTTACCATTTTATAATTAAATGTATAGGTTGTTTAAGGATCGTGAGATATTTAATTTGTAATCAACGCTTGAGGCAAGTTCCTTATCTCAACTTATTACTTTATGTTGAGCAAGTTTTCCTTCCTTAAGCTTGAGAATTATTTATAGCAAGTTGTTGTTCTCTTTTAACTTGTTAATTTATTCAAGACAAGTTTATTTATATTGAGCAAGCTTATTGATCTTAGCTTATTGATATTCAAGCAAGGTTATTATCATGATTATATACTCAAGTTTTATTCCAATCATTGTTATTATTCAAACTTCGAGTATAGTTTCTTTTGAACAAACTCTATTGAATTAGACTAGCAAACCCTTATTGATTCAGCTAGTCCTTAGTTGATGAACGTTTCAAAGACTTAGAATGTTTTCTATACTTGTTCCAAGCCAATTTCCTTTTTGGTATGGATTTAGACGATAAACTGAGATGAACAACCCTAATATAGGGGATTACTTACGCGACAACGTTAAAATGTTTGTGCACAATACATTGTACAAAGGGCTGATCCCCCTGAGTACGAGATGTTGGTCCATAGTCTATATGACTGTTAAAGGTTACAGTATAAATACTTGTCAACCTAGGACATAGTTCGAGGTCTTCTGACCCTCAGATATAATTTCTAAATCTTGAATTCTATATTTTTGGAATCAAGCATTCTAAAGAGCTTTTAAATTTAAATCATTTATTTGTTGAGAATCAGCAAACTATTACTCCTCAGTTGAAATCATTTCATTTAGATATTATTGTTATTGTACTCTTGCACAAATTATTGCAGCTAAGGCTGAGAAACCGGACGAGCCGTCCACGAGCAAAGGCAAGGGCAAGATGCATAAATAGCTAAAGATCTGTTATTTATTTGATGATCGATTGTATCAAGACTTATTTAAATTACGTTTTATTCCGCATTTGATGTATTAAGGTTAAGATAACCTTGGAGTTGAATATTTAATAGTTTGGTGATGTAACCCATTTTGGGAAGATATTTCTTTAAGTTTATTTAATTGTTATTTTATTGGGTAGTTAGTTCTGAATGTATGTTATAGTGAACACCAAATCAGTGGGAATTAAGTACCTGGATTTGGGGGTGTCACAATAACTCATCATACCCAAGATACTATGATGATCTCAAGTCCAAGGATCACTTGTACTACTATCACTAGAGGAATTCCTATTGACAGGCGAGTAAAACTCCATTAGGTATTCCTTAGCGAGCCACGTTCAGTGAACTTATTCTCTAATAAGCACCTACATACTTGCTTTAGTGTCTCCACACAAATGATTATGAGATCAATCATCATCTTCATAAGAGCAAGCAACGTATGTACTAATCTATCCGGAATCACTAATCCCCTTTTTAGTAATCCATCGATTAGGAACGATTTTAGTTTGTGAGCTATCTAGAATTTAGATCTCATTAGCATGATCACCATCATGATTCTAAAAGCATTGCTCAAAACTATGGGTTTATCACATTTAATATAACAGCACTATGTTGATAAAGTAAAATGCCTTTAATAATCGAATAAGATTACAAAGTATATGCAACATCATATCAAATATGATTGGCTTGCGTGCATACTACTTTCAATGACCATACCGAGTTCTGAATGTCGTCTTTGGTACATCCTCCTTTCTCACTTTTAGCTGTTGATACCCATTTCTCAGATCTATTTTTGAGAAATACTTCGCCCCCTTTAACTAATCGAACAAATCATCAATTATTGACAACGGGTATTTATTCTTAATAGTGACTTTATTTAATTCCCTATAATCAATGCAAAGATGCATCAACCAATCTTTCTTCTTGACAAATAACACCAGCGCTCTCCACGGCGAAACGCTCGGTTGAATATACTTCTTATCTAGTAGCTCCTCGAATTGCACCATCAACTCCTTCATCTCTACCGGAGCCATTCGGTATGGGGCTTTTGATATAGGGGTTGTACCCGGTGTTAGATCAATTACAAATTTAATTTCCCTATCTGGTGGTAGTCCCAGCTAATCATCTCGAAACACGTCCGTAAAATCCCTAACTACCGGTATCTCCTCCAGCTTTGCACCCACCTTTCGTGTATCGACTATGTAGGCTAGATATCCTACACATCCTTGTCTCAACATCTTCCTGGCCTGCATCATCGTCAGACAACTCGTTTGTCTAGGTGACTTGCTGCCATAAAACACAACCTTGGATGGAGTCATAAGGTTTACACACTTCTTTTGACAATCAATAACTGCCCCATGGTTGAACAGCCAATCCACTCCCAAAATAACGTCAAACTCTCCAAGACGTATTGGGATTAAGTTTACCGTCATTACATGACCCTTAATATCTACCTGGCAGTTCTTGTGTACAAACTTAACAGGAATCACTTCCCTATTCGCAATTTCTATGTTTATAGGGTAATCTAACTCTTCGTGAGGTAACTCTAATTTTCTAGCAAAATCATCGGATATAAATGAACAAGTAACACCCGAATCAAATAATACATAAGCATTTACACTATTGACCGGAATGATACCTGACACCACATCCTTTGACTGCACAGCATCCTGTACCGTCATGTTGAATGTTCGGGCGGTAGGTCGATTGGACAACGTCGGTCCAGTGATAGTCAAATTGCCACCACTGCTGTTTCCCTTTCCTCTGCTTGCTCCTCCTGTAACTTTCTTAGGGCAATCTCGAGCAAGGTGATCATTCGATCCATAAGTAAAACATGTGCCCTTCTTTGAACCAGGACAATTTGGTGCAATGTGACCCTCTTGTCCACAATTAAAGCATACTTTCTTGCCCTACAAGTAAACACCCACGTGATTCTTTCCACAATTACAGCATGCCTCCACCTTCTTGTTTTGATTTCCTTGTTGACTGCCACCAGAGGCACCGTCATTCCACTTCCACTTTAGATTGCTACCACCATGGTTACCACTTGCTTTATTCTCATTCTCACTATTCTTTTTCTTCTGCTCTTGGCTATATTTAGACAGAGCATCATTTCCCCCTTCAGCGATAATCGTCTTCTCTAATACTGCCGCAAACGAATTCAGTTGAAACATCGAAACTCGACTATACAGCTCGGGCTTCAGTCCCTGCTCAAACCTTCTAGCCTTTCTCTCATCAGTATTAACTTGATATGGCACAAACCTCACCAATTTGTTAAAACTTGCAGCATACTCAAACACTGTCATCGTACCTTGCTTTAACTCCAGAAATTGCACTTCCATCTGATTCTGCGCAATCGTCAAAAAATAAGTTTCGAAAAACATCTCCTTGAATTGTTCCCACGGAACTACCCCTTCACCACCTCGGGTTTTGTTAGCTTGCCACCAGTAACTAGCTTCTGATTTAAGCATAAATGTTGCGAACGTAGTCTTCTGGTCTTCGCTGACCCTAGCGACGTCAAATACTTTCTCCATCTCCATAACCCAAGTTTGAGCTTCAATTGGATTCATAGACCCTTGAAATTCTGGGGGTCCTACTACCTTGAAGTCTTTGAAAGTTGTGGCCTGAACTTGAGGTTGATTTGCAAATGCTCCTGTTAGCAAATTCACCAACTGCTGCATTGGATTATCGTTGGTTTCTTCGTTGTTATTTGTGGATCCCTCAGGGATTTGTTGACGTGTTTGTCTTCTTCTTGGCGGCATCTTACGGTTAAGAATTCGTGCTATTAGATTATTGCTCAATTACTTAAACATTTAAGTCTTAACTTAAACATTAAACAACATTTAACACATAACACATCTGATAAACTTTCGTATTTTATTCATTTACTGCATCAAAACATAACATATATAGCATCCTAGTTATTTACATCCTCTATCCTGAATTCATAATATTCCAGGATTACATCATCATATTCCAGTATTTATCTCATTTGAGATTTACATCATATTAACTCTCTTAGAAAATAACTTATTATTACTGTTATTCGTGACCTATAAAGACATTTCACGTCGCACGGCTTCTTCACGCTCTTGCTCCATGATACGAATCATCGTCCTGCGATCCATCACGTACCGCGGTAAATCCTCGAACTGCACTGGATAGTGAAAAACTCGATCCTGAGCTCTATCCATCGCTGTGTGAAAAACATAATCCATCTCCTCCATTTTAACCTTCTTTGACTGAACCTCATCCTCAACACGATCTGCATGATCAGCAACCTACATCAACGCATCGCCAGCTCTAGCACATTTTGCATACTCTTCTCTCAGCTCACTCTTCAGTTTCTCCACCTCAGCTGATAACTCCTCCTTTTGGCTCTCTGCCTGAACCAACTTCCACTCCATGTCCCCAAGACGTATATCAAGCTCCTCAATCTCGCCATTCTTCTGCTCCAGAATAGCCTGACGCTCAGCCACCTACTCCTCTAACTCCTTCACCCTATCCTGCAACTCTATGTTGCGATCATACACCTACTCATACATCTGAACACCTAAGGAAGATAGTGGTATCTCCTCAGGGTCTTTTTCCTCCTCCTCAACCTCTTCAGGATCCTCCTCAGAATCTGACTCAGGTTCGTGCTCAGGTTCTACAATAGTGGTCAGTAGGGATGGCTCCCTCTGCACTAGCTGCTCCCTGATGAGTAGGTTTTAGACCTGTGAATTAGATATATCTTAGGCTTAATTCGTTACTATCTTTGAGTATTTTTAGTATCATTTACTTGTGTATGCATTGGTTTTGTAGGAATCAGCTTCAGAGGGTCAAAAGAGGAAAATTGGAGCTTAATGGCATTTCTGTAAATTTTGAATCAGAGTTCTCGCCGGGGCGAGAATCTCAAGCTTAAATTTCTCGCCAGGGCGAGAATGCGCGGAAGGAAAAAAATATTTTAATGCAGTTCTTTTGGGAAATCAATTTGGAATTGGATTCTTTCTACTAATTTGATTCAGAAACTATAAAAGAGACAGAGAGAGATGGAAAATAGAGGCATACATATACATACACATACATGATACATTCATAGTTACATACTACACAAGGATTGAGATATAGAGCTAAATTGGGAGATTAGAGATTAGAGAAGCATCGCAAGGAATTCAGATTAGAGACTTGAAGATTGAAGAACTTCTACTGAGTTTTTCTTATCATTTATCTTAAATTTGTAATTTAATTATGATGACTTATTTTGGATTCATGTTTTCTATTTTCAGTATGAACTAAATTTGCAATTAAGGCTACAATTGAACCTTTATGAGTATGGATTAATTATCTATTTGATTCCAGTTATTATTTCATCTTGAGTTGTCTATCATATTTTGTGTTTATTGAGTAATTGATTGATCATCAATTAGCGGAATACTTTAGATGAATTCGGGAGATGAAATCTAGGGTTAGATCTGAATGTGATAGCATATATTCTTAATTATTTACATGGGATGAATAATCAGGGTTGTGAAGTGAATAGGGATATCTCTTCGTTGCATGTAACTATTGGGAATTGGTGCTTAATGAATCTAATCCTTTAGTTTTGCATAGGAATATCATAGAATTAATTGGGTTAGATAAATTTATTTGATCACTTAGGAAAGGGCTTATGAATAACTTTGAATTCCTGTTAACAACTCTGTTGAAGTCAATAATTGGATGAATTGGATAATTAGTTTGTATTACATAATTGGGGATATTGTAGTCTTAAGCCTTTAAAAATCTAAATTTCAACCTTTGTGTTAGTTTTTGTTCTTAGTTTTAATTTAATTAGTTTTAATCGTTATACAAATTGTGATTGTTTAAATAAAATTGAATTGATATAGTACTAGTAGTTGCAAATTATTGAACAGAGATTCCCTGTGGGTTTGACACTCTATCTTATCACTTTATTACTTGTTGATCGTGTATACTTGCACGTAATTGTTGATTGCGAAATTTGACAACACTCCCGGACTACATGAATATCTCGAGGCTCCTCCTCTCTAACCTGGTTGGATCCTCCTTTATCAGTCATCCTGCCATCAAAATTTTAAGTTTAATTATTACTCGATACTACTTGCGAGCACATAAGTTATAGCACATAAAGTTTTTTATTATTATCTTTAATGAATTCCTTAATTCATTCCTTAGAACTCGATAAGAGTTTTAACACCACTATGTTTTCAATTCTTTACACGGCTAACTCCTAAGGTTCCCCACCTAAGGTTCTTAACTTACGGCTCTGATACCAACCTATGACGGCCCCAAATTCGGGTACTTCAGTTCCACAGATTTGGTGTTCACTATTCCATACATTCATGACTTACTACCTATAATAAAGGATAATAAAATTAAACTAAATAAATTATCTTCCCACAAAAGGGGTTACAACTTAAATCTCTTAGGTAAATAAATCCCAGGTCATCTAACCTTTATTACATCATTGCGGAATTAAAACATAATATTAAATAAGTCTTATTACAAAACTCCATAAAAAATAACAGTTCGCGAGCTACTTCTGCATCTTGCCTTTGCCCTTACTAGTGGATGGCTCATCTGACTTCTCAGTCTTAGCTGCAATATTTTATACAAGAGTGAGCAAACAATTGCCCACAAGTATAATAACAATAACAATTAAATAATCAATAAAGTAGATTTTAACTGAGGTATAATAGCCTTTTTAAAAACAATCTACAACAATCAAAGGACTGGAAGCTCAATAGAAAACTCGATTAAAGAATTGAATTTAGATTTCAAGATCAAAAGTAAATCTGAGGGTCATAAGACCTCGAACTATGTCCTAGTTTAACAAGTATCTCTACTATAACCTTTAACAGTCTTATAGACTATGGACTGTCCATCTCGTACTCTGGGAGATCAGCCATTTGTACAATATATTGTGCACAAACATTTTAACGCTATTGCGTAGTTTAATCCCCTATATTAGGGTTGTTCATCTCAGTTTAACATAAGAATCCGAACTAAAAGAAACTTGGTCTGGAATAACTTCAAGATATTCTAAGTCTTTAAAATGCTCATCAACTATGGACTAGCTGAATCAATAAGGGTTTGCTAGTCGCTAAAGCATTTGATTCAACAATAAAATTGTACAACGAGAATTATGTTTGAAGTTTGAATAACGATTCATGATCGAATAACAAATGACTGGAATAAAACATAAACATTTGACGTTATAACAACCTTGCTTGAACAATAATAAGCTAAGGTTAATAAACTTGCTCAACGAAAGTAAAATAAGAAACTTGCTCAAGTAAAAGTGAAGTTTTAGGGAACTTCCTTTCAATGAAATAAAAAGATTAAGGATAGAAAACTTGCCTCGTGCGTAGATTACAAATTAAAATTCATGTTCCTTAATCAACCTATACATTTCGTTTATAAAGCAGTAACAACGATTACAATATTATAAGCACTTTAGGATTCGTTCTTATCCAATTTTATTTTAATATCTCAATTGTTATTTGATATTCAATAGGTATTTGCTTATCATCCATCGTAGTATCTTATTAATCATTTAATACCTTAGTCTAAGCTTTAAACACGCACATGGTAATATAACATGATCACAAAAAAAAGGAAAATTTTCATTTCCTGTTCCACCGTCGGGGCGGTGGATTCCTTCACAAACCAGCGCTGGGGCGGTTAAGTTAGTTCAATTTGGGCGCCGAGGCGAAGACACAGCCGGGGCGACAAAACCAGTTCATTCATACCGCTGGGGCGGGGACACCGCCGGGGCACTAACTCTAGTGTATTTCCACTGCCGGGGCGGTGGACCCGACTGTCATTTCCTGCAGTTCGCGACGAACATAAAAAATGTCAAATTTGGCCAAAGTTTTTCACAATTTGGATACCCAGACGATATAAACATGACAAACACTTAAACTAACATCCACACTAATATTTCAATATCTCAGAACATCAATTAATTCCATATTACGGATTAAAAATTCAGTGTTCATGCTATTTTACAAATTTTGACACATTTAGTGTAATTGATCGGTATGAACTCGTTTCTAAACCATTTTGATCCATTTAAGTTACATTATTTTCGTTTCTTATCATATTAACACAATCAAGAATCAATTTACAGATTAATATCTGAATTGAACATCAAATTTTATACATACAAAGCATACTCGTACTATATATTTTTTTTTACTGTAAGACCAAAGCTCCATATAAAAACATGATTTCTTGGATTAACTTAATTAAAACTGATTATAGGCATCATGTAATGATTAATACATATTAGCCAGCATATTTAAACAATCAATTTAATAATTTTAGTTCATCTAAATCATTACATAGGATAAAAATATGTTTTTCAATAAAAACAATGAAGAATAATACTAACAACTTAAAAGTTGAATTACTACCTTCAATCTATTGTTTTAGCTAACAAAGATGGCAGAACCTCTATGATTTCTCCAATTCACAACAAGCTTCCTCTTTTCTCTTTTCTCTCTCTTTTTCTTTCTTCTCAGCTCTCAGACTCTGTAACACTCTTTCTCAAATAAACTGACCAAGGCTTTTTAATAAAATAAAAACTGACAACTTAACGTATTTTGTTTTTAATTGACAGTTGCAATAATTCAAAAGCCTTAGGGCTATGTTTGGTAAAACACTAATAAACAAACTCTTTTTACTAACCAAGGGTCACAAGACCTTGTTTGGTTAACTAACATAAAACCCATTTTCTATTATTCTAATAATCATTTTCCATTTTGTTTTCAATTGCAGTTCGCGACAAAGCACAACAAATGCCAAATTTGGTTAAAGTTTTTCTCAAACAACAAATTTAATACTACCCATAGGTTCTGGACTTTACAGAAACGTATAATAATAATCATAACATGATTTTATCAAGTTTAACAACTCAAACAACTGAATTTAAACCCATAATTTTCATGTTCTTTTTATTATTCAAAATTTCTTCAAATTTCATGAAATAACACATAACAGATTCGTTATAACACTAAATAAATCCGTTTAAGTTTCGTTTTATTCGTTTTTACATGCTTAAACATAATCAATCATCAATTTACCGTTTAACATGCAATTCAAACATAAATTTTCATACATTTAAGCCATATTCATATATATACCGTTCCTATGTAAGTTTCAGAACGTCAATTTCAAGCATAATCTCATGAATTAATTCAATTAACAATTTATAAACATCATATAGTAGATTACATGCATTTAAACTATTATAAACAACTTCTAAACAATTTACACATAAAGTTCAATTATCAGAGAACTTAAAAATGTATGTTCATGGAGAAATTTAAAAACATAACTAAAGTTTGAATTTAAGAATTTACCTTCAATTAGTAGTTTAGAATATGCAAGATGATGAGAACTCTACTTCCAATTCTCCAAATTTCTTCCCAACTCTCAATTTTCTCTCAAGTTTTCTCTCTATGTTTTCTCTAATCCATCTTAGCAAAAATAAGAATGCTGAAAATAAGAATACGTTTAACTCAATCTGATGAGTGCGTGTCAGTTAATCCCATAATGGGTTAACTGGCTCCAACCCCCACTAAGGCCTTATTTGGTTAATCCTTATAAGCTCTTCTTTTGGTTTATTTTAATTATCTAGTTTGTTATATGGTTTAATGTCACACTTTTAATTAACCAATTAATCTTCTTAAAATTAATTAAATAAAATAGAATAATTCCACATTGAATCACATAGTCACATAATTAAAATTCTCATTTATTAATTATGACAAATCATTTAATCTCTAATTAATTATTAAATTAACTAGAATAACATTATGCTTATTTAAATAATGCATTTAATCAAATAAGCTCAATTAAATACATACTTTGAATATAAAAATTCTCTAGATCAATTTAATTAATGTAACACATATAATTAAATTAATTTACCACAAATTCATCAATTAATTATTTAATTTAATAATTAAATCATCAAAAAATATTTATTTAATTCAATAAATATTTAAATTAAATTATAAAAATCTCGTTCGTCACATCTTTCCCCCCTTAAAAGGAGTCTGTCCCCAGAATCACGACTCAATTAGTTCGTCCCGACATTCTCCCCCTTACAAAGATTCTGTCCCCAGAATCGGTACGCATAGATTAAGCAAATAACTGTGGATAATTTCTCATCATCTGATCTTTGAGTTCCCACGTAGCTTCTTCAGCATTGTCGTTCCTCTAGATCACCTTAACAGAAGGTATAATTTTATTTCTGAGTACTTGCTCTTTCCTGTCAACTATCTGAACAGGCTCTTCTTCGTAAGATAAATCTTTTTCAACTTGTAGGGGTTCATATTCTATAACATGCTTGTAGTCGGGTTTGTATGGTCGTAACACTGAGACATGAAAAATATTGTGAATGTGTTTTAACGCCGGAGGTAAAGCTACCTCATACGCGACCTCTCCAACTCTTCATAACACTTCAAAGGGTCCAATGAACCTCGGGCTCAGTTTTCCCTTTTTACCAAATCGAATTTTCCCCTTCGAGGGAGACACTTCCAAGAAAACGTAGGTACCAGATTCAAACTCTCGATTCTTTCGGTGTTAATCGGCATATTTCTTTTGTCTATCCTGAGCAGCTATCAATCTCGCCCTGATTACTTTGACGATTTATGTTGTCTGTTGTACCAGTTCTGGTCCTAGCAATTGACGTTCTCCAATTTCATCCTAGCATAATGGAGTTCTGCACTTTCTGCCGTACAATGCTTCGTGAGGCGGCATGCCAATACTTACGTGGTGACTGTTATTAATTCCACCAATGGTAGATGATCGTCCCAATTTCCTTTGAAATCCATGATATAAGCTTTTAACATATCCTCTAGTGTCTGAATCGTTCTTTCACTCTGTCCGTCAGTCTGTGGATGATATGCCATACTCATACGTAACTACGTTCCCATGCCTTCCTGTAGTCGCTTCTAGAAATTCGATGTGAATCGCGGATCCCTATCTGAGACGATAGATACTGGAACACCGTGCCTCTAAACAATCTCTTTCACGTACAACTTTGCCAACTGATCTAGGTTAAATCTGATTCTGATTGGTAGGAAATGTGCTGATTTCGTCAGTCGATCTACGATAACCCAAACTGCGTCGAAACCTTTCTCAGTCGTCGAAAGACCAACTACGAAATCCATGGTGATATGCTCCCATTTCCATTATGGGATTTCTAACGGTTGTACTAACCCGCTTGGCCTCTGATGTTCTGCTTTTACTTTCTGACATGTCAAACACTTGGCGACACAACCGGTAACATCATATTCGGCCACCAGAAATGCTGTCGGAGATCCTGGTACATCTTCTACTTCCCGAATGAATCAAATATCTTGAATTATGAGCCTCGCTCAAAATTTCCTCCTTAACCTCTTGTACTGGCGGAACCCAAATTCTTCCATCGAATCTCAATACTCCTTCGTTATCAGCTTTAAATTTCACTTCATTACCTCTAGATATTCTTTTCCTGATTTTCTCACATTCTTCATCCTGAATTTGTGCTTCCTTAACCTTATCCACCAAAGTTGGGCTGGTTCCCAATTGAAACAATTTTTTATCAGACTCCTCCGGATATTTCACCTCTAACTCCAGTTTCGCCATTGCTATAATTAGCTCCTCCTGAGCGGTTAACATAGACAGTTTCTCCCGACCCTTTCTTCTTAAGGCGTCAGCCACAACGTTCGCTTTACCCGGATGGTATAAAATCTCGCAGTCGTAATCTTTTATCAATTCCAACCATCTCCTCTATCGCATGTTCAGATCCTTCTGTGTAAAAATATATTTCAGACTCTTGTGGTCCGTATATATTTCACACTTCTCCCCGTAAAGATAGTGCCTCCAGATCTTCAAAGCAAATACTACCGTGGCCAATTCTAAATCATGGGTAGGATACCCCTTCTCATAATCCTTTAATTATCATGAAGCATACGCAATGACCTTACCGTTCTGAATAAGCTCACAGCCTAGTCCTTTATGCGACGCATCACTGAACACCACAAAATTTTCTGTACTATCCGGTAGAGACAACACATGCGCCGTACTCAACCTTTTCTTTAATTCTTGAAAACCTTCCTCACATTTTTCCGTCCAAACGAACTTCACCACTTTCCTAGTCAAATTCGTTAACAAAGTCGCGATTTTGGAAAAATCCTAAATAAATCTTCTGTAGTAACCTGCCATCCTAGGAAACTCCTTACTTCTGATGGTGTTTTCGGCTGATCCGAGTTAAGCAATGCTTCAACCTTTGATGGTTCTACCGAAATCCCATCCTTGTCGATCACATGTCCAAGAAATTGCACTTGTTCTATCCAAAATTCACATTTTGAAAGCTTAGCGTACAACTTCTCTCTTTTTAATGCTTCCAATGTCGCCTTCAAATGTTCTGCATGCTCTTCCTTGGTTTTGGAATATATTAGAATATCATCAATGAATACTACTATAAACTTATCCAAAAACGGCTTAAACACTCTGTTCATTAGGTCTATGAATGCTGCAGGAGCATTCGTTAGACCAAATGACATCACCAGAAACTCATAGTGACCATAACGAGTCCTGAACGCTGTCTTCGGTACATCTTCCTTCCTTACCTTGAACTGATGATAACCACTTCTCAAATCTATCTTCGAGAAATACCTAGCTCCTTTCAATTGATGAAAGAAATCGTCGATCCTTGGCAACGGGTATTTATTTTTAATCGTGACCTTGTTCAACTCTCTATAATCAATGCAAAGTCGCATCAATCCATCCTTCTTCTTGACAAATAATACCAGCGCTCCCCACGGCGATACACTCGGCTGAATATACTTCTTATCTCAAAGTTCTTGTAGTTGTACCATCAATTCTTTCATCTCTACTGGAGCCATATGGTACGGAGCCTTCGATTTCGGGGTGGTTCCTAGTGCCAAATCAATTACGAATTCAACTTCCCTATCTGGCGGAAGTCCTAGCAAATCGTCTGGAAAGACGTCTACAAAGTCCTTTACGACAAGTATCTCTTCTAATTTCAGACTCTCTTTTCGAGTATTGACTATTTAGGCTAAGTATCCCACACAGCCTTGTCTCAACAACTTCCTGGCCTGCATCATCAGACAACTCGCTTGCCTAGGCGACTTGCTGCCGTAAAATACTACCTTTGACGGAGTCATAAGGTTAATACGTTTCTTTTGGCAATCTATTATCGCTCCATAATTCAATAACCAATCCATTCCCAAAATAACATCAAATTCCCCAAGTTTGATTGGGATCACATCTACAGTCATCACGTTTCCCTTAATATCCACTCTACAATTCTTGTGAACGTACCTAACAGGAATTACCTCCCTATTCGCAATTTCTATGTTCAAAGGGTAATCTAATTCCTCCTTAGGCAATTATAAGTTCTTAGCAAAGTCATCGGATATAAATGAACAAGTAGCACCCGAATCAAATAATATATAAGCATCTATATTATTAATCGGAATGATACCTGACACCACATCGCGAGACTGCACGGCGTCTTGCACGGTCATGTTGAAAGTCCTGGCGGTAGGTCGGTTTGTTGGTGCTGATCCAGTTATGGTTAATGTGCTACCACCACTGTTTCCCTTATTCCCTCCTGTTCCTGCTCCTCCTGCTGCCTTCTTGGGAAAATCCCTAGCCAGATGATCCTTTGATCCGCAAGTGAAATAAGCGCCCTTCTTTGGATTCGGACAATTCGGTGCTATGTGACCCTCCTGACCACAATTGTAGAACACCCTCTTCCCCTTCAGGCATATCCCCACATGATTCTTCCCGCATGTAACACACGCTTCTACTTTCTTTTTCTGACCTCCCTGTTGATTTCCAGCAGATCCATTATCATTCCACTTTCTCTTTTGGTTGTGACCACCACTATTGCTACCACTAGCCTTGTTGTTCTCATTTTCACCCTTCTTCTTCTTCTACTCCTGGTTATATGTAGTTAGGGCATCGCTCCCACCTTCTACGATAATCGCCTTTTCCAAAACTCTGGCAAAAGTGTTCAATTGGAACATTGACACCTTGCTGTACAAACACGACTTCAATCCCTATTCAAATCTCCTTGCCTTCCTCTAATCAGTATTTACCTGATATGTTATGAACCTAGCCAACTCGTTAAACTTCATTGCGTATTCCGGTATAGTCATGGTACCATGTTTCAGCTCCAGGAATTGAATCTCCATCTGATTATGCGAGCTTGTCAGAAAGTACATCTCAAAGAACATCTCTTTAAACCTATCCCACGCGATTACACCCTGACCTCCTCAAACCTTATTCACTTGCCACCAATAGCTGGCCTCTGACTTAAGCATAAACATTGCAAAGGTAGTCTTTTGGTCATCACCAACCCTAGCAACGTCAAACACTTTCTCTATTTCCATCACCCAGGTTTGGGCTTCGATTGGGTTCAGGGAACCCCTAAATTCTGGCGGTCCTACCGTTTTGAAATCTTTAAATGACATAACTGGTGGAGCTTGCGACTGATTCGCAAGTGCTCTAGCCAAAAGGTTCACCAATTGCTGTACAGGATTAGCATTGGCGTCGTTGTTGTTATTGTTAGTAGAGCTTTCTTGAGCTTGTTGACGTGGTTGGCGTCTCGTTGGCATTCTCTGTTTAAGAATATGCGCTTATTAGATCACTACTCGATTTCATAATTGTTTAATACTTAACGTAAACAACTCAAGCTTAACACGTAACACATAACACATTTCAAATAAACTCTAATATTTCATTCATTCAAAAGTTTTAAACACAGAAAGATAGCATCACTGCTATTTACATCAACTATCACGAGATCAAAGGATCTTCAGGATTAAATAATGTGACAACCCGGATTTTCGAGAATAATTATAATAAGAATTTAATATAGAATAATTCTTATTATGATTCGAGTTTGAATATATATGTGTTATATATCTATGTGATTTTTGGTGAGCTTAATATGTATATATATAAATGTTAAATATATACATAGATCCAGAATGAACGAGTTATTTGTTGTAAAGACGCTAACCCAAGTTATGGGAGAGATATGTGTGCGATGATGTATATGGTTATGGGGAGTTAATCGTGAAAAGCAACGATCGCGAATCATGAATACCCTTGTAATTTGGGTTTACTAATATTATTAAATGGATTAAATATTATTTTTATGTGACATGTTTAAAGGTTATTTTATAACCTGGGTGATGTCAATGTATGCATTTTTATGCGTTATTGAACCGTAGGAGTGAGTAATTGATTTCGCGAAAAATCGCAAAATCACTATTTGCGGGGCACGTTTCCCAAGGCACTATTCACGCCATAATATTTTTGAGTCTTTTTCGATTTTAATAAATTTCATAAATACGTGTAGGCGTACGAATAATTTTTCCAAGCGTCGGAAATTTTATTTGAGCTGATACGTGATTTTATCCGTATCCGAAATGTATTAAATGGGTGTTCCGAATATTTGGACAAATCCCATAATAATTATTTTTATCCATCCCAATATTTATGGTAATACCCATTTTAATTTTGGGTGGAGTTATTTACCAGTTTTGGTACAAAAGTGGGAGTTTTCGGATATATTTTTGTGTATTTGGGTATTTATTTTGGCTTGTTATCCCAAGTGGGAACCACCCAAACCACTTTAGACCAATCAAATTGCTAGGAAATGATGAGAAAGTGGAGAGCTTTGCCGGCAAGCTTGAATTTTTTGGACAAAGCTCATTGAGCCATTAACCCATTACTCCCATTTTCTCCCTAAATTCCTCCACTCTCCCAAATAATCCACCCATTCCCTTCCTTGGCTAAGTTCGGCAAATATAGAGAGAGAGAGAGATGGAAAATCTGCAGCCAAGATGAAGAAGAAAGAAGAAGAAGGTCACCGGAAAAGTCGCCGGAAAAGGAAGAAAGTCGCCGGAAATAGGAAGGAGGAGGAAGAAGAGAGCATGGGTGGGAAAAGAAGAAGAAGAGAAGGAGCTTCAAGCAACTCTAATAAACCCTAGCTAGCTTCTCTATCACCTATAAGAGATTTACAGAGGTAACATCTCATTAAATCCATTTCGTTTGAGTTTTGTAAAAGATTTCCCAAAGTTTTTGGTTTTAGAGCTTTTATGCTCATGGGTTGGTTTTCTTGCGATTCTTGTTGGTTTTGCTTGTGTTGAATGGTTATAAATGTTGTTAAGAGGTTATATAAGCCATTAATAACATCAAAGTGGAACAAAAACACAATAAATCCGTACCTATGCTTAAGGAGGATGAAGAACATGAAGAACAATTAACTTTGGACATGAACATGGACTGTTGGACGAATTTAGAGGATTTTGTAGCTATGATTCCTTGCTTGTTGTGTTTATTTGTTGTTGTCATATTGTATTTCCATGGGTTATGAGTTTAACCCAGTTGGAATGGAGTAAAAAGGGATTAAAACAAAGATTTGGTGATGATTTTTGTAAAGAACACCAAGAACACCAAGAACACGAAATATAGCATGAGTTGATACTTTGGCCTAAGATTTGGCCATGTTCATGTTAATGGATACCTCTGAATTTTTGATATGTTGTAGCTCTATGTCTTAGGAGTCCATAGAGTCCGAAATGGACCAATTTGAAGGTGTATAGAAGGAGTTATGATGGTTGGAAGCAAGATAGGTCTAGAACACCATAAAAGAAACAGAGCATTCCGCGAGCTGGGCAAACGAGCACCAAAATCTACTGCTTATAGCGCTGGGGCGCTGGACTAGGCTTGTTTTCAGCGCCGGGGCGCTAGGCCTCAGGTGGTAAAAGTCAGTTTTGACGTCCTTTAGTAAAATAGGCATAACTTTCTCATACGAACTCGGATTGAGGTGATTCAAGATGATTCGGAAAGAGAACGAGTAGACCTACAACTTTCGTTCTTTGAGTTTTTCAATTTGAGGTATGTAGCATGACCTAAATTGGCCATTTTTATGACTGATGTGTTTTTGGAGGCAATTGGAGAGTGTCGGGCATGAGCGTAATGCTCCCGACAATGTTAAATGATGTTCTAAGTTTTAAAACATGATTATTATGATTTATAATGATACTTAACATTAACCAATGAGTATTAGATAAATTGAATGAGCATGTTAGGCATACGCAAATGCATGTCGCCTGGGCGTTCGAATAATCAAGTTTGGCGTATAGACGTGCAAGCGTCGTAACGCCGTAACTAGTATGTATAATATTGTTTAATATTGTGTTTCTAATAATAATGAAACATGATAGAGTGTTATAATCCAATGTATGAGCATGCTAAGCACACGCAAAAGAAGCGAATTAGGCGTGTGACGTATAAACGTCGAAACGTCGTGTAAAGTGTTAAAGAACTTAAATAGTGTTTCGATTTTAAACAAAACGAGCATTATAAGATATGAAGTGCGTTTATAATATAAACCATTATATGAAGCCTTTTTAGTGGCTAATTGGTATTTTATTGTTAAATAAATTGTGTAGGATATTTGAAGGACGAGCCATCATAATTTGGCAAGGAACACTTAAAGGCAAGTTCTTTCAGTAACTTGTTGATTTTTTTTATATGTATTGATGTATATGACTTGATCAATAAATCTTTCACTGTTATGTGGATTATATGCGAGCATGATTAAAATATATATTATGTGCAATTATGTGACTATATTGTTCTATGTGGAACTTGAATTATTGTAAACATGCAATGTGAGATGCATGAGGCATGTTATAAGATGCATGATGCATATATATTGATGAATTACATAAGATTTATAATGCATGAGTAAGATGCATAGTATGAGAATCATGGTGCATGGATAAAATGCAAACTTATGTGTTACGTGAAGCATGAAATGTGAAAACTGTTAGTTCTTGCTGAGCCGTCGTGCTCATTCTTGCAAAATAAAACTTTTGCAGATTTTACGATGCAATGCAATTATCTTGATATCGTGGTGATAAGGATTAGAGAGGCATGGAAACAGGAAGGTTGCTAAATATTTCTTTATTGTAATTACTTAGCTATGATGACGGTATATGATGTACGTGAATTTGGCTGTATAAACCTTGAGTTAAGAATGGAGGTTATCCATTATAGTAGTTAAGACGTGATTATATTAGTTATTTGTTATAGTAAACTACAAGGATGACGATGATGTATAAAGGACATTTTTGTAACGAATGTATAGCCGTTGAATAACTTTGCGAATATTCAGGGATCGAATAAAGTCAGAATTTGAACCATGTGTTCACACAGGAGATTCTGTAAATGATCATGGTATTTATTCAACCTTGATCATAAGTGTATTATTAAAGGTTTTCGTGCCTGATACTAGATTAGGATTTGTTGTAATATCATTGTAATTACATTCTTGTAGTAAGATTATGTTTTAGTTATGGTTTCGAGGCTTGGGACGACAATATCTAGGTTATATCAATGTAAATATTTTTATTATTCCGCAATAAGTTGTTGACAGGTGTAGAATGAGATGTATCGTGATGCACCAGACCCGAGGTTAAGGTAACCCGGATTCGGGGGCGTCACAGGTTGGTATCAAAGCTATAGGTAAACCTTAGGTAAGAGAACCTTAGGCTATAACCTGAGGGTAGAAAGATGGTAATGATAAAGAATAAACTCGGATAGAGTTTGACTAATAATGAATAAATTTAGAGGATTCAAAGAAGGATCTTGGAGAGTTATAACAGATAAGAATTAGGAGTCACCTGACTCCAATAATAAAGACGAGAAGCATTGATAAATAGACGAGGTCTATAAGGTGTAGAGGCATAAAAGTTTTATTGTATGATTAAAGAGAAGAGTAAAGAAGATCGTAGGATGAAACGATCGTAGGGTAAGGAAAATCGTAATGTAAAACGATTGTAGAGTAAGATCACGACGTGATTGGATTAAGTCATAGAATGGCAGACGATCAATAACATGATTTAAAATTTTAGCTTAATGCTATAGATAGATAGTACTATGAGATAGTACGAGTAAAACTCGGAAGGAGTTATGGATGATGAAACACGAATTAAATTCTTATTGAGCAACGAGTAAGCTAGGATTGGGAGTGATTTCAATTGAGGACTCATGTTAGTGGCTGAGTTGTACAATTCCTTGTATGGGCGGGGAGTTCGTGCTTGGTTTGAGAACCACTTAGCTTCCTATATCGATATAGTGGTTAAGTTGAACAATTCCTTGTATGGGCAGGGAATTTGTGCTTGGTGTAACAACCGCTTAGCTTCCTATATTGATTAGTGGCCGAGTTGATCGATTCCTTGTATGGGCAGGGGATTGTGATGGGTTCGACAATCACTTGGCTTCCTATATTGATAACCATTGGAACCTGGTATCGCGCTATCGGTATACATATGACGAGAAAGTGATTCTTTTCTCATATCTATATTTGATGGTTAGAGAATAATAAGATTAGGTGCGAGTTCTTGAAACTCATACTTATGGTAAGTTCGTGACTCATAATCATATGGTATGTTTTGAGCCCCTCAGCGTATGGACAGTCCTTGATTTGTTCTTGGACTACGTATTGCTAGGACAAGTTCCTAAACTCATATTATTGTGGCAAGTTCCTGAACTCATGATGTGTGGTAAGTGGATGAACTATATTGGGGTATAGGAAAGTTGTAGAGCGAGAATTATGAATTCTCAAAATGATGAGCATTGGTGATATTAGAAATAGATAGAATTATTAAGTAATGATGTATTGAAGAGAAATTGAAGTTGATGAGGAGACATGAATATTCCAAATCTTCTAGCTATGCTAGACTTCGAAATTTATTGACTTCGTGCTGACATTTGCACTTTTCCTCTTCGAGAAATGTAGAGGGCTAGATTTCTAGACCAAGGATTTTTAATGTACTATTATTCATATGTCTACGCTAATAGTTTCGGCTAGAAAAAGTTGATTTGAAAATATCAAAATGCATTTTTAAATTGTCATCAATGCATCATGAAACCTGGTGTAGAATGACAGATGATGGAGTCATCAATGCAGATTAACCTAGTGTTGGATGTGATCATAGTATCGTCAACCCACAATGGTATGATGTAGTATGACAAAATCACAAAATGACGGAATCCTCAACGGACTGTAAAAACAGTGCGGTATCATGACGTCATAAAATGATTTTTGGTTTTCTTTAAAGTATGAAAAAGTATGCCAATTGAGTTGGCTAAAATATTTTGATTGATGTCCGAACCGTTGATATGTGTCTAAGCTATTTGATTCGGCTAGACGAATGTTGAAATGTGATTATGAAACTCGAGAATTCGTTGACAATGTTTTCCAAACCAAATTGTTTTGGTGCGGGCTTTTATATCTGCTGAGTTGAACAACCCTCATAGAAGGGGTAATATTTTGATGTCGGGAAAATCCGACTGCGCGCGCAAACAGTATGTAAAAGGGGTTATGCATGACCTCGGGTACAGTAGGCTAATCACCTATTGTATTAGTATGTTGGGTTATCAGATGAATTTCTGGTGATTCTAGTATGTTGGGTTATCAGATGAATTTCTGGTGATTCTAGTATGTGTTCTTGGTCCTTAATGACCACTCAGCATCCAATATTGGTAATTTATGTAAGAGGTAAGTGCCATGGTGGCCACTCAATGATTCATACTACTTCACAATTATCGAACAATTGTTGAAGACTCCTGAAAGATGTTCCATTGTTCTGGAAACTGAATGTGAAAAGGGTAATTTTCCCTAGAAAGAAGTAATCGTAGAATGCGACGATTCTAAATGAATCCTTGAAAGAGGAAAGCGTAAAGCTTTGTTAAAAATCGGTATGAATGAATGATATGAGAATGATAGTAATTATGGGATTAATATTTCCTAGAGGAAGCGGATGAAATTCTAAAAAGAAGAAGTGAAATTTCTAGATAGATGATAAGTGGAATGAACGAAGATGAGTATGTTGTAATTTTGAGGGCGAAATTCTTAGAAGAAGGGGTGAATGTAATATCCCGAATGTTTATGAGTTAGTAAATCATGATATTAAATTATTATGATGATTGTGTCATACAATGATCCTTAAAAAAGGAAATTGATGGTTAAAGAAAGGATAATACTCAAAGTATAACTGACTTGATAAAGGTTATATAATAAAACCTACGAGAGTTGGTTGCGAAAAGTGGATTAAATAGGTAATATAAAATCTATGTTTTAGTAATACGTTGAAATTATTCAACGATAAAATTTCGGAAGAAATTAGACGAAAATCAAGTAAGAGGTTTGATATTTGTGATTCCGAGGACGGAATCCTTATAAGGAGGGAAGGATGTGACAACCCGGATTTTCGAGAATAATTATAATAAGAATTTAATATAGAATAATTCTTATTATGATTCGATTTTGAATATATATGTGTTATATATCTATGTGATTTTTGGTGAGCTTAATATGTATATATATAAATGTGAAATATATACATAGATCCAGAATGAACGAGTTATTTGTTGTAAAGACGCTAACCCAAGTTATGGGAGAGATATGTGTGCGATGATGTATATGGTTATGGGGAGTTAATCGTGAAAAGCAACGATCGCGAATCATGAATACCCTTGTAATTTGGGTTTACTAATATTATTAAATGGATTAAATATTATTTTTATGTGACATGTTTAAAGGTTATTTTATAACCTGGGTGATGTCAATGTATGCATTTTTATGCGTTATTGAACCGTATGAGTGAGTAATTGATTTCGCGAAAAATCGCAAAATCACTATTTGCGGGGCACGTTTCCCAAGGCACTATTCACGCCGTAATATTTTTGAGTCTTTTTCGATTTTAATAAATTTCATAAATACGTGTAGGCGTACGAATAATTTTTCCAAGCGTCGGAAATTTTATTTGAGCTGATACGTGATTTTATCCGTATCCGAAATGTATTAAATGGGTGTTCCGAATATTTGGACAAATCACATAATAATTATTTTTATCCATCCCAATATTTATGGTAATACCCATTTTAATTTTGGGTGGAGTTATTTACCAGTTTTGGTACAAAAGTGGGAGTTTTCGGATATATTTTTGTGTATTTGGGTATTTATTTTGGCTTGTTATCCCAAGTGGGAACCACCCAAACCATTTTAGACCAATCAAATTGCTAGGAAATGATGAGAAAGTGGAGAGCTTTGCCGGCAAGCTTGAATTTTTTGGACAAAGCTCATTGAGCCATTAACCCATTACTCCCATTTTCTCCCTAAATTCCTCCACTCTCCCAAATAATCCACCCATTCCCTTCCTTGGCTAAGTTCAGCAAATATAGATAGAGAGAGAGAGATGGAAAATCTGCAGCCAAGATGAAGAAGAAAGAAGAAGAAGGTCACCGGAAAAGTCGCCGGAAAAGGAAGAAAGTCGCCGGAAATAGGAAGGAGGAGGAAGAAGAGAGCATGGGTGGGAAAAGAAGAAGAAGAGAAGGAGCTTCAAGCAACTCTAATAAACCCTAGCTATCTTCTCTATCACCTATAAGAGATTTACAGAGGTAACATCTCATTAAATCCATTTCGTTTGAGTTTTGTAAAAGATTTCCCAAAGTTTTTGGTTTTAGAGCTTTTATGCTCATGGGTTGGTTTTCTTGCGATTCTTGTTGGTTTTGCTTGTGTTGAATGGTTATAAATGTTGTTAAGAGGTTATATAAGCCATTAATAACATCAAAGTGGAACAAAAACGTAATAAATCCGTACCTATGCTTAAGGAGGATGAAGAACATGAAGAATAATTAACTTTGGACATGAACATGGACTGTTGGACGAATTTAGAGGACTTTGTAGCTATGATTCCTTGCTTGTTGTGTTTATTTGTTGTTGTCATATTGTATTTCCATGGGTTATGAGTTTAACCCAGTTGGAATGGAGTAAAAAGGGATTAAAACAAAGATTTGGTGATGATTTTTGTAAAGAACACCAAGAACACGAAATATAGCATGAGTTGATACTTTGGCCTAAGATTTGGTCATGTTCATGTTAATGGATACCTCTGAATTTTTGATATGTTGTAGCTCTATATCTTAGGAGTCCATAGAGTCCGAAATGGACCAATTTGAAGGTGTATAAAAGGAGTTATGGTGGTTGGAAGCAAGATAGGTCTAGAACACCATAAAAGAAACAGAGCATTCCGCGAGCTGGGCAAACGAGCACCAAAATCTACTGCTTATAGCGCTGGGGCGCTGGACTAGGCTTGTTTTCAGCGCCGGGGATCTAGGCCTCAGGTGGTAAAAGTCAGTTTTGACGTCCTTTAGTAAAACAGGCATAACGTTCTCATACGAACTCGGATTGAGGTGATTCAAGATGATTCGGAAAGAGAACGAGTAGACCAACAACTTTCGTTCTTTGAGTTTTTCAATTTGAGGTTGTAGCATGACCTAAATTGGCCATTTGTATGACTGATGTCTTTTTGGAGGCAATCGGAGAGTGTCGGGCATGAGCGTAAGCACGCGTAATGCTCCCGACAATGTTAAATGATGTTCTATGTTTTAAAACATGATTATTATGATTAATAATGATACTTAACATTAACCAATGAGTATTAGATAAATTGAATGGGCATGTTAGGCGTACGCAAATGCATGTCGCCTGGGCGTTCGAATGATCAAGTTTGGCGTATAGACGTGCAAGCGTCGTAACGCCGTAACTAGTATGTATAATCTTGTTTAATATTGTGTTTCTAATAATAATGAAACATGATAGAGTGTTATAATCCAATGTATGAGCATGCTAAGCACACGCAAAAGAAGCGAATTAGGCGTGTGACGTATAAACGTCGAAACGTCGTGTAAAGTGTTAAAGAACTTAAATAGTGTTTTAATTTTAAACAAAACGAACATTATAAGATATGAAGTGGGTTTATAATATAAACCATTATATGAAGCCTTTTTAGTGGCTAATTGGTATTTTATTGTTAAATAAATTGTGTAGGATATTTGAAGGACGAGCCATCATAATTTGGCAAGGAACACTTAAAGGCAAGTTCTTTCAGTAACTTGTTGATTTTTTTTATATGTATTGATGTATATGGCTTGATCAATAAATCTTTCACTGTTATGTGGATTATATGCGAGCATGATTAAAATATGTATTATGTGCAATTATGTGACTATATTGTTCTATGTGGAACTTGAATTATTGTAAACATACAATGTGAGATGCATGAGGCATGTTATAAGATGCATGATGCATATATATTGATGAATTACATAAGATTTATAATGCATGAGTAAGATGCATAGTATGAGAATCATGGTGCATGGATAAAATGCAAACTTATGTGTTACGTGAAGCATGAAATGTGAAAACTGTTAGTTCTTGCTGAGTCGTCGTGCTCATTCTTGCAAAATAAAACTTTTGCAGATTTTACGATGCAATGCAATTATCTTGATATCGTGGTGATAAGGATTAGAGAGGCATGGAAACAGGAAGGTTGCTAAATATTTCTTTATTGTAATTACTTAGCTATGATGACGGTATATGATGTACGTGAATTTGGCTGTATAAACCTTGAGTTAAGAATGGAGGTTATCCATTATAGTAGTTAAGACGTGATTATATTAGTTATTTGTTATAGTAAACTACAAGGATGACGATGATGTATAAAGGACATTTTTGTAACGAATGTATAGCCGTTGAATAACTTTGCGAATATTCAGGGATCGAATAAAGTCAGAATTTGAACCATGTGTTCACACAGGAGATTCTGTAAATGATCATGGTATTTATTCAACCTTGATCATAAGTGTATTATTAAAGGTTTTCGTACCTGATACTAGATTAGGATTTGTTGTAATATCATTGTAATTACATTCTTGTAGTAAAATTATGTTTTAGTTATGGTTTCGAGGCTTGGGACGACAATATCTAGGTTATATCAATGTAAATATTTTTATTATTCTGCAATAAGTTGTTGACAGGTGTAGAATGAGATGTATTGCACCAGACCCGAGGTTAAGGTAACCCGGATTCGGGGGCGTCACAAATAATCATATTCCATTGTGCATAATCACGCTAGAATTTACATTACTAGCTACCGTAAATATTTACATATACTTAAATAATTTTTCTATCATGGCCTACTAAGACGTCGAACCGCCTTTCTGCGTTTTTCCTCCAAGATACGGAACATCGTCCTGCGATCCAACATGTACCATGGCAAGTCTTCAAACTGAACTGGATAGTGGAGAACTCGATCCTGGGCCCTATCAATCACTGTCTGAAAAGTGTAGTCTGTCTCCTTAATCTTAGCCTTCTTTGCCCGTTCGCCTTCTTCAGAAATTTTTGCACGTCGAGTGGTATTCATCCAGGCGTCTTCTGCCCTAGTACGTTCCGCTGACTCTTCACTCAGATCATCCTTCAATTTCTCAATTTCAAGTTTCATCTTCTCATTCTCAGCTAACAAGTCTTCCTTTTGACTC
This sequence comes from Aralia elata, assembly GCA_034770075.1. Classification (NCBI taxonomy): domain Eukaryota; kingdom Viridiplantae; phylum Streptophyta; class Magnoliopsida; order Apiales; family Araliaceae; genus Aralia; species Aralia elata. The sequence continues at coordinate 38,354,722 of CM068385.1, forward strand.
TCTACCTGAACTAGCTTCCATTCCACATCTCCAAGACGTATATCCAGATCCTCAATTTTCTCGTTCTTCTATTCTATAGCAGTCTGGCATCTATTTGCCAGTCTCTCCAAATCTTTGACTCCATCCTGTAACTCTACGGTACGGTCATACAATGCATCGTACATCTCAACGTCGATAGAGGTAAGGGGTACCTCCTTGGGATCCTCCTCTGGATCAAACTCAGGCTCATGCTCCTGACCCACAACTGTGATCAATGGAGATGGCTCTCTCTGTACCAATTGCTCCCGGATAACATGGATATCACTGGGCTCCTCCTCTCCAGCTACTCGAGGCTCAACCTCCCTAGGCTGACTGAATCCTCGAACATCCAACATCTTAACATCAAAGTTTAAGTTTTAATTAATACTCGGTACTACTCGCGACATATAGGTTGTTAATACATAAGCACATAGCACATAAAGTCTTTTATTATCTTTAATGAATTCCTTAATTCATTCCTTAGAACTTGATAAGAGTTTATCACCACTATGTTTCTGTCCCTTAAAAGGCTACTACCCTAAGGCTTCCCCACCTAAGGTTCATAACCTACAGCTTTGATACCAACCTGTGACACCCCCAAATTCGGGTACTTCATTCCCACAGTATTTGGTGTTCACTATCCAATTAAATCACATCACATCTAACTACCCATTCAAATATAAATGAAAATTCTTAATTGAAATAGAAATCTCCCATTTAAGGGTTATAACATCTTAATAACATCAATCACAGGTCATCTAACCTTAAACAAAACATCAATGCGGAAAAACATAACATAAATATCATAAGTCTATTACATAACATCTTTCAATAAATTAAACAAGTCTTCATCACTTGTTTGCTTTGCCTTTGCCCTTACTAGTGGATGACTCATCAACTCGTTCAACTTTAGCTGCAATGTTATTATGCAAGGGTGAGCAAAAATTGCCCAGTAAGTAACACAATAAAAATAATAATAACATGCGAATGGTCAATGGATAGTAGAAAACTAAAAGCTCGGCTTTTGAATCAAGATTATAAAACAAGAATCAAAAGAACATCTAGGGGTTACAAGGTCACGAACTATGTCCTAGGTTATCAAGTATTTCTACTTTAAACCTTTAACAGTTGTAAGACTATATGGACCTTACTTCTCGTACTTAGGGGATCAGCCCTTTGTACCATGTATGTGCACAACATCTAAACGCTAATGCGTAAAATAATCTCCTATAAAAGGGTTGTTCATCTCAGTTTGACATCAGAGTCCGCACTAAAGGAAGTTTGGTTTGGGTTTACTTCAATAACGTTTCTAGAATTTAGAACGTTCGTCAACTATGGACTAATCGAATCAATAAGGGATCGCTAGTCAATCAAGGTTCAATAATAAAAATGTAAATGGTATTCAAGAACCAAAGACTGAAGCTCAAATAATGTACAATTGAATAAACTCTGTATATGTGAAGTATTACAATAAGGAAATTAGAACATCTTATTTGAATTCATGAAATTGAATGAATTAGGATAAGGAACTTGCATAAAGTAATAAGTAAGAATAGATACTTGCGTAATTGAAATCAAGGTAAGGTAGGAAACGTGCTTTCAATGAAATAAAAAGATTAAGGGTAAAAAACTTGCCTCATGCGTAGATTATAAATTAAAACTCACGTTCATTAAATAACCTACACATTCCGTTTATATAGCAATAACAATGATTAGCTACAATATTATCAACACTTCAGGATTCACTCTCATCCAACCTCATCTTAATATTCATTTAATACATTAGTCTAAGCTTTAAACATGCATATGGTAATATAACATGACCACAAAGAAAGAAGAAAAAAATTAATATTTTCTGCATCACCGCCGGGGCAGGAAACTTAGTACAATTAGGGCGTCGGGGCGAGGATATCGCCGGGGCGACCAACTTAGTGCAATTATACCGCCAGGGCAGGGACACCGTTGGGGCGACAATTCCAATCTTATTTCACTGCCGGGGCGGTGAACCTGAATCCAACTTCTGCAGTTCATGACAAAGCACAACAAATGCCAAATTTGGCCAAAGTTTTTCTCAAACAATAAATTTAATACTACCCATAAGTTCTGGACTTTGCAGAAATGTATAATAATAATCATAGCATGATTTTATCAAGTTTAACAACTCAAACAACTGAATTTAAACCCATAATTTTCATGTTCTTGTTATTATTCAAAGTTTCTTCAAATGTCATGAAATCACGCATAACAGATTCGTTATAACACCAAATTAATCTGTTTAAGTTTCGTTTTCTTCGTTTTTACATGCTTAAACATAATCAATCATCAATTTACCGTTTAACATGAAATTCAAACATAAATTTTCATACATTTAAGCCATATTCATATATATATATATATATATATATATATATATACCGTTCCTCTGTAAGTTTCAGAACATCAATTTAAAGCATAATCTCATGAATTAACTCAATTAAACAATTTATAAACATCGTATAGTAGATTATACATGCATTTAAACCATCATAAACAACTTCTAAATAATTTACACATAAAGTTCAATTATCAGAGAACTTAAAAATGTATGTTCATAGAGAAATTTAAAAACATAACTAAAGTTTGAATTTAAGAATTTACCTTCAATCAGTAGTTTAGAATATGCAAGATGATGAGAACTCTACTTCTAATTCTCCAAATTTCTTCCCAACTCTCAATTTTCTCTCAAGTTTTCTCTCTATGTTTTCTCTAATCCAACTTAGCAAAAATAAGAATGCTGAAAATAAGAATACGTTTAACTTAATCTGATGAGTGGGTGTCAGTTAATCCCATAATGGGTTAATGATGAGTGGGTTTTATACCTACGAATCGGTTATCTTTTAGGCTTAATTCTTTGTTATCTTTTAGTGTTTTTAGTTGTATTTTACTTGTATTGTATTGTTTCGTAGGATACGACTATAGATGAGCATTTGTGGAACTTTTGGACTCTAGGGGCAAAAGTGTAATTCTTGCAGTAGAGTCGACCGCCGAGGCGGCAGGTTCAAGCCTTTTTGGCTGCCGGGATGACGCCACCGCCGGGGCGAGCTCCCTAGGCAATTTTCACCGCCAGGGCGAGCTCGTCGAGATTATTGAGCAACTGGCTTTGTCTTGTGTGCTGATAATAGGTGTTCGTTGGAGCAAATTCGGGAGCACGATGGTGTCTAGTGGAGAGAGATTAATCAGTGTATTAGGCATCCAGGGAGTTGTATTCAGTTTATCCAAGCTTTGCTATACACATTGGGAGCTAGGGTTTGAGCTAAGAAAAAGAAGAACAAAGGAAAACAAAGAACACCATAACATCACCGAAAAGCTGAAGATTACATTATTGAGAAGGAAAGCTAGAGAGAAGGATACCAACAAGCATCAATTCGTGAATCAATCCAAAGAGGGGTTTTATCATTCTAACTTCTAGTATTTCGTTTCTATTTTGTAATTCCAAAACTATGTACTATAATCTGAATATGATGTTATTCAAAGCTATTATGAGCTAATTCTTCAATTCTAAGATTCAATAGAACCCAACTCGTAGTTTGTTTTGAATGCTCTCTCTTTTGAATATTAGTTAAACTCTTGTGAATTGGAGTTCATAGCCTATGTTTATAGATTAATTGCTTGGCCCGTAATTACCTTGGTAATCTATATAAGATTGAGAAATGGAATATAGGTTGAGACCTAGCTATGAATTCATGTGAAAATTGGATATTCTTTATGGATAATGTATGAGATTATGTGACATGAGTCTTATGTATTGGTCTCGAGAGTTGATAATTTGATTGTATTTGGGATAGACATATACCTAAATAACATATGTATCCAATCGAGAATCCTTGCTTAATGATTTCTATTGTGAAAGTTGGTAATTGATAGAATGGTTAATGGGATTTTATGTGACATGCATCTTATTGATTGTTCTTGATATGAGAATCTTGCTAGTGTGTAGAATAGAGATATATCTATACACCACAATAGAAAATATGTATTCAACCATCGAGAGAGGCTTATATATACTTGTGATTTCTCGGGTAACAATTCTTTTGTCTAACTAGTCGATAAAGAGAGAGTTGTGATTTAAAAACGAAGAGTTGGGGGAAATTGTAATCTTAGATCTTTTTATCTTGAATTCTATCCGTGTTTAGTTAAACGTTATTTTCTTAATTGTCTTCATTTAGTCTTAATCAACAACAAAAACAAATCATATTATCATTGTTTAAATTAGATTAATTTTTCATGCGATTGATATTTGGTAACTATTTAATATAATTCCTCGTGGGTTCGACACTTTACTTATCTTATATTACTTGTGGACCGCGTATACTTGCGCGTGTTTTATTGATTGCGAAATCGGACAACAAGTTTTTTGCGCCGTTGTCGGGGAATTATTTTATAATAAATTTACCAATATTGATTATAGTCAAATTGATCTTAATTTAGACTTGTATTTAATTTTTCACTTGACTGTGTAGGTACTCTTGATTTGTATGCGCCGATCACAAAGTCTTGAGTTATTTCCTTACGATCATGAGATCGAGAGAAATACCCGAAGACTAAGAAGAGAAAGAATCAGGGGGTCTAACAATCAAGACACTGTGGCGGCAGAGGAATAAAAAGCATTGAGAGACTATGTAACGTCGCAAATAAGTGATTTACAGTCTAGTATCACAAGGCTGACAATAACTGCAAATGCCTTTGAAATTAAACCGGGAACAATACAAATGGTGCAAAATTCGTTACAGTTTGGGGGTTTGGCTAATGACAACCCTAATGAGCATTTGTTGAGCTTTATTGAGATATGTGATACTTTCAAATTTAATGGAGTGACGGATGATGCTTTGAGACTTAGACTTTTTCCGTTCACTTTGAGAGACAAAGCTAAGAGTTGGCTTCACTCGTTGCCACCAGGATCCATCACTACATGGTCAGACTTAGCACATAAATTTTTGGCAAAGTTCTTCCCTCCTGCAAAGTCTGCTAGATTGAGAAATGAAATTGCAACCTTTGAACAACATCATGGAGAATCATTGTATGAGGCATAGGAGAGATTTAAAGATTTGCTTCGAAGATGCTCGCATTATGGATTCCTCCCATGGATGCAATTGAATACCTTTTATAATGGATTGGGATCTCATAATCGATCTTGCATAGATGCAGCTGCGAGAGGATCTTTCATGGCTAAGAATTATGGAGAAGCACTTGATTTATTAGAGGTCATGGCTGCAAATAACTATCAATGGCCAACTTCTAGAATGAGTCAACCAAAGGTAGCTGGGGTATTAGAAGTGGATGCCATCACATCCTTAGCAGTTCAGATGGCAGCAATGTCAAAGAAAATTGATTCCTTGGCCGATTCAAAAGTGCAGCAGGTAGCTCTTGTTTGTGAGTTATGTGCAGGGACACATGCCACCGACCAATACCCTATTGATCACGAGGCAGTTCAGTTTGTAAGTAGCTACCAGAGACCAGCAAAGCATTACCAAAACACTTACAATACTGGAAATAGGAAACCCTAACTTTTCATGGAGCAACAATCAAAATTTTCAACAAGCTCCAAAACCACACCATCCTCCAGGGTTCCAAAATCAGCCACAACATCATGCACCTCAAACTTCACAACTAGAGAGAAAATTTGATTTTGAAGAGTTGATATTGAAACACATAGCTAACCAGGATGTGATGATAAAGAACCAAGCAGCAGCACTCAAAGCTTTGGAAAATCAAATTGGGCAAATGGCTAGTTCTATGTCAAATAGACCCCAGGGATCTCTTCTCAGAACACAGAAACTAATCCGAGGAGAGATGGGAAAGAGGAATGTCAAGCAGTAACACTCAAAAGTGGAAAACAAACCTTACAGGGGCCTGAATTGCAAAAGGGGGCAGCCCACTTATGCTCTCCTTCGGACTTAAATAATGCAGATTTTTCTAAGGAAATGGACAGCAGTGTACCACCTGAGTCAGAACAGAGAGATACCACAGATAAACCTAGTGTTGTTCCTACACCGAAAGTGTTTCCACCAGTGCTTTTCCCTCAAAGACTACAAAAGCAAAAGTTAGATAAACAGTTTGCTAAATTCCTGGAGGTCTTTAAGAAACTACAAATTAACATTCTTTTTGTAGAGGCCTTAGAACAGATGCCAAGTTATGCCAAATTCATGAAGGGTATTCTGTCTAGGAAGAAGAGGTTAAATGACTTTGAAACAGTGGCTTTAACGGAGGAATGTAGTGCAGTGTTGCAAACAAAGCTACCCCCAAGTTGAAGGAACCAGGCAGTTTCACTATACCGTGTACTATTAGTAGCCTTTCATTCAACAAATGTTTTTGTGACTTGGGTGCTAGCATTAATCTCATGCCATTATCTGTGTATACTCAGTTGGGACTGCTTGCACCAAAGCCAACAAACATTTCCCTTCAGCTTGCCGATAGGTCGTTTACTTACCCAAGGGGAATTGTAGAAGACATTCTTGTGAAGGTGGATAAGTTCATATTCCTAGCTGATTTTATCATCCTAGATTTTGAGGAAGATAAAAACATTCCTATTATTCTTGGGAGACCATTTTTAGCTACTAGGAGAACTCTAATCGATGTGCAAAAGGGAGAGCTCACTATGAGGGTTCAGGATCAAGAAGTCACGTTCAATGTTTTTAAGGCCATGAAATTCCCTTCGGATGAGGAAGAATGTTTTTAGGTGGATGTGATCGAGCAAGTTGTAAATGATGAGCTTCTGAATGTGTTGAACAATGATCCATTGGAGACTACACTTTTGGGAGAGTTTGACATCGATGATCCATATTTGGTAGAGTATTTACAGATTTTGGATACAGTGCCACGGGGAAGCAAGTTTCAAATCCCGTTTGAATCTCTAGATTATGCTGAGAATGCTACAGATCGGTTAAGACCATCTCTTGAGATACCTCCATCGCTTGAGCTAAAACCATTGCCTAATCATCTCAGGTATGCATATTTGGGCGAATCATCTACTTTACCTGTTATTATTGCCTCTGTTCTTAACGAGTTTCAGGAAAGTAAGCCGTTGCGAGTTCTTAGAGAGTACAAATCTGCTATTGGATGGACCATCACCGACAACAAGGGAATAAGCCCATCATTTTGTATGCACAAAATCTTGATGGAGGATGATAGTAAACCCACTGTGGAACATCAAAGCAGACTTAACCCAATCATGAAAGAAGTGGTAAAGAAAGAGATTTTGAAATGGTTAGATGCTGGAATAATATATCCCATTTTTGACAGTGCTTGGGTGAGCCCAGTTCAGTGTGTACCCAAGAAAGGGGGTATGACAGTTGTAGCCAATAAAAATAATGAGTTGATTCCAACAAGAACAGTAACTGGTTGGAGGGCTTGCATGGACTACCGAAAACTTAACAAGGCAACCCGAAAGGATCATTTTCCACTACCTTTTATTGATCAGATGTTAGACAGACTGGCAGGACATGGGTACTATTGCTTGCTGGATGGTTATTCGGGCTATAATCAGATTGCTATTGCTCCAGAGGACCAAGAAAAGACCACTTTCACATGTCCATTTGGTACTTTTGCTTTTAGAAGGGTCTCATTCGGATTGTGTAATGGACCGACCACTTTTCAAAGGTGCATGATGGCAATTTTCCTCGGATTTGGTGGAACGCAATGTTGAAGTTTTCATGGATGACTTTTCAGTATTTGGTGATTCGTTTGACAATTGCTTGGAAAATCTAGTTCTAATACTAAAGAGATGTGTGGAAACTAATCTAGTGCTCAACTGGGAAAAATGTCGCTTCATGGTGCAAGAGGGGATCATACTTGGGCATAAAGTGTCATCAAAAGGTCTAGAGGTAGATAGAGCAAAACTTGAAACAATTGAAAATTTACCTCCAGCAACCTTAGTGAAGGGTATTCGCAGTTTTCTAGGACATGCGGGGTTTTATCGAAGGTTCATAAAGGACTTTTCTAAGATCTCAAAGCCTCTATGCAGTTTATTAGAGAAAGATGTGCCATTCAAGTTTGATGAAGAGTGTTTGATCGCATTTGAGCTTTTAAAGAAGAAATTGACCACCGCACTATTGATAGTTGCTCCGGATTGGTCAAAGCCTTTTGAATTGATGTGTGATGCCAGTGATTATGCAGTTGGGGCTATTTTGGGACAGCGCAAGGAGAAGGTTTTTCATGCTATTTACTACGCCAGCAAAACCTTAACTGATGCACAGCTCAACTACACCACTACCAAGAAGGAATTGCTTGCGGTAGTGTATGCTTTTGACAAGTTTCGATCTTACTTGATTGGAACAAGGGTGGTTGTATTCACGGACCATTCAGCTATTCGGTATCTAATTGCAAAGAAGGATGCTAAACCGAGGTTGATTAGATGGATCCTATTGCTGCAAGAGTTTGACTTAGAAATTCGGGACAGAAAGGGAACTGAAAACCAAGTAGCCGACCATCTATCTAGATTGGAGAATCCGGGTCATGACAAGGAAGATAAAGTTCTAATCAATGAGTCATTTCTGGATGAACAATTGTTTGTGGTTCAAGGCAAAATTCCATGGTACGCAGATTTTGCTAACTACTTGGTTAGTAACACACTCCCCTCAGACTTGTCGTGGCAGCAAAAGAAAAAGTTTCTACATGACATGAAAAGGTATATGTGGGATGAACCGTATGTAAGGTTTTGGACACATAAACGCAACGAAATTTAAAATTTTAAAACAATTTTCCGAAACCCTAAAATAGGATCCATGCGAAAACAAATTAATTCAGAGGTTTAGATATGCTTTACCGATTATCCGAGCTTGAATGCAACAATGAAATTCTGGAACGGCTTCGAATCTCCAACGCAATCCAACGAAACTGCGTCTCTACGGTATCCACACGAACGTCCCACAAATCGTCACACGATCTGCAGCAAAGAGAACTCCGGTACTAGCCACCAAGATCTGAATTTTCTCAAGTGTTGCTCTCAACTCTCTTTTCTAAAACGGCTAGGGTTTTTTTTTAGTTTCACGTAAACAAGACTGCTGATATATCTAATATATAGAGTCTAAAAGGTTAAGCAAAACCCTAATCCTATTAAAAAAGTAAAATTCGAATTTATATATATATTATATTTTAATTAAGTCTTACTTAATTAATATACATATATATACAAATTATCTTGTTAATTTAAATTCGTAATTTAAATACTATCAATCATATTGATATATTTAAATCCTTACAATTTAAATTAATTCTCTTTTAATTACGTTCTAAGTGTGTGACCCTATAGGTTATTATTATATTGGCAATAATTTTAAAATCATATTATAAAATTATAAACAGTGAGTGGCATCTAGTAATGCATCACTGCTACCAAAATAATAATAAGATCGGTGACTCGATGCAACCTTTTCGTGACCAATGTTTTAATGTAATTTAATTCTTTTAACCTTGACATCCTAGATTAAACTCGAGCCATGGATTGTGTCATACTCTTCATAATTTAATCTGAGTTTTCTTGATCAATGAGTAGACTATATGAAACAAATCACTATTTGAGCATGGTCATGCATTTCATAGTCCTACTAAATCAAGAGGCCTATGGATATCACCCCTAATATATAGGAGGGTTAAATTCCATCTAGATCACTCATATTCCTCACACGATTCATGACGTACCCAATAATCACCTTTATTGTTCACCCTATTAAAGGTGACCTTTGATGATATCAAAGTACATAAATTCTCGTATAGTAATATAGCGATTTCAGGTCGGAGGACCATTACATCATTGTCACTATGAGAATTGCTTATGACACTTTGCATAATGCTCCACGTAGAATTCTCATGATGGGTATGTCCAGTACATTGTTCTCTAACATGTACCTATGCATTGACTTAATATCTCAAATATTAATGACCAATGATATTTGGCCATCAGTCAATCCACATACTAGTCTCAATGTATCATTGTTGTCCCATTCTCAATGATACTCGACTAGGGACATTTAAGAGTAATGATACTTATTGTAATTATATAATCTCATGTTCAAGTCACATACTTGAAGCTATATAAGTTGTATCATTATTCTAAGGACTTTTATTATGCTAACATATATATAATGAAACCATAATAAAATAATTCATTTATTCAATCAAATATCAAAAGAAATGTTAAGCAATTACATTAAATAATTGGCCTCTAGGGCATAAACTCTAACAATCTCCCACTTGCACTAGAGCCAATCACTCATGTATCTAATACCCATTGAACTAGTGTGACCTTCATGCTTCTGCTGTGACAAAGCCTTAGTCAGTGGATCTTCAATATTATCATCTGTTGGCACTCTGCATATGTGTACATCTCATCTACCAATGATTTCACGGATGAGTTGGTACCGCCTAAGTATATGCTTGGATCGTTGGTGAGATCTAGGTTCCTTAGCCTGTGCAATGGCTCCATCATTATCACAGTATAGCTCAACTGGATCAACAATGGTTGGAACAACACCAAGTCCAGTGACGAACTTTTTAATCCATACAACCTCCTTGGCCGCACTAGAAGCAGCAATATACTCAGCCTCTGTTGTAGAATCGGCTACTGTCTCTTGCTTTGAACTTTTCCAGCTAACAGCACCACCATTAAGATAAAACACAAAACCTGATTGAGACTTATAGTCATCCATATCAGTCTGAAAACTAGCATCTGTGTAACCTTTTACTGCCAGTTCGTCTTCACCTCCATATACCAAGAATGAATCCTTAGTCATTTTTAGGTACTTGAGAATATTCTTGACTGTTGTCCAGTGACCTTCACCTGGATTTGACTGGTATCTGCTCGTCATGCTCAAAGCATACGAGACATCCGGACGAGTACATATTATTGCATACATGATAGATCCAATTGCCAAAGCATAAGGGATCTTTCTCATACGCTCCTCATCATCTTGTGATTTAGGACATTGGGCCTTAGAGATCTTTACACCATGAGACATGGGTAAGCATCCTCTTTTTGCCTCTTGCATGTTGAACCATTTCAGCACTTTATCAATATATGTACTTTGACTTAGGCCGAGCATTTTTCTCGATCTATCACGATAGATCCTGATACCTAAAATGTAGGTTGCATCGCCCAAATCTTTCATGGAGAAACATTTTCCTAGCCATGTTTTTACAGCCTGCAAGGAAGGAATGTCATTCCCAATAATTAATATGTCGTCAACATATAATACCAGGAATACAATGTGACTCCCACTAACCTTCTTATATACACAAGGTTCATCTTCATTTTTTATAAAGCCAAACTTTTTGACTGCTTCATCAAAACGAAGATTCCAACTCCGAGAGGCTTGCTTCAATCCATAAATGGATTGTTGCAGCTTACATACCTTTCCAGCATCCTTTGGAGTGACAAAACCCTCAGGTTGTGTCATATACACATCCTCAAGGAGATTTTCATTAAGAAAAGCGGTTTTGACATCCATCTGCCAAATTTCGTAATCATAAAAGGCTGCAATAGCAAGTAAGATCCTGATGGATTTAACCATTGCCACTGGAGAGAAGGTTTCATCATAGTCAACACCTTGAACTTGTTTGAAACCTTTTGCTACCAGTCGGCCTTTATAGGTTTGTACATTACCATCCATGTCGGTTTTCTTCTTGAAAACCCATTTGCACCCGATTGGTTTTACCCCTTCGGGTGGATCAACCAAAGTCCATACTTGGTTTGTATACATGGAGTCCATCTCAGATTTCATGGCTTCAAGCCATCTCTTAGAATATGGTCCATTCATAGCTTCTTGGTAGGAAGCAGGCTCATCCTGATCTATGAGCATCACATCGCCGTTTTGAGTCATAAGAAATCCATAATATCTCTCGTGCTCTTGGCGTGTCCTACCAGATCAACGAATGCGTTGTGTAATTTGAGCAGGTTCACTTTCCACAACATCTTGTGGTCCCTGCTCATGTTCCAACTCAGGTTCAATGATATTTTGTGATTATCAAATTTCTTCGAGTTCTACTTTCCTCCCATTGTTTCCTTTAGAGACAAATTCTCTTTCTAGAAAAATACCAGTTCGAGCAACAACAACTTTGTTCTCAGAAGGTTTGTAGAAATAATACCCTTTTGTTTCCTTAGGGTATCCCACAAAATTACATTTCTCAGATTTGGGTCCGAGCTTGTCAGAAGCCAGACGTTTCACAAACGCCTCGCAGCCCCAAATCTTTATGAAAGATAAACTAGGACGTTTTCCAGTCCACATCTCATATGGTGTCTTTTGAACCGTCTTTGTAGGAACACAGTTAAGTGTGAATGCAGCTGTCTCTAGGGCATGACCCCAAAAGCTTATTGGAAGATCTGCATGACTCATCATTGATCGTACCATGTCCAACAAAGTGCGATTTCTCCTCTCAGACACACTATTCCATTGTGGTGTTTCAGGTGGAGTGAGCTGTGATATAATACCACACTCCTTTAGAAGGTCATCAAAGTCTTAGTTTAAGTATTCACCTCCTCGATCGGATCGAAGGGCTTTTATGCTTTTGCCAAATTGGTTTTGAACTTCATTCTTGAATTCCTTGAACTTTTCAAAGGATTCGGATTTGTGTCTCATAAGGTACACATATCCATATCTACTGAAGTCGTCAGTAAATGTAATCAAGTAATAGAACCTACCTCTTGCTAACGAACTCATGGGTCCACATACATCACTATGTATAAGTCCCAATACATAGCTAGCCCGTTCACTATGACCACTGAAAGGGGCTTTAGTCATCTTGCCTAATAAACAAGACTCGCATTTCTCATATGATTCAAAATCAAATGAATCCAAAAACCCATCTTTATGGAGTTTGGATATGCGTTTCTCATTTATATGGCCTAAACGACAGTGCCAGAGATATGTAGGATTTGAATCATTTGATTTAAATCGTTTTGTATTTATGTTATAGATAGGCATTTCAAAATCAAGAATATAAAGACCATTAAACAATTGTGCAACACCATAACATATTTCATTTAAGTAAAACGAACAACTATTGTTCTTTATTAAAAATGAAAAACCTTTCTTGTCCAAACAAGAAACAGAAATAATGTTTTTGCTCATAGCAGGCACATAATAACAATCCTCTAATTCTAATACTAGCCCAGTGGGCAATGATAAATGATAAGTCCCTATGGCTAGTGCAGCAACTTTTGCTCCATTCCCAACTCGTAGGTCAACTTCTCCTTTCGCCAAAGTCCTACTCCTTCGGAGTTCCTACACATTAACACAAATGTGAGAACCACATCCAGTATCCAATACCCATGATGTAGAAGTAGACAAATTGTCTTCTATAACATATATACCTGAATCAGAAGTCACACTTCCTTTCTTTTTCTTCAGCTCTTCCAAATAAGCATGACAATTCCTCTTCCAGTGTCCAGGTTTTCCACAGAAGTGACAATCACCTTCTTTAGCCACCCCACCTGTAGGCTTTAAAGCCCGTTTGTTTTTGAAATTGGGTTTGGCACTAGATTTAGATCTTATCTTTTTCTTCCCTTTCCCTTTTCCCTTAGCATTCCCCTTTTGCACCATCATTATGGGATCGGGTCCTGCCTTTTTCATGTTGTTCTCGGCAGTTCTTAACATGCTCAACAACTCAGTAAGTGGTTTCTCAATTTCATTCATGAGATAATTCATAACAAATTGAGAGTAGCTGTTGTTCAAAGATTGCAAAACAAGATCAGTTTGGGCTTCCTGAGTAATTGGAAAACCCAACCTATCAAGGTACTCAATATACCCAATTATTTTCAGAACATGTGGACCAACTGGATCATGATCACTCATCTTACAGTGATACAACGCTTTGCTTGTATCATACCTCTCCTGTCGAGCATGCCCTTCGAACAATTTCTTGAGATGCTCGATCATCTCATAAGCATCCATTAACTCATGTTGCTTCTGAAGCTCAGAGTTCATAGTTGCTAGCATGAGACAACTCACGTCCAGAGCATCATCTTGATGCTTCTTGTAAGCATTATGCTTTGCACGTGGTGCAGTGTTAGCTGGTGCTGCAGGAATGGGCCCATCAAGGACATATAGCTTGCACTCTTGTTTGAGGACAATCCTCAAGTTCCTATGCCAGTCTAGGAAATTAATTCCACTCAGTTTTTCCTTCTCAAGGACTGATCGTAGTGAAAGACTATTTGTGTTGTTGTTTGCCATTGATATCTACAATTTATAAGTGCAAAAATAATAAGTCAAATTGCAGAGTTTTTAATATTATGAAATTGATAATAGTACATTCAAAATATACCTCCCACTATTTTATTCAAATTAATAGCCCTCGCCATTAATTCGGAAAGCATTTTGTTATTTAAATCTTTCTAGTGAGCCAAGATCCATATTTCATTATGCCTTAAGTTAGCTTTGGCTATTCTCTCAAAACATAATTATTTAGGTAGACAACCCTTTGTCAATTATATCGTATATAACTCTTAGATAGTTTGGTGAACAACATTTGTTCTAAGTCCATCTAATGGTACCTACTAAGCTTTATGCCTCTAAGTCCACAATCCTATTGAGATAACTTAGTTAAGTCAGGCCCAATGATTTTAACAATTTGGATATCACAATTATCCTATCGCATCTTACCAAGATAAATAGGATACTTTGCTTTGGCAAACCTACATCCATCGATCAAGGTCTTGATGAGTGTTATTCATTGGAAGGCATCTGATTTAGACTTAATAATTTTATGAGGGATTTTATTAATTAATTTAGATCTCACCAATTATTAATCTCATTAAGCATGCACATTATTTATCATAAATAAAGTGCAAAATTAAATGTGTCACAGTTATGGCCCAACCCTATGTCAATCTTCTCAAGCTAATGCGAGGGGATTTAGATGAGAAAAAAATATTACATTAGACTTTATAGAGAGGCACGACATGCAAGCCGTATTTCAAAAACAAAAACCACTAACCTATGGGTCAAAAGGGCCATAACTGTGGACCACGCATATCACAATAAGCACATAACACAATTTTATATAATAAAAAATATTAAATATTAGGGTTACGACCATCGTGCGCTACGACGGGGGGTCCAAGGGGGGGTTCCCCCCTGGCGGTGGTCCGGCTGAATCTGTATTGCAGAATTTTTCCACACGAATTTATGAAACAATTCCAGATTCGTATACAAACCACTAAAACACACATAATAACAATACATTCAGAACATATCATATATGTCCAGATTAGGTTAATCATATTAAACCTAATCATGTTTCTAATCCAATTAGAACAGTAGTTGTATTGTTATTCCACCTTCTAGGATACGATTAAGAAAACATCTTATACATGCATATATATATATATATATATATATATATATTACTGTTTTTCCAGAATTCGCATACATGCAGAATAGGGTATTTTCAATTTTCAGATCGGTAGACATGCATCAGAAATATCATATATATATCGAATACAATTAAAACACGTAATCTGAATTAATGTTTCGCAAGTAGCTCTGATACCACTGTAAGGTTTTGGACACATAAACGCAGCAGAATTTAAAGTTTTAAAACAATTTTCCGAAACCCTAAAACAAGATCCATGCGAAAACAAATTAATTCAGAGGTTTAGATTTGCTTTACCGATTATCCGAGCTTGAATGCAACGATGAAATTCTGGAACAGCTTCGAATCTCCAATGCAATCCAACGGAACTGCGTCTCTACGGTATCCACATGAAGGTCCCACAAATCGTCACACGATCTGCAGCAAAGAGAACTCCGGTACTAGCCGCCAAGATCTGGATTTTCTCAAGTGTTACTCTCAACTCTCTTTTCTAAAACGGCTAGGGTTTTTTTTAGTTTCACGTAAACAAGACTGCTGATATATCTTATATATATATAGAGTCTAAAAGGATAAGCAAAACCCTAATCCTATTAGAAAAGTAAAATCCGAATTTATATATATATTATATTTTAATTAAGTCTTACTTAATTAATATACATATATATACAAATTATCTTGTTAATTTAAATTCGTAATTTAAATATTATCAATCATATTGATATATTTAAATCCTTACAATTTAAATTAATTCTCTTTTAATTACGTTCTAAGTGTGTGACCCTATAGGTTATTATTATATTGGCAATAATTTTAAAATCATATTATAAAATTATAAACAGTGAGTGGCATCTAGTAATGCATCACTGCTACCCAAATAATAATAAGATCGGTGACTCGATGCAACTTTTTCGTGACCAATGTTTCAATGTAATTTAATTCTTTTAACCTTGACATCCTAGATTAAACTCGAGCCATGGATTGTGTCATACTCTTCATAATTTAATCTGAGTTTTCTTGATCAATGAGTAGACTATATGAAACAAATCACTATTTGAGCATGGCCATGCATTTCATAGTCCTACTCAATCAAGAGGCCTATGAATATCACCCCTAATATATAGGAGGGTTAAATTCCATCTAGATCACTCATATTCCTCACAAGATTCATGACGTACCCAATAATCACCTTTATTGTCCACCTTATTAAAGGTGACCTTTGATGATATCAAAGTACATAAATTCTCGTATAGTAATATAGTGATTTCAGGTCGGAGGACCATTACATCATTGTCACTATGAGAATTGCTTATGACACTTTGCATAATGCTACACGTAGAATTCTCATGATGGGTCTGTCCAGTACATTGTTCTTTAACATGTACCTATGCATTGACTTAATATCTCAAATATTAGTGACCAATGAGATTTGGCCATCAGTCAATCCACATACTAGTCTCAATGTATCATTGTTGTCCCATTCTCAATGATACTCGACTAGGGACATTTAAGAGTAATGATACTTATTGTAATTATATAATCTCATGTTCAAGTCACATACTTGAAGCTATATGAGTTGTATCATTATTCTAAGGACTTTTATTATGCTAACATATATATAACACAGTAAATGAAACCATAATAAAATAATTCATTTATTCAATCAAATATCAAAAGAAATGTTAAGCAATTACATTAAATAATTGGCCTCTAGGGCATAAACTCTAACACCGTATCTATTTAAGCATTGTGTATATCAAATGATACGATGGTGCGTTCCACAAAGTGAGGTTGATAGCATTCTACATCATTGTCATGATTCACTATATGGAGGACACTACGGAGGTGAAAAGACAGCCACTAAGGTGTTGCAAGTAGGGTTCTTTTGGCCAACATTGTTTAAAGATGCTCACCATTTTGTTCAAAGATGTGATAGATGCCAAAGAATGGGGAATATCTCTAAACGACATGAAATGCCATTGAACACTATCCTAGAAGTTGAAGTCTTCGATGTTTGGGGAATAGACTTCATGGGGCCATTTCCGTCCTCTTTCAACAATCTGTACATTATCTTTGCTATGGATTATGTGTCCAAATGGGTGGAGGCAGCTGCATTTCCTACTAATGATGCCAAGGTAGTGCTGAAATTTCTACAGAAGAATATTTTCACGAGATTCGGTACCCCAAGGGCAATGATCAGTGATGAAGGGAGCCATTTTTGCAACAAGTACTTTGCAGCTCTCTTGGCAAAATATGGGGTTAGTGACAGAATTGCTACTGCCTACCATCCCCAAACCAATGGTCAGACAGAAGTCTCTAACTACGAAGTGAGGAAAATTTTGGAAAAGATCGTTAATCCCACAAGAAAGGATTGGTCAACAAAGCTGGATGATGCACTTTGGGCTTATAGGACGGCATACAAAACCCCGATTGGCATGTCACCATACCAGCTAGTCTATGGCAAAGCATGCTATCTTCTTGTTGAACTTGAGCATAAGGCGTACTGGGCCATAAGGAAGATGAATTTTGATCTCACAGCCACGGGAGAGAAAAGGCTTCTTCAGCTCAATGAACTTGATGAGTTCCGAATGCAGACTTATGAGAACTCAAAATTGTACAAGGAGAAAGTTAAAAAATGGCATGACAAAAAGATCATTGAAAGGAAATTCGAGCCAGGCCAAGCGGTACTGTTGTACAACTCTAGGTTGAGGCTTTTTCCAGGAAAGCTCAAGTCACGTTGGTCGGGGCCCTTCATTGTCAAGCATGCATTTCCTCACAGAGCGGTTGAAGTTGATAGTAATAATCCAGAGGAATCATTCAAAGTTAACGGACAGTGTCTTAAACATTATTGGGGTGGCGGCTTCGCTCACCAGAAAACCTCGATCACTCTAGCCGATCAAGCTTGAAGCAATGAGAAGTCAGGCCGAGGACTTTAAACCACGCGCTGGATGGGAGGCAACCCATTATCTATATCCGTATCCTTTATGTTTTGTTGCTATATTTCAGTTTCACAAGTGTTGCATTTTCATGTTTCTAAGTTCTTCAATAATTGCATTTTAGATAGATAAATTATGCCCTTAAATTGCTTTAAATGTTGAATTTTTGTGCAATATGGTCAAAATATGTGTGATATGTTTTTTATGACAGGTTGGGAGAGTTAAATTTGGTATTGGATCTGAATTGCAAAAGTGCAGTTTTTGGGGATGCAGGGAGTTGTCGCCCCGGCGGCAAAATTTAAGCCATTTTTCTCGCCCCAGCGACGGGATCGCCCTGGCGGCAAACTAGGTTCATTTCCACCGCCCTGGCGATGAGATCGCCCCGGCGGGCAAATACAAGCTTATTCTACCGCCCCGGCGGTAGACGCGGAATTCAGTTTTTAAAATACACTTCCAGGCAGTCGTCCCTTCCATTTTTCTCCCAATTCCTTCACTCCCCAAGCTCGGATTTCTCTCTCAATCCATCCAATACACATGCAACACTGAACCACAACCAATTTCGACCCATTCCATTCGGATTTAGCAAAACCCACACCCAATTTCAACCACAAATTTGGATTTTTACCGTCAATTGGAATCTCCAAGCTAGGGTTCATCTTCTGCGAATTTCCCTACTCAAATTGTTCAAGGTATGCCATTGTTGAGTTGGGTAATCATTGCTACTGCTTATTGATCTTTGACATTGGAATTAGAGTAGTCAGTGAGGTTGATTTTAATTGTATTAGATAACAATTTGGGATTTTCATTGTCTGCGATGGGTGAACTGTTTTAACTGCTATTGTACTTGGGATTTATATGCATTGTGGAGCTTGGTTTTCATTGCTTCTACGTATTGTTCATGGTCCTTGCTACTTATGTATTCAGTGAAGATTATTACTACAACTGTTGAGAATTGTCAAGCTAGGGTTTTCTTTGTCTGAATTGGATATGCTGTGAACTGTTAAGTTTAAGTTCCCTTTATTTGAGCTGGTTGGGTCGTATTAACTGCTATGAACTGAGACTGTGGGATTGCACTACATTATTGATTTGTTGGGCCAATTGAGTTTGTGTTGGCTCAATTGGGATATTGGGATTATATATTGTGCTGGTTGCCAGAGTCCTGCAGGAAACCAAACAGTCAGTATAAATTAAGTTTGGGGGAATCAATTTGTGGTTGTTTTTGCTGAATATTGATCAATTATGCCTCCGAAAAGATTCAGGGGTGAGGGTTCATCCTCAACACCGGAGAGAGCCTATGACCATAGCAAGTTTGTCAGTGCTGAGGCTGCTACGAGATTTGACACATTTATATCGGGTAAAGCTCTAACTCCCGAGCGTGGCCTTAGGCCGGATTGGAGGGTTGATGGAGAGATGGGTGATCAAATTATAGAGAGGGAATGGGACGTTTTTACTGATCAGCCCGAGGTGGCTGAGGTGGCTATTATCCAGGAATTCTATGCTAATGCAAAGGACATGCTTCCATACACCGTGACTATTCGGGGCAGGACTGTTTCATTCAGTGTACAGGCCATTAATGAGTACTATTCATTGGACGCTCCTGCAGTTTGCCAGTATTCTGAGTTCTTGCGCTCCAACCCCGACTATGACAGGATTGTGACTGAATTGTGCAGGCCTGGCACCACTTGGGTGATTAAAGGTAACAGGGGGGGTTCAGTTTTCCACAGCAAGGAGCTGAGTTTGTATGGTAAGATTTGGTTTGCTTTTCTTTGCGCCAAGCTGATGCCCACCCTACATGTCAGTGATGTTACGAAGGACAGGGCTGCACTCTTATATTCTATGGTCATGGACTACGCGATCGATGTGGGTCGCATCATCGAGGCTAACATCTGCAGGGTTCTGAGGAGCAATGTTCATGGAGGGTTACCACACCCATCACTTATCTGCGGACTGTGCCGTGCTGCTGGTGTTCAGTGGGCTGAGGATGAAGTAGTCCAGCAGCCATTATTAGTCTTGGACCATAAACTCATTGCTAGATACACAGTGTGGGACCAGGCACAGTCACACCCACGGGGGTGAGGCTTCATCATCCAGCCTCGGGCAGATTCAGAGGGTGATCCTGATTCACCTACTGCCTCCAATTCACAGCCGAGAGCCCATTTTAGCACGCAGTTCAGAAATCTATATACGCTCACCGAAGAACGAGCCAGGAGGATTGAGCGGCAGAACCAGAGACTGGTTGAGCGGCAGGAGCACATGTTCAGCTACACCACGAGCTTCAATGCAGTTTTGGCTGAGCAGTTTGCTAGGCTAAATCCAGGGGGACCTCCTATCCCATTTTCAGTGCCCCAGCCACTACCTCCCTATCCACCGTCTGATGCTGAGGTTGAGGATATCAACCAACCATGACACCACACTTATCAGGGAAGTCCTCAGTTTTAAATTATGTATTCTTAAGACAATGAGGACATTGTCCCTCTTATGTTTGGGGGTGGATTTGCTCTTCTAGTAGTCGTACCTAATAGTTAAGTATAGTTTAAATGTTTTAGCATGGTAGTAGCATGGTAGTTGTAGTTAGTAAGCATGTTTTCAAGTTTTTAAAGACTGGTTTATGTTCTTGAAGAATTGTCATTATTGGTTGCAATTATATTTATGTTTTTAAAGGATTGTTATTATTAGAAATAATCATGTGAAATATCATCATAATTTCATGTGAAATATCATCAAAATGACTTTTCTGGCGTTAATGTTCTGATCTGAGTTGTTCTGAGCATTTTAATGAGTAGCATGGTAGTTGCAGTTAGTAAGCATGTTTTCAAGTTTTTAAAGACTGGTTTATGTTCTTGAAGAATTGTCATTATTGTTTGCAATTATATTTATGTTTTCAAAGGTTTGTTATTATTAGAAATAATCATGTGAAATATCATCATAATTTCATGTGAAATATCATCAAAATGACTTTTTTGGCGTTAATGTTCTGCTCTGAGTTATTCTGAGCATTTTGATGATTGTTTTGAAAAAATAAATAAAAATAAATAAATAAATAAATAATAATAAATAAATAAATTTATTAGTATTCTGCATTCAGGAGCATTGCGGCAGTCTATTTTAGGTAGGCCAATGATATGCTTTTATTCTATTTGTTAATGCATTTAGTATTATGGATAAGGATTGCTATGTTAGGGATGCTAACTATTGTTAGTTTTATTAAATTTGTAACCCTTTGATCGCATAATTGCACGAGTCAATGCTTTGAACTGGTTAGATTTTAATCCAATCTTATGATTAAGTGCCTATTAAAGATATGAGAACCTCTATCACTTGTTGGTTAGATTTCTAATAATGCTTCGATGTCTGTCTATAGTGCAAGAAATAGTAAAAGATCGACTGAGTAAGAGTTATAGACAGATATGACCAATTCTTGGCTAGTTTATCTTTGTAGCCTTTGTCATTCAAACGAGTAAGCCCTTTGGAGTGTCTCTACACTCGGTGCCCTAAAACCACCCGGTTTGGGAGTCATCGGTGGAAAGTTTGCTACATAGGTGACACTGAATAGCCTAATAAAGATAGACAGTGCACAGTCGAGAGTTAGATTAAATAATTAATGAGATGGAGCGTAAAACGCACTCATTTGCTAAAAAAAAAATTAACAAGTGAATAGGAAGGGTGCTTGAGTTGTCTATTTATCGCCTTATCTTTAGTCATGCTGTGATTCATGGATTGGAATGAAATCTTGATTAATTTGAGCTATTGACTACACACACACACACACACTTAAGGGTTATATTTTTGATAAGATTGGTGTAGAGTTACAAGTCTGACGGGCATGAATTTGATGTTTTGCTATAATGCTACTTCTTCTCTCTTGAGGCCTGATTCCAATTTCCTATCTTGGTCTGCTGCCATAGATTTTTAAATCATGCATGCGCATTCATATAGGAGATCGCTTTTGATACTTTTATCTATCGTGGTTTTGCTTGAGGACAAGCAAAGTCTTAAGTTTGTGGGTATTTGATGAATGGGTTTTATACCTACGAATTGGTTATCTTTTAGGCTTAATTCTTTGTTATCTTTTAGTGTTTTTAGTTGTATTTTACTTGTATTGTATTGTTTTGTAGGATACGACTATAGATGAGCATTTGTGGAACTTTTGGACGGCAAAAGTGTAATTCTTGCAGTAGAGTCGACCACCGGGGCGGCAGGTTCAAGCCTTTTTGGCCGCCGGGGCGGTATCCCCAGGCATATTTTACCGCCAAGGCGATGCCACTGTCGGGGTGAGCTCCCTAGGCAATTTTCACCACCAGGGCGAGCTCGTCGGGATTATTGAGCGACTAGCTTTATCTTGTGTGCTGATAGTGGGTGTTCGTTGGAGCAAATTCGGGAGCACGATGGTGACTAGTGGAGAGAGATTAATCAGTGTATTAGGCATCCAGGGAGTTGTATTCAGTTTATCCAAGCTTTGCTATACACATTGGGAGCTAGGGTTTGAGCTAAGAAAAAGAAGAACAAAGGAAAACAAAGAACACCATAGCATCACCAAGAAGCTGAAGATTATATTATTGAGAAGGAAAGCTAGAGAGAAGGATACCAACAAGCATCAATTCGTGAATCAATCCAAAGAGGGGTTTTATCATTCTAACTTCTAGTATTTCGTTTCTATTTTGTAATTCCAAAGCTATGTACTATAATCTGAATATGATGTTATTCAAAGCTATTATGAGCTAATTCTTCAATTCTAAGATTCAATGGAACCCAACTCGTAGTTTGTTTTGAATGCTCTCTCTTTTGAATATTAGTTAGACTCTTGTGAATTGGAATTCATAGCCTATGTTTATGGATTAATTGCTTGGCCCGTAATTACCTTGGTAATCTATATAAGATTAAGAAATGGAATATAAGTTGAGACCTAGCTATGAATTCATGTGAAAATTGGATATTCTTTATGGATAATGTATGAGATTATGTGACGTGAGTATTATGTATTGTTCTCGAGAGTTGATAATTTGATTTGTATTTGGGATAGACATATACCTAAATAACACATGTGTCCAATTGAGAATCCTTGCTTAGTGATTTCTATTGTGAAAGTTGGTAATTGATAGAATGGTTAATGGGATTTTATGTGACATGTATCTTATTGATTGTTCCTGATATGAGATTCTTGCTAGTGTGTAGAATAGAGATATATCTATACACCACAATAGAAAATATGTATTCAACCATCGAGAGAAGCTTATATATACTTGTGATTTCTCGGGTAACAATTCTTTTGTCTAACTAGTCGATAAAGAGAGAGTTGTGATTTACAAACGAAGAGTTGGGGGAAATTGTAATCTTAGATCTTTTTATCTTGAATTCTATCCATGTTTAGTTAAACGTTGTTTTCTTAATTGTCTTCATTTAGTCTTAATCAACAACAAAAACAAATCATATTATCATTGTTTAAATTAGATTAATTTTTCATGCAACTGATATTTGGTAACTATTTAATATAATTCTTCGTGGGTTCGACACTTTACTTATCTTATATTACTTGTGGACCGTGTATACTTGCACGTGTTTTATTGATTGCGAAATCGGACAACAGTTAACTGGCTCCGACCCCCACTAAGTCCTTGTTTGGTTAATCCTTATAAGTTCTTCTTTTGGTTTATTTTAATTATCTAGTTTATTATATGGTTTAATGTCACACTTTTAATTAACCAAATAATCTTATTAAAATCAATTAAATAAAATAGAATAATTCCACATTGAATCACATAGTCACATAATTAAAATTCTCATTTATTGATTATGACAAATCATTTAATCTCTAATTAATTATTAAATTAATTAGAATAACATCATGCTTAGTTAAATAATGCATTTAATCAAATAAGCTCAATTAAATACATACTTTGAATATAAAAATTCTTCACATCAATTTAACTAATGTAACACATATAATTAAATTAATCTACCACAAATTCATCAATTAATTATTTAATTTAATAATTAAATCATCGAAAAATATTTATTTAATTCAATAAATATTTAAATTAAATTATAAAAATCTCGTTCGTCACACTTATTCCATATTAAAATTGTCTTTTTTAGTTCCTAAATCTTAGCAACTAGAATTAACTCTTTTTGAGTGCTAAGCTCATCTTTCTGTTTCAAGTTAGCATTCTCAGCCTCAAGACTGGTACAAGAGTTAGAAGTTCGTAGAGCAGTTTTCAATTCTATGATTGCTTTCTCTTTTTCCTCTTGAAGAAGAGAATGGTCCATTGATAGAACCTTGAACATTTTCATATATTTATGCAGTTCTATCATAGAGTCATGCATTCCTTCTCTAAGATCGTCAATAGTTAAATCAGGAGAGTAAAAATCAAATACCTCATCAACGTTGAATTCTTTGATTTTTCCTTCTTTGGTCATTAAGCATAGATTGGCTTGGTGCGGTTCTTCATCTTCGTTTGACTCATAGGTTGAGTCACTGTCTGAGTCACTCCATGAACTCTTCGCTAAAAAGCCTTTATCTTTCTTCTTGGACTTATGATGGCCTTTGAGGTTTTTCTTTGAATGTGGATTCTTTTTGTTCTTTCTCAATTTTTCTCTTAGAGGTTTATCGCAGTTTGAAATGAAGTGACCTGGTTGTTTACATTGTAGCATAAATCACTTATTTGTTCTTTGTTGCTGCTACTGAATTTCCTTGATCTGCTGTTTCTGCTAATGAACCTTTTGAAGTGTTTGACTAGCAAGGCAGCTTCTTCATCATCATCCAAGTCATTTTTGTCAGCTCTCTTTGATGTAGATACCTTAAGAGCAATTCCTCTTTCCTTCTTCTTTCTTTCTGACAAGGTTTCAGCTCTTTGAGTTAGTTCCAATTCGTAGGTGAAAAGGTTACCATATAACATCTGCACAGTCATTTCACGGAGATTCTTTAATTCTCTAATGGCAGTGGTTTTCGCATCCCAATTGCTTGGCAAGGCTCTCATGAATTTGATGATGAGATCTTTGTTTGGATGGATCTTTCTGTATGCTCGAAGAGAATTGAGTAGCACGTTGAACCTTTCATATGTGGAAGTAATGTTTTCCCCAGAGATGTGGTTAAACATTTCATACTGCTGTGTAAGCAATGACTGTTTGTTTTCTCTAACCTCTTCAGTCCATTCATTCATGATTAGTAGTGCATCCCAAACTTCCTTTGCTATTTTGCAGTTGACAATGTTTTCAAACAGCTCATCTTCTAGAGCCATAAACAAAATGTGTCCATTATTTTCTTAATTTGACAGAGACTTTATTTGGGTCGTCAGTAGTTGGCATTAGCTTTGTTGGTACGTAGGGCCCACTGATGACAGCATTAAATAGATCCTCGTCTATGGCGTCCATGTACGCCTGTATGCGAACTTTCTAGTTAGCAAATTTTTCTTTGTTGTAGAGAGGTGGTTTGTTTCCTCCACCTAGCTCAGAGCCATTTTTGGTTTGTGTCATTGATCTACTCAAGCGAGTTAAGCCTTAATAATGAGAACCTGCTCTGATACCAATTGTTAGTTTCCAGAGGCACAAAAGATATCTAGAAGGGGGTTGAATAGATTCATTTAAAAAAAATTTAATTCGTTTTCAAAAGACTGACTTATAGGATTAGTTATTAAACAAGTTAATTAAGCACAGCAGAATATGTGATTGCTTTTAATCCCCCTTAAAGATAGGACAACTATAACGGATATGATAAAGCAGTGATATAACAGTTATGGCAGTTATAAAGTGCAGAGAGAGAGACACAGGACTTTAAGTGGTTCGGAGCACACAAGACTCCTACTCCAGTGTTTCACTCCACGAGTAGCAAATCCACTAAGAATATCTTTATAACTTGAATCACTAAGATTCCTTCAAGGCTGGCAGCCTCGGAACTCCAATACACTAAGTACTCTTCAAAGCTAGCAGCCTTGGAACTCTAGTTCACTATTGAACTTTGTCAAGTCCAGTAGACTTGGAACACTGTAAACTAAGACCCGAAGCCTTAGAATCACCTAGTACACTAAGTACTCTTCAAGTCCAGCAGACTTGGAACTCGTTGGTCACCTGTTGACCCTTTCACTTGATTGAGAGTGTTTGGTTTTATTGCTACTAAGTTGCTTGAAGCATATGGTCTGATGAACTTAGTAGCGAAGTAAGATGTTTTACTTTGATCGTAGAGTGAGGCTTTGACAGATTTGTTTCTTTGTTTTATACTTGCATAATTGATTCTCCAATCTGTTTGCCTTATATACATGCCTCTAAATTCTTCCGTTGAAATGAGACCGTTGCATCTAATATTCCCGTTGAGATTTGATGTTGAGCTTAGGAATAGTTTATTCCTCGTTGTGTGCGGTAGTGGGGTGAGTCAGCATCCATTAGCTTGCTCCAAGATAGTGGCAGGGACAGTGCTCAAAATGTCTGCAGACTATGGTTGTTTATCCCCCCTGTCTTTGGTTCTTCGTTCAGATCAATTAAGTATTCAACAACTGTCTTGGGTAGGTCACTCTACAGATATGGATATGGGTAACATATAATATTCAATTCAGTTCTTAGTTGCTTCGTCTGATGAGGTTCGTAGAGTGTTTGGCAGACTGTACGATCCTTTTGATAAGACTTGATTCTTGCAGACGTTTACTGTAATCTTACGTTTTGATCACCTAAAGACAGTATTAATGTTTTGCTACTGTCGTCTTGCTCATGTAGTTGTGACTCTATGATTATGCCTGATTGGGAATCGTAGAGTTACTGACTATTGATAGTATTGACTTTACGTCCTGCCGAGCCACTCTGCGTTTGCCTGGCCAACTCTACGATGCCGGACGGGAACTCTTCGACTGGTCGAGCATCACTCTACGTTTGCCTGGAAAACTCTACGATGACATACTTAACTCTGCAAAGCTTTGCTGATTGAACTCTAAGTTAGCTGACTGCTCTACGAACATTCTCTGGATGCTCTATGATGATTTGTGCAGTACTCTATGATCAGTCTAGTCTTATCATTTAACTCATTAGATCAACCTAATAAGTTTGATCTTTTCTATCTAAGTCCTTATACATCAACATCTTGGTAAGGACTTTACAATTCAGCTACTGAAGCACGTACATTAATATCACAACATCAAATTTAAATAAGTGATTCCTAACACCTTTAATACTTTTATTAATAACCAAATAAGATTACAAAGTATATGCTACATCATTTCAAATATGATTGGCTTATGTGCATATTACTTTCACTTTACCCGCTAGATAGGTGTCAAATCTATCCGCAGCTTCGGCACTCATAAATTTTCGTTTGTCATAAGATCTTGTCGGCGTGGATGAACTTTTGCCTCTATGTCGTTTGGGTGCCATGTGGTAAGATACCAAGTTTATGCAACAAATTATGAAAACTATCCCAACTTGGTTGAACCAACTTTCAAACTGCTACTCAATCACACTAGCTTGTCTTGTGGGCAATTTGTCGAATAATTGGCGTGCCCCGAACT
Organism: Aralia elata; assembly: GCA_034770075.1. Classification (NCBI taxonomy): domain Eukaryota; kingdom Viridiplantae; phylum Streptophyta; class Magnoliopsida; order Apiales; family Araliaceae; genus Aralia; species Aralia elata. The sequence goes on from CM068385.1 coordinate 38,382,500, forward strand.
AAAGCTATATTTAATACTTCCCCTACACTAAAAAAAATGGACATTTGGCAACAATTTTTGGGGCAACGACTTATAAAGTCGTTGCCAAAAATGCATGTTTAGCAACGAAATTTGTCATTCGTTACAGTTTGTGAAAGACTTTCATTTTGCGCAACGAAATTCATGAGTCGTTGCCAATTTTCGTTGCCAAATCGTTGGCGGGAAAAAAAAAACCCGCCTATTCGTTGCCAATGTGATTTCTCCTTATCGTGGGCAACGGAAAAAAAATTGTTGCTGTATTTTGTTGCCTAATATTGGGTCACATTCATTGGCAACAATTTTTTTTTCGTTGCGTATTTTGTACAATATTTTGCAATGACTAGTAAATTGTTGCCCAAAATTAATATAATAAGCACGTTTCGGCCAATTAATATGATAAGCACGTTTCAGCCAAAAAATACGCATCATTTTGCATTTTAAAATTTTTATTTATTTAGACGCAATTTTATACAATCAAATGTTTCACTTCCTTTGTCTCAAAATAAATGCCCAGTTTTAATTTTTTGGATTAGAGTTATAATTTTTGAAATTAACATTAAGCGCGCGCGCGCACACACACACACACACATATATATATATATAGTCTAATTTACAAAAATTAAAGTTTGTAATAAATTGAATGTAGTTTAAGAATTTGGAACACATCTTTTTTCTACTTGTTAATGTTCACCTGGATAGTTAAATAAAACATTAAAAGAAGCACCAAAAAGATAAGAGAAAAAAAAAAGATGGACATTTTGGTAGCAAGATGTAAGCCCCTCAAGGTGAGGCACACCACTTATAAGCGGCTTCATAGAAGTTGCAGAAGAAGCAGGTAAGCTTGAAGCATTCATTGTTCCTCTAGTAGAAGGAGCCGGAGCAGGAAGCATGCCTGAAATTAGGGGTGAGCAATTCAATTATAACCGAACCAAATAGCTTATTCAGTTATAACCGAAAACCAAAATTAAACTATTTCTGATATCCAAATTGTAACCCGAATTAGCTGCTAACCGAATTACCAAATTTACTATTCGGTTATTCGGTTAATAACCGAAATGAAGACAAGCATAATAATTAACAATACATGACTAATTAACATCACTACAACATTACAACAATATAGCATTACAGTCAACAGACTCAACACATCAGACCATTGTTACTAATATGTTCACATGAAGAATTTCTAAATTAATTAATACAGGTTGGACTCGAGTGTTGTTGGAACTTGGAAGTGACATTCCTCCTCCATTTCTATATTCTGTTGGCCCTCAATATCCTTCGCTCAGATACATATATGTATGTATATTGATTCAGTGGTTGAGACCAAACGTCAAGCAGACAAGCACTAGGCAGCACACATGACACAACAACATCAAAAACTTAAGCACTACAGCAGACACTAAGCCCATTCCAACTGAAACCTGACTTTAAATAGTTTCCACAGTTCCAGTCCAGATAGTCCAGACTCCAGAGAAGCAGAGACTGAAAAGCCACAACATATATCAGATAGAATGTAAAATTGATAAATCAAAAATATCTCAAATGGTATGAAATATTAACTACAAATGCAGGGACTTTATGAAATATCTCAAATCGAGTCAGTCTTGATTTGAACTTGAGCAACTTTCTGCAATATTTTGTAACTCAAGCAGCTTTATGTAATGTTTTGTAACTCCAACAGCTTAGCTAGTTTCAAACTTAATTAATTTACATTAGGTAGTCACTCAATAAAAGACTAGCAATAAAACAATCATTATATTACAATCTTATATTTATATGGTACTGGATCCTCAGATGTTTTTGTACAAGTCTTAGAGAACCACTTCTACATCCCTCTTAATTTTAATAAAATTTTCAAAAAACGTGTCAAGTATTTGAAGTTTTGAACCCATTTTAAGGAAATATCCCAAGTTCCCAACTCCACCTTTGAATATGACAGGCTATGAAGTTGTAGTCTTGCAGATGTGGCTAAACCAAGCAAATTCAGTAACTCATGTAGCATACAGAGAATTGAAGCCAAATTTACTAAAACAACTATTTATATATTGTTCTTACATATCAAATACTCCCTTGAATTCAACCTTTTTTTTACATCAATGCAACTCTTTTCCATATAAAATGATAAATGCAACTTTTTTCTATAGATAAGAGTTGTGCTTATATGCAACAATTTTTATTTTTTTGCATTCAGTGCTTATTCGATGTACATAGTTGTGCTCACTACTAAGTACTAAGTGCTCACTTCATTATACCATGCCACTAGTTTTAGTGGTAAAAGTAGAACAAAATACATATTTAATATTTGTAAATTTGCAAATTTTGACAAATAGGACTGGAGAAGGACTGGGGGAGTATATGCTTTTATCAAATTAAAACAAGTAACATACATGATTGATGACACAACAAATTGAAGCTAAATTCCTAAACCAACATAACAAGAAACAAAACCCATGACCCAAACTCACCGATTATTGGAGGTATAAGCAAAATCAACCCATGATTCAATTAAACTAAAAAAGGAGAAGATTAAAACTGGCATAACTAAAACATAGCCATAGATTACTACAGTCTACATTAGTCAAAGTACCAAATAGGGGAGGGAAAGTACCATAGATTACCTCGGAGATAGAGAGTCCGAGACGGTCGAGGAGAGATAATAGACAACTTTTCTAGAGACAAACAGTATAAGAGAAAACCTAGCATGTCAGGCAAATACCATATCATCAGCAGCAAACTCTACCGAATTTAACATTATATCCAAATATCAACAGGTATTCTTTTCTACACATAAACAACATTAATATATGGAAGTTTAAACAAGTACTATGGCAAAAACCCTGATCAAGTACGCATAACAATTTTTCATGGCAACTACTAACTTAGGGATTTTGAGAGACTGCATATGTTAAAAGGCATTCTTGTTCCTCATAGAAGAGGTCCACCACTTATGAAATGGGAACAGATTATGAATTGGGTCATTATTTATTTAGAACTTATTTAGGATTAACAACCCTATTCACGCATAGTAGAACAAACGTTACAATATTCCTGCAGTTTCATCATCCTTAATCTATATATGTAACGCAATCCACTGAAAAATGATTTAACCATTGGCTCACCTTACCATATTCCATTAAAAGCCCATTTTTCTCCACATTGTTTTGTTAGCTTCAATGTTCATGTCACTTTATCCCTTCAGACTCCATCCAGAAGCACATAGAATTGTTTTATGATAGATTTATTGTTTCTTTCAAATTAGATTATCCACGTGCACAGAAAAGATAAGGTCGATCAATCCCGAGGGCAACTAAGTAGTCTACTTTAAAATGACACAGTCCATCATCAGAAGAAGATGTAGTAGTAGTTTCAGTGTCCCATAGCTCCTCCTCCTCTTTCTCATGCAATTATTCAAAATATTGTAGGGTGTTTTTGTAAATTACTACTCCAGTACTGAAACATGCAGCCAACATTAATGGCACGTACGTTACATACAACATTTAGCAAATCAGGCTCATTAGAAAAGACTCATTTATTCATTTTTATCATCCTAAATCCACCTTCTCAAAAAGACGCTTTCAAACTTAATCACAAAAGCCTTTACATACATACATACATTCTCAGATGGAGGTAGGCTTTTATTGCTAATTGTTACTTGTGCTTAATAGTTATCTATTTCCAATGGTTCTTAATTGTTTACAGTTTAAATCCTTATGACAAGGATATGTTGAAATCGTATTACATCCACTGAAGTAATACACCAAGGATATGTTAAAATCACATAATATAAGCTAGTGTTATTAGAAAGTTGGCTTAATCCGAATTAAGTTTCAATTCCAGACCCCCAGACGCTCAAGTCTTAGGATTATGTATAAGCATTTTGACAAGGAATTGGCATCTAACATTCGCAATAAATCACAAGGCAGTACAAGTAGTGTCATTCAAACAAAAAAATTTATTAACCTATTAATAAACAAATAATGCAAGTATCTATTTACTATTACTGAATTAATTTCCTAGATACAATATCAGAGAACAATAGAACAAACATACCTAGTCTACCTTGGTTGGTTCTAATTAATCATATATATATGATCTCAACCGGTATGACCTCGGGATGCAAATTGTAAGGGAATACTACATATATTGAAGATTAGAAAGGGGACTCAAACAACTCTTTTCTTTAAAAGGACCAATTCTTTTGGCAAGCCTCAACAACAAAAAGCATCCTTATACATCTTCAAAATCTAAAATCTTAACTGTCTGGTGCTACCCAATTTCGATATTTAGATAGACGATAATAATTGTTTGTTGATTTCTTCATTTTCCTGTGTATAAGATTTTTTATGTAAGAATGGAGAGATGCTTTTTATGTAAGAATAGAGAGATGCAGTCACCCATAAATATGTCTCATCAAAGAGTGGAAATTATTTTCAGGTTTGGGAAGATAAAAAAGTATTACAAGCCTTCTAAGTTCTAATGCAACAACTCTCATAAACAGAGGCCATGATATATTAAATTGTTATGCTCTTAGTTTAAAACTTACTAACAAATTTAATGTCTATTGAATTCTTGATGAAACAATTTCAGAACTGAATTTATGCTCAATTTAGTCTTGGTGTTTAACAAAATCTAACATTTGCTATCATGTTCATATATTATAAATTCATCAAATTAATTGACTTATTCTCTTCCCCAATTCACACGATCAATTCAACCATAAACTATATACAATATATGTTACTACTTACTACATGCCACTACTGATTTCACATTCTAATTGGCTAAATATGATTCAAATACCACACCACAATATGCAAAAGATTCAAACTATACTGTAAAGACTGAGTCGAACTCTGAGCAGCCCAGCGCTTAGCTTGACTAAGTACCTGTTAACACAACAATAAGGTTTTAAGTTTTAACAGTGATATGCGAATACCCACTACTCAGCACTTCAAAAAGTTTTGATTACAACTTTGAATGACTTACGAACCCATGAAAATAATGCTTTAGAGTTTTGAGAGAAACAAAAACTACAATACCTTCGGGTGTTCACTGTTCACTTCGCGAGAGATGAGATCTGAGATTTGAGAGTTGAGGGGCAGAGTCTAGAGAGGTCAACAAACGAAGAGCAGGTCGGAGGCTGAATAGCAGGTCGAAGGTGGAGGTCAGAGTGGGTGAGAGGCCGGAGTGGAGGAGATTCGCGATTTGCAAAGCCGAAATGGCCTGACTGGCTGCGGAGAAGTGAAGCGAAGCTAGGGATTTGGATGTGGAGGAGAGTCGACAGAGAGAGACGAGAGCACTGACCAGTGACCACTGAGAGTTAAAAGTCTCTTAACTCTTAACTCCGAAGAGTTAAAAGTTTAACTCTTTAAGTTTTTTTAAAAATCTATTCGGTTATTCGGTTAACCGAATACCAGTAATTCAATAACCGTATTCATACTCGAGTACCGAAATGTTAAAACGGTTATAACTGAATTAACGAAAATAACCGAATAATCGAAATAATTCGGTTAAAAAAATCGATTATGTTCGGTTATTCGGTTATAACCGTTTTTTACTCAGTCCTACCAGCGAGTATTGTTTTAACTTTTAATGCTTAATTATTATTTTTATATCTTATTCGTTTATTCGGTTTATTCAATAACAAAAATTTAAAAGCCAAACTTAATTTGATTATTATTAAGGGTGTAAATGAGTGCAGTCAAGTATTGAGTTAAAGAGATTTGGTTCACAAAATTTATATATATTACAGAGTTACTTATCAGTGTGTATATATATATATATATACACACACACATATACACACACACGATATTAATTAATATTGTTTTAATGAAGTCAAACTGTAACTGACTATGGTCAAACTATATAAAATCACTCGTGGTCAAATTGGGAATTCAGATCAATTTCTACTGGAGATTGAATTTAAGGTGAAATCATGCCATTGTTACAGAGTTAGATATATCAAAATACAATTTATATATTAACCAAGCGCGAAGGTGAACTCAGTTAGTATATCTTCCTCTAGTTATATTTTTTCTTGATCTGTATTTTGCTCGCTTGACAGATGATGACTTTATAAGTGTAAATATGTATATCCTCTGATGGGATCCTTGAGTATCTTGTAAAAATGATATTAATTAGTTATTTTTATAATGAAGTCAAACCGAATAAAAAACAGAGCAAAAATTTTCAACACAAGTAACTTAATAATAAACTATTATGATTATCTCACACACCAAATATGAAAAATCTATAAACAATCAGCACAAGCTATTCAAGATTTCCAGCCACGAAAATAATGTCTTGAATAGAGAAAACAAGATCTTACAAAAGAATATAATGAAACTCTATCACAAAGAGAATTAATCTTCTATCTCATAAAAAAGTAAAATCCAATACAAAGGTGAATAAAATACTAGTAATAAAAAAATAAATACGAAAATTAAAATTATAATTTAGCGCTAAGTTAGCTTTAATATTTTCTCAAAATTTTCCCCTTCATCTCTTTATTTTAATCACTCTATATTTTTTAATAATATTCTACAATATATAATTTGTGAAGAATATATTTTTCACAATATATTCTTCATAAAAAATATTAGTCACTAACTTGGTGAATGATACTTTTAGCAAGAACTAATGAATTACAACTATAACAAGGATAAAAAAAATAATAATAATTAAAGTATAGTTTATTAATGAATGAATGTTAATTTATTTATTTTTAATAAATACAATAATCAATACACTAAATTACAATTCATATAAGTTTTCATCGTTTTAGAAATCTTAAATTTAAATTTTGAAATGAAAGCTCTAATTACAACTATAACTAGAATAAGAAAAAACATTAATGAGTTTTAAAATGTAGTTCATTAACGAAAGAATGTTAATTTATTTATTTTTAATAAATACAATATACTTAAAATAAATGAAAGCTTTTCATTTGGCAATATATACTTCAAATAATATACTTAAAATAAATACTTAAAAAATAAATAATATACTTCCAAATACTTTAAATAATTTTTTGATGAATTGCCTCCACAATTTCGTTCTCGCTCCCTCTGTCCCGCCCAATTTTTATCTTAGAGGGGTGACCTAATTATGCACCCCAGTCCCCAAATTTCACTCAAGCCGCCTTACTCGCGGTTTCTCCCTCTGCTGTACTCACGATCATCTTGCAGCAGCAATAACAAAGAATGTTAGAAATCGCTGGAGTACGCGGAAGAGATGATAGTGAGAGGATCCAAAGCCGACAAAGAACAGAATTATGCTGAAGGCACCGACTGCTACAGTCGTGCCCTAAAAATCGGGTCTGTAAATTGTTTAATTTGGGTGTTCTGTTTGACATGTTTGGTTCTATTTGCAATTCAATTTTCATTATTAATGGCTCTGATCTCCTCGCCTGACTTCAATCCTCCTTATCCTAAAGCCTTATCTGTAAGTTTAATCGATAAAAATTTAATCTTTGAATCAATTCTTCATTTTTTTTGAAATATGTAGTGCCCAAAAATGTTGCACGAACTTTGAATCAGGGTTCATCTCCTATGAGCATGGATTTTCACCCAATTCAACAGACTTTACTTTTAGGTATGGGTTTCCCCCTTAAGCTGTAGCGAATCTCATTCTAGAAGCTTCTATATTGTTAAGTTATATGGTGTCTTGAGTCTATTTTTGACTAGCTTTTGGTATACTAAAATTTGCATATGTGTTGTACCAGTTGGTACCAATGTTGGGGATATAGGATTGTGGGAAATTGGTTTCAGGGAGAGATTATTTCTTAGAAACTTCAAAGTTTGGGATCTTGGCGCATGTTCAATGCCTCTGCAGGTCTGCTCCCTTGTATGATTAGTAGAATATGACAATTATTATTGTGAATAATGTACTCTTGACTAATACTTTAACCACTGGAATAACTGAAACCTAAATAGCTTTTTCAATAAATTCAAGCTGCTCTAGTTAAAGATCCTGGTGTCTGTGAAACATCAATTTCACGTTGTATCTAGCATCACACAAACAACTTCCTAGCTTAGCTATATACTACTAGTATGGACAACACTTTCTCGTTTTTGCTTTATAACTTTCAACATTAATGATTGATATACTATTTATTACTGGAGGCGTCACTTAACTTTGTATCAGTTGTTGATCCCATGACAAGTAACGGTGAAAGAATGCAGGGAGATCGTGTAAGTGAACTGTTTCAATATGCTGCAAAGAAGGTAATTTTGTACAAGAAGGAAGCATCTTTAGTTGAAAATATGCTGCAAAGAAGGTAATTTCAACTTTATTCTCTCACATAGCCCCTGGTTGGTTCCGAGCATAACAACAATTGCTTTGATTGAACTTCTACTCATATACTGATAGTACTGTTAAATGTCTACAATATGGGTCATGTTTTAACAAATTGTTAGTCAATTTTTTCTTGAATTCCTTTTTGGTTCTAATTTCTAGCCGTTGGAAAGTTGTTTATATAACTGGTGACGAAGCACAACATGCACGTACCAATGCACTATTTCTTTGGCCTATAATATCAATTGCTGCTGAAAGTTCTTTTGTTGAACTAGGTTTTAATATTTTTTTCATCGTGCATGTTTATGCCAATTGGATATGTGCTGCAAATTTCCATATGAAAAACGAATTCGAGAAGTAACATTGTCAGTTGAAAATTTGTTCTTCCATGGATTGGGAGTGGGTCTGCTATAAGGTTTAGACAGTCTTAATAGTTTTTTGTTTTTTTTGCAGTGACCAATTTTCCCATATTGTGCACATTTGTCTTGGTTTTTCATAGGGAACTCTGTCCAGGCTACTGACAATTGAAACTATACTACATTAAATCATATTTGTATGATAGAAACAGCAAGTTATACAGTGCAATTCTGCCTCTTTTTTTCTGTTGGTAGTTAAGTTTTGCCCCCCAACAATGGGGATTGGAACCAGACATTGAGGTTGCTCAAGGCCTTTGTTATTCCTCCTGCCCCTTGGGGTTATAACACCTTCTGACTGACTATATCATGTGATTCGTGGCTGTATGTATTCTCAGAATTGTCGTTGCACACATTTATGCTAGCAAAGTCACAATTTTTATTATACCATAGCTGTACCGTAAAGTTTAAAGTGTGTTGGAACAGTTTGACATAGGAAGTTTATTATTATTCATTTGGCCCAGTTGACTTTGGATGTCTTAGATATTGTACTAGCTATGCTAATGCTGTAACTGAAGCGTGTGCCAACTTATTTATGTAACTCGTTCATTTGTTTTGGTCATAATGTGGTCTGATTCTATACATGATCACTTTTCACATTGTGTTAACAAATGTAATGATAGGAATAATTATCCACAAATTGATTTTGATAAGGTCTGTTGTGTTTTTATTTTGGCCTTTAGATTTGGCTCACTTTTAAATCTTCTAATGTTTGTTCATAAGGTTGCTTTCTTACATGTTGACACACGCATGTGGTGAGGCTGTATCAGTCTATCAAGTTTTTGTTCACTACGAAGAAGCTAATGCTTTTAACTCCATATATATGGTCCTCCTTAGCTGTGAAACATTGGATAAAACTCTGAAAATGTTCTCATATATATGGTCCAGATATTATGTGTCTGTCATATTTCGTTGTTTAAGTAAAGAATGTTAAAAATTTGGCGACAGTTGTCTGAAATAATAAACAGCTTGTTGAAGAATTTGAAGTCCTAAATCAAAAGGCAAATTCACTTTCAATTGGGAAAGCTATGAGCCTATGAAGTACTTCCCTTCTAGATACATAGGTCGGCCGTGATTGTATAGATGTTGTGCTGCTTTAGTAGTGTTATTTGACTGTTTGTAATTGTTTTCAGGAAAAGTAAAAAATGCTCATAGCAATTGTAAATTTATATTGTTTGTATTTGAGTTGTCAAAATCTTTTATTTATATATTAATTAGGTCTAAAATGTGCGTAGCTTAAGTTACGGATCTTAATGTGCTAAGTTATGCATTAGCTTTTAAATCTAAATTTTTGATCCAAGAATCCACATGTAATCTCTTTCCTCTCTTTTTTACTAAAAAAACATGTGATGAAACTGGTACTTATCTCTTCGACTTCTCTGGTGAATCTCTGAATAATACCTGTCATCAAAAATTGTTACTTCTTCTCTCGACTTCTCCAAAGTTGAAACTCTATTAGGTGCAGCTTTTGAAAAAAGCAGATCCATTTTTGTTGAACAACATTTGGGCATCATAAGAAATTCATGGCTCCTTGGGGACTCTTACAGTCTTACCTGTTCAAAGTATGTTGGATTTCCAAGTGCAAGGTTGAGTATCAATTGTCCCAAATTTTCTTTCTTTCTTTCTTTTATTTTATTTTTATTACTCCTTCCTCATAAAAGTTAGAAATTTATATATCACCCTCCAGCAAAAATTATTTCATCCCTAATGGGGGACTTTAAGTATCCTTCCAGCTATGCCGACTCATTTGATGATCAACTACTTTCATTTAGCTGAATGACACAGTTTTTCTTTAGCTTGCCAATATCTATTAGAATGTGTAACTGGTGTTTATGCTTTTTTGACTGTTCGGTGCTCCAATTGAAGTACTTTTGTGGTTATATTGTCTAACCTAATTTCGGTGCCACTAAATAAGTCTAGATGCACTTTAGCAGTAAAATCATTATAAGTTGAGCTGAGTTGTACTAAAATAATGGGTGTATTATGCGATGATTGTTCGATTTTTCCAGTGACCAGGATAATGAGAACAAAGTTCATTTCGTTGCTAATTAGCAGGCTTTTGCAACGAAATATGTTTTTGGCAACGAAAATTTAATTATTCTGCAACAATATATTTCGTTGCTAAAGGATCGAGGCCTCTGTACAAAAGCCAACTTTCGTTGCAAAATGTATTACTTTTGGCCGCGAAAAAAAAACGTTCGTTACGGAACAATTAGCAACGCTCATTACGCAACGAAAGACGCAACGATAGTAAAGTTGTTGCCAAAACCCTTTTGCAACGAAATTTGGCACCTTTAGCAACGAAAATCGGTTGTTGTTGAAGCCTCATTTTTTTGTAGTGCTAAAATTGGTTCTAACCCCAATCTGATTACCAAGTCACACAACAATCCAACAAGTATACCAATTCGCCAATGCAATAGGATAATAAGTTAGATAACCCAATCCTAACTAAGCTAACAGAAACTCAATTGGGTAACCAATTCAAATTATAGGCAAATTAAACAGTAACTCACTTTCAATTCCAAATAAGCTACTATCTAAGAGCAATTAATAGTCTAGGTCAAATAATTTGCCCAATGTTGGTTACCTTGTGAATGCAAGTTAATTGAAGAAAGAATCCGAGTATACTTCGATTTGGGGAAGAATCAGTGTGTTGTTTTTAGTTCGAAGATAAACCCATGTAGCTTTGTGGAATCTGAATGAGAAAGGGATGGTAGTGAGGAGTGTTGTTGTTGATTTGGTGGGAGAAAAGAACTGACTTCGGTATGTAGGTTGAAGGAAATTGAGATTGGAATGGAAAAAATCGAGGGCCTGGAATGTTTTAAAAAAAAAAAATCCGTCATGTTCGCCAGGGCGAGCTTGTTTGGTCTTGAGTACTCACTAGGGCGAAGAGGAACAGAGAGGTTTGGGCCGAGGCGAGCTCTGAAACTGCTGGGGCGAGTTCGGACAGAGGCCTTCTCCCCGGGGTGATCTCCTTCAGCCACTTGCGCTCGTCGGGGCGAGCTCCCCTTTTTCTGAAAATTTTATTTTTCCAATTTTTCTTCAATTCTACATTCCCAATACATCTCGCCTGTAATAATGCAACATAACATGGATTAGCATAACCTTTTTATAGCGTGAGAGACTTATAAAGCACCTAAAATCCTAAAACTTAACTACTAAATATACTAAATAGTTGCAAAAATATTGAACTGTAAGAAATGAAACTAAAACAATGATTAGGTTGCCTCCCATCGAGCGCTTGATTTAGAGTCTTTCAGCCTGACTACTCTATGTTTCAGTCGGGTGCATCTGGAGTACGTGAGGCCCCCAAATTCTCTACACTCCCTGTAGCAGATTTGGTGCTCACGTGAGACTATTTAACTATAAATATTCTATAATATATAACTTTTATCTATCAAAGGTTCACAATATCCCATAACAGATAATAGTTCTCGTCAGAACGTTAACTGTGTTTGGATACCCTCACTTGGATGTATAGATTCATATCTTATAGATATCTCTTTCATATCAATATTCCTTATCTATCTGACATTCACAGTATTAATGATAAGATTGTTGTTGGAACTGAGGGGTGCATTCCGGTAAAGATGACACCTTACCAGCGCTCATTAAGTGTAACCTCAGCACTTACAGAACTCCCAAGATCATTTAAATACCCTCATTCAGATGTATAGTTCATATAAATACTGTACTAGATCAAGTACTATTTTTAACTTAACTAAGAATGTAAATACAACGCAAGAGATGTAAGAAAAGATGATATATATTTCATAACCTTAAGTTTGATTACAACATTCTCAGTATTATGTTCTTATTACAACAAAATCTTATAAGACTTGAATTTATTCAAAACAGTAAGATAAAACTAATTAACACGGCCTTTTCCCTTGTCTGTCCCTAAAGTTCCGGGATTACCATCTAAAACTGCAAAGAAAAGTTGTATGCAAGGATGAGCTACAGAATGCTCAGCAAGTTTAATTTCAATAATATAAACACAAGGTGTATGATTAGAAAGAAGTTCAAAAGGTTTTGCCAACTGAGGGTTCAGTACATGAACCATGTGTTTCAACCAGTTCTGTCAGCCTTCAATGACTTAGAACAGCTTTGTTCGGATATCTTATAGGGGATCAGCCTAATCGAGATACCCTAGGAGTATGCATATCATCCTACTCGTGCCCAACTGCACTTGATGTCAATATATTATCGACAATAACAACCCATATAGGGTGTTTGTAAACTCAGTTATAAGATGTCGTACCAAACAATTTGGCTTGACACAACAATTCATGCTCGAATAACAATATATGAATAATAATTCATTTTTTTAAGTTATGCTAAATCAAGAAGCAATAACTTCACAATAATTGATAGCAAGATGTACAATACTTGCATAAAGGTAACAAGGTTTGGAGACTTGCCTGTGTGTAGCACGTATAGTTCACGATGTTTATCAACGTTGGGCAGTCTATTTATGTCTATTCATATCAATAATAAACATTAGAATCTATAATAATACTTATCTAATTAAACTATACAAGTATCGTTAAGGTTTGGCGTTGATTCGGCCTTTCGATAACGCTATTAGACACTTAAATACGTAGGTTTATCAATAAAACTTTAGTTAATAGCTTAAATATGAACTTAGATAACTTAATTATCATTTATAACATTTTTAGAAGCTTAATGTTATTTTTAAATAATTTTAACAAGCTTGGTAATATTTTAAATAATTTTTACAAGCTTAGAAATATTTTTAAATGATTTAATTATCATTTATAATATTATTAAAACATTAATATATTATTTAAATGATTATTTTAAATAATTTTAGACATTTAAAATATTATTTAAATGATTTAATTATCATTTATAATATTTTTAGAATTTTAATATATTATTCTAATATATTTAGAAAGTAATTTATTTATCATTTATAACAATTTTAGAAAGTTAGTATATTATTTAAACAATTTAATTATCATTTAAAATACATTAATATCATTTTTAAACTATTTATTTAATATAATTATTAAATAATCTATTATTATTAATATTTAATTAAATTAAATAATTAATAAAAATTTATGTCAAAATATGAAAAGTTACTAAATATAATTAAATTTTTTTTTATTATTTATTTATTAATTATTATTAATTATTTAATATTTATTTCTATTTTATTAATTATTTGTATTAATTTTTATTTATTACCGTCGCTAAAAGGCTTTAGCGATAGACTGCATAGTTTTTAGCTTTCTGGTAATCCGGAAGGAGATTGTCGCCTAAAGGTGGCCTATAGCGATAGTCTGCATTATATCTAGTGCTTGTTGAATAATTGTTTGGCCAGCAGTTATTGGGATAATCTATATAAAATTGAAAAATGGAATATAAATTTAGATCTAGATATAATAGCATATGTTCATAGAATCTGAATAGGATTAATATGATTAGCATGTAGGATAGGAATATACTTGCATGTCTTTTGTAATCACTGAAAGAACTTGAGCTTAAAACCCTAATTAAGTTGATTCACATAAGAATATAGTAAATTAATTAACTAGGGTGTTCTTTATAATTCTATTGCTTGATTGCTAGATTTATGAGGAATTGTTTACGTATCATTCGGAAGAAGTGCATAAATTCCGGGAAGAGTTCTAGGTTATTGATTCATGTTAACTATATGTATTAAATGGTCAATAAATTGATTTAAATGAAATACCAAGGGAAGTTGGAATCTTAACTCATTAAATCTGTGATTTACTCTTGTTAACATTATCTATTAGTTAATTTTAGTTATTTTTCATTTTTCAACTTAAAATCAAGAATCGGAATTTAAATAGGATTAATTAAATTATTTTTGGTAATTGATAGATATTAAGTTATTTCCTCGTGGGAACGATATCCTTGCTTGCCGAATATTATAAACGAACGCGTATACTTGCGTGTTAAGTGCTATTTAGAAATTAGGCAACAAGTTTTTGGCGCCGTTGTCGGGGAAAATTTATTTAATATTCTGTTATTATTAAATTCGATAAAGTTAATCCTAAGTTAAACTGTTATTTGTAGGCGCATTTTTCTCGTTTATGCAAACGCGATCGAAACAGCCAGAGCTTGAACCCTACGAGGACGATATAGAAAAGCGGTTAAAGCGGTTGCGTAACTGGGTTAAAGAAACACAAGAAATAATGGAGAACCAAGATCAAATGGCTGAACAGGAGCAAAAATTATTGCGGGATTATGCTATGCCGCAAGTTACCGAAATTCAGTCGAGTATCATGAGGCCTGCTATTACTGCTACGAGTTTCGAGATAAAACCTGGAACAATACAGATGATTCCAGAATTCCGTGCAATTTGGAGGGTTGCCAAATGATGACCCAAACTATCATTTGGTTAGTTTCATGGAGATTTGTGATACGTTCAAATATCAAGGAGTGACAGAAGATGCTATAAGACTCAGATTTTTCCCATTCACCTTTAGAGATAAAGCTAAGAGTTGGCTTCATTCAATTCCTCCAGGTTCAATTACCAGATGGAATGACTTAGCTCAGAAGTTTCTCGCAAAGTTTTTCCTGCCTGCAAAGACAGCAAAAATGCGGACTGATATCACTTCTTTCGTTCAGCATGACTCAGAATCATTGTATGAAGCCTGGGAGAGGTTTAAGGACTTGTTGAGACGATGCCCGCACCATGGTGTAGCTAATTGGCTGCAAGTGCAGATCTTTTATAACGGGTTGAATAGTACAGTGAGGTCAAGTATTGATGCTGCAGCAGGTGGAGCTCTTATGGCCAAGAATTGTGATGAGGCATATCAGTTACTCGAGACAATGGTAGCTAACAACTATCAGTGGCCAACTGCAAGATTGAATCACCCAAAGCCAGCTGGAATTTATGAAGTGGATGCAATGACAGCTTTATAAGCCCAAGTGACGACTCAAATTTCTGCTCTTACGAAGAAGATAGATTCACTTGGAATTCAGAGTGTTCAGAAAATGGAGACGGTGTGTGAATTATGTGCTAGGAATCACTTGAGTGACCAGTGTGCGATAAATTCTGAATCAGCATAATTTGTGTCTAATTACAATCGACTACAGGTCAGCAATCCAAATAACTACAATTTCGGATGGAGGAATAACACAAATCCTTCTTGGAGCAACAATCAGCAACAACATCAAGCTCCAAGACAAGCATACCCACCGGGATTTCAGGCGCAACAACATGGTCAACAACCTCATCAACCTGATAAAATATCTCAAATGGAAGAGTTGTTAGCAAGAATGGTAACTCAGTTTAAAGTAACAACAAAGAACCAATCAACAGCTATAAAAAATCTTGAAAATCAGATTGGGCAGATAGCTAGTGCTTTGAACAACCGACCTCAAGGGTCGTTACCGAGTGATAC
Source organism: Aralia elata (assembly GCA_034770075.1). Lineage (NCBI taxonomy): Eukaryota > Viridiplantae > Streptophyta > Magnoliopsida > Apiales > Araliaceae > Aralia > Aralia elata. The sequence goes on from CM068385.1 coordinate 38,398,635, forward strand.
TGAGAAGAATCCAAGGAAATATGGGAATGAACAGTGCAAAGCAGTTACACTAAGGAGTGGAAATGAGTTGGTTGCAAATTCTGACGAACATAAGAAAGCTAGTGTTGAGGAGGAAGAAGAACCAGTGGTTGGAAATTCAGCAGACAAATCCGAGGGAAAAGTTGAGGAAAAACAAAAGGGAGAAAAGCAGATGTCAGCTACACCACTTTTGTCATTCCCATAGAGATTTCAAAAGCAAAAGTTAGATAGACAGTTCTCAAAATTTTTAGAAGTATTCAAAAAGCTGCAGATTAACATCCCATTCGCAGATGCTTTAGAACAAATGCCCAGCTACGCTAAGTTCATGAAAGATATTCTGGCAAGAAAGAGGAAGTTAGGGGAATTTGAGACGGTAGCATTGACAGAGGAATGTAGTGCCATTCTACAAAGGAAGTTGCCACCAAAGTTGAAGGATCCAAGTAGCTTCACCATTCCGTGCACAATTGGAACTCAATTTTTTAGCCGATGTCTGTGCGATTTGGGGCCTAGTATCAACCTTATGCCACTATCGGTTTATCAACAGCTTGGGTTGAAGGAAGCTACACCAACAAATGTCACTCTGCAGCTTGCCGATAGATCGCTTACCTATCCAAGGGGAATAGTGGAAGATGTATTAGTAAAGGTAGATAAATTTATATTCCATGTGGATTTCATAGTCCTCGATTTTGAGGAAGATAGTAACATACCAATTATCCTTGGGCACCCATTTTTAGCAACTGGGAGGATAATAATTGATGTACAGAAATGAGAGTTAACAATGAGGGTCCAAGATGAAGAGGTAACTTTCAACGTGTTCAAGGCTATGAAATTTTCGAAGGAAGAGGAAGAATGCTTTAGGGTTAAATTGATTGAGGGAGCGAGTAAGGAAACATTTATCAAAGCAGTGAACAAGGATCCTCTAGAAGCAACACTGGTGAATGAAAACTTGTTTGAAGACTTAGCTGTGTTAGAATTGGCCCAGATGTTAGATTCAGCTCCAAAGTTTACATAAGTCAGGCCAAAGTCTGAACCCTTGGAACACTTGGGAAGGTCAGCAGATAAGGTAAAACCGTCATTAGAAGAACCACCGGTCTTATAACTCAAGCCACTGCCTAACCATCTTCGGTACGCATATCTGGGTATGTCTTCTACTTTGCCAGTCATAATTTCTGCTTCACTAGATGTAGTTCAGGAGGAAAAATTGTTAAGGGTACTGAGGCAATACAAAATAGATCTTGGGTGGACTATTACAGATATCAAAGGAATAAGCCCATCAATTTGTATGCATAAGATCCTGCTGGAAGAGGAAGCAAAACCAATTGTCGAGCAGCAAAGAAAACTTAACCCCATTATGAAGGAGGTAGTTAAAAAGGAAATCCTAAAGTGGTTGGATGCAGGGATTATTTATCTCATATCTGATAGCTCATGGGTGAGTCCCGTTCAATGCGTGCCAAAGAAAGGGGGAATGACAGTAGTGGCAAATGAGAATAATGAATTGATCCCTACTCGAACAGTCACGGGTTGGCGAGTCTGTATGGATTATAGGAAGTTGAACAAGGCCACTCGGAAGGACCATTTTCCATTACCATTTATGGATCAGATGTTGGACAGGCTTGCAGGACATGGGTATTACTGCCTCTTGGACGGTTACTCAGGTTACAATCAGATAGCCATAACACCCGAAGATCAGGAAAAAACGACATTCACATGCCCTTACGATACGTTTTCTTTCCGGAGAATGTCTTTTGGGTTATGCAATGCTTCTGCGACGTTTCAACGGTGTATGATGGCCATCTTTTCTGACATGGTGGAACATAACCTCGAGGTATTTATGGACGATTTCTCAGTTTTTGGAGATTCATTTGATCATTGTTTGGACAATCTCACTCTTGTGCTCAAAAGGTGTATAGAGACAAACTTGATCTTGAATTGGGAAAAATGCCATTTTATGGTCCAAGAAGGGATAATTTTGGATCATAAAGTTTCTGCAAAAGGAATCGAGGTAGACAGGGCAAAGCTTGAAACCATTGAGAACCTACCTCCGCTATCTTCAGTCAAGGGTATTCGGAGTTTTTTGGGACATGCAGGGTTTTATAGAAGATTTATAAAAGACTTCTCCAAAATCACAAAGCCACTATGTAACCTTTTGGAGAAGGATGTTCTGTTTAATTTTGATAAGGCATGCTATGAAGCCTTTGAAGTGTTGAAGCAAAAGCTAATTACTGCACCGGTCATAGTAGCACCAGATTGGAGTAGTCTGTTTGAATTAATGTACGACGCTAGCGACTTTGCGATTGGCGCGGTTCTCAGTCAACGTAAAGATAAGATTTTTCATGCCATTTATTATGCTAGCAAGACATTATCGGATGCTCAGCTAAACTATACAACCACAGAGAAGGAGCTATTAGCAGTGGTTTATGCTTTTGATAAATTTCGTTCGTACCTGATTGGGACCAAGGTAATTATGTTCACAGATCACTCGGCTATTAAAAATCTGATAGCTAAGAAGGACGCCAAACCGAGATGGATTCGCTGGATACTATTGCTGCAAGAGTTTGATTTAGAGATCCGGGATCGGAAAGGTACAGAAAATTAGGTTGCTGATCACTTATCACGGTTAGAGAATTCAGCGTCGTATAAGGATGATAAAACAGTGATCAACGAGTTTTTTCTGGATGAGCAATTGTTTGTTGTAAAGTTGAAGACACCATGGTATGCAGATTTTGTAAATTTCATCGTGGGTAAGGTGTTTCCGCCGGATTTGACAAGTCAGCAGAAAAAGAAATTTCTACATGATGTGAAGCACTACCTATGGGATGAGCCATTCTTATTCAAGCAGTGTGCAGATCAATTAATAAGAAAGTGTGTCCCAAAGATGAAATGGAGAGTATCCTACAACATTGTCATGCATCTGACTATGATGGACATTTCGGGGGAGAAAGAACAACAGCCAAGGTATTACAATATGGATTCTACTGGCCGACACTTTTTAAGGATGCCCATGTGTTCGTGTTAAAATGTGACAGATGCCAAAGAGTTGGCAACATATCAAAGAGACACGAAATGCCACTTAACACGATTCTAGAGGTTAAAGTATTTGACGTGTGGGGCATCGACTTTATGGGGCCCTTTCCCTCATCTTTTAGCAATTCGTACATACTACTGGCAGTGGATTACGTCTCAAAGTGGGTGGAAGCTGTAGCATCACCTACTAACGGTGCCAAAGTGGTTGTGAAATTCATTCGCAAGTATATCTTCTCTAGATTCGGAACTCCTCGTGAAATCATTAGTGACGAGGGCACACACTTTTGTAATAAGCCGTTTTTAGCTATTCTTGCTAAATACGGAGTCACTCATAAGATAGCAACTGCTTACCATCCACAGACTAGCGGCCAGGCCGAGGTATCGAATCGTGAAGTTAAACGAATTCTTGAGAAGGTAATGAACCCTAGCCAGAAGGATTGGGCAAGCAAGCTGGATGATGCATTATGGGCCTATTGGACAGCTTATAAAACACCGATAGGGATGTCACCATACAGGTTGGTCTATGGGAAAGCATGCCATCTTCTAGTAGAATTGGAACATAATGCTTACTGGGCTATCCGTAAGTTAAATTTTGATGTGGCTGCGGCGGGAGAAAAGCGCCTCTTGCAATTGCACCAAATGGACGAATTCAGACTTCAATCGTACGAATGCCAAGTTGTACAAGGAGAAGGTCAAGAAATGGCATGATGGGAAAATCATAGATCGGAAGTTTGAACCGGGGAAAATGGTGCTGCTATACAACTCGAGACTAAAACTCTTCCCAGGAAAATTGAAATCACGGTGGTCTGGCCCATTCACGATTATCAAGGTTTTTCCTCATGGAGTTGTGGAAGTTAAAGAGCCGGAGTCGAAACGTATCTTCAAAGTCAATGGCCAGAGGTTGAAACACTACTATGGAGGTCACGTTAACCGTGAAAAGACATATGTGAGCTTTGCCGATTAGAACGGATAAACAAAGTCGGGCTGAGGACGTAAAACCAAGCGCTATCTGGGAGGCAACCCAGAGTTTCAATTCCTATTTTATCTTTTGTTCAATCACCACTGTTAGCCTCTATGTCATCTTAATCTTATTTAATATAAAAAAAATAAAATATTTCTACAACTAATTTTGGACTCTAGGTAGATTTGTTTGCAGGTATTAGCATGAAAGATCTGGAAAATTGGCTAAGTAAGGTTCAAGCACTCTAGGCGCTCAATTTGAGCCTGGGACAAGCGTCTTAGGCGCTACTTTGCAGTATTTCAACACATGCCTAGCGCTTTAGGCGCCCATTCCATATGCAAGTCAAGCGCCTTAGGCGCTATACCATTTGGCCAGCTTCTGCAACCCAGTGCCTACAGCGCTCAAGCTTACACAAGTCCAGCGCCTTAGGAGCTACACCAGTAGTCCAGCCACTGCAACACAACACTTTAGGCGCCCATTCCATATACAAGTCACGCGCCTTAGGCGCTATACCAATTGGCCAGCTTCTGCAACCCAGCGCCTAGAACGCTCAAGCTTACACAAGTCCAGCGCCTTAGGCGCTACACCAACGAGTCAGCTACTGTCACCTAGCGCCTAGAACGCTCATCCCTTATCAAAACCCAGCGCCTACAGCGCTCGACCTGCAATTTTGAAAAAAAAAATAATAATAATTTAACCCTAGTCGGGCATCATTGAGTCACATTCCAAATCAACTTCCTTCTCCTTCTTTTATGTTGCTCAAACCGCCACTCCTTTCCCCATTCTTGCCGATTGAAGTTTGTCCACAAAACCCAACGTCAATCAATCCCCATCCAATCTCTGATCAATTGTCGGCAAGAACCATAGTCCATCACGGATTTCTCTCTCCATAGCCAAGACGAGTTGAAGTTGCACTATCATTGGGGTAAGGATCTGTGATACGAACTCTAATTATTAGTAAGTATAACATTGTGTAACATTGAACACTTGGGAATTGTTTGCTATGTATTGAAGTGCTAATATTTGGAAAAATTTCTTTGTTGTGATTGTGGACCCAATTGAGTTTGTGTTGGCTCAATTGGGGTTGGGTTAGTACTTAATTTGTTATTTTGTATTTGAGAATTGTTGTGGACTATATTGGGGCACGATTTTGATGCTTTAAGTTTGGGGGAAGTATACACAAAGGGCTTTTGAAGTGTCGCATATCACGTGTTCGATATATTGCCCCAAAGAAATTTTGCAGTTGTTTTTGGGTCTTTTCCTTTCTAAGTTGAGGGTAACAGATTACAAGCTTAGTTACTTATGGCGCCCAAACGACACAGAGGGGAAAGTTCAGGAACCTCCGGCAAGTATGACAAAAAGAAATTTGTGAGTCCTCAGGCATTCTATCGATATCAAAATTGGTCATCAGGGAAATCTTTAATTCCTGAACAAGGCTTGCTACCGAATGAGCGGGCAGATGGGGAATTAGCTTACATGATACGAAGTCGTAACTGGATGGCATTTACAGCACAACCTGAGCCAGTAGCGATCAATATTGTACGGGAATTTTATGCAAATGCTAAAGAGGCCGATGGAAATTCGGTGATGGTTCGTGGTAAAGCAATAAATGTTGGGCGAAAGGCGATCAATGCGTACTACGGCTTGCAAAAGATCCATGATAACGGGTTTACAAGCTATATGAAACAGGACTTGGATTACAGTGAAATAATTGCAGCACTTTGTGAGCCTGGAACTGAATGGAAATTGACAGACCAGCAGGAGGCAGTACACTTCCCTTCGTCTAAACTGAGCAGATATGGAAAAGTTTGGCATGCATTCATTTGTGCTAAATTGATGTCGTGCCGACATATGAGTGATGTGATTAATCAGCGGGCCACTCTACTGTTTTGCATAGCCAAAGGAAAAACGGTAGACGTTGGGAAAGTCATACATGAATCTATTGTGCGTGGACTTGAGGGGAGCACTACAGGTGGGTTGCCTCACCCATCGTTGATTACAGAGTTATGTCGCCAGGCTGGGGTATAGTGGGAGAAGGATGAAGCAATGCAGGCCCCATTATCCCCGATTGATCATTCAGTGATGGTGCGGTATAAGGCATGGGATGGGGGCGAATCACACCCAAGAGGCCTGGGATTTCTTATTCCATAGGAGCAGTCGCAGGATCAGCCTGTTGAACAACCTATTCATGCTGAGGATCCGGTTCAGACACCCAATTTAGTTGAGACTATCCATCAAGACCTAAGACATCATACTAGACGGATTGACTTGGTGGCCGCACAGATGCAGCGGGGATTTGATCGCATTACCCTTCAGTAGAGTAGTATTGCTCAACGTCAAGCGGAAATTTATGCGTATAACATCAACTGTACTACAACATTGGCAGAAATGTTTGGTAGGATGAATCCAACAGCGGGGCTATATCAATTTCCACCATCTCCTCCTCTTTCTACTTATCCACCTCCAGACTTACCACCTGACAATGATAGTGATGACGACGATGACGATGTTGAAGATGACGAGTAGCACTATAGTCAGGGAAGTCCTCTGTTTTTAATTTTCTATTCTTTTCCAATGAGGACATTGTTTAATTCAGTTTGGGGGTGGTAATTATTTTTGTGCATAAACAGTGTTTAGCATCGTTGTGTTTATTTATGTTAATTAGGCATGGTATACTTTAGTGTTCATATGCATGATAGTGTTAATTCGTGAATGTTTTTAGGTTGTGCTAAGCATTTAGTTGCGTGAATCAATTATGAATGACATGGTTATCTCATTTTGGCCAATGATAAGAAGTTGAATAGGATTGAAAGCTATTGTAGAGTACTGATTTAAACGGGGATGTCAGTTATGCTTGTCTGAAATTTATGTTCATAAGGGAAGCACATAGTTGACTACTTGATCAATTTAACTTAGATCCTTTTATAATCTGCTTATGGCGAGAATTTTTTAGTAAGTAATAAAACCAGTAAACCATCTATGAAGATCCATAGTAAGCAAGAAAATAAGTTTGGGGGAATTTTAAAAAAAAATCATAAATGTTAAAAAAAAAGTGTATATGTATCTAACTTGACTAGTTTGGTTTCGTGGCCTTTGCTACTTGGGTTATTAGATCCGTAGGGGTGTCTTAACACCTAGTGCCCTAAAGCCAACTGGCTTGGGAGTCACTGATTGAAAGCTCGATACAGGGGTAGCTTTGAAAAGCCTAAGGAAACCAGACATTGCATATATCGAGTTTGAAAGCGAGATGGAGCGTAAAACGCACTCGCCAAATAATGAATAATGTGGTAATACCCCTTGTGCTTAGTAATTGCTTACTTGAGTCAGATTAGTTGGTTAGCTGGTTGAGTAGTATAGTACAAATGGATTTCTTTCTAAGAAGTTGATTATATAAGTGATTTGGGTTGTGATTGATTATTATAGTTGATTCACACACACACAACATGGATGGTGACAAGTGTAGTTTGGCTAATCGGTTTAAGTTGGTAACATTACGTGGTTAATGTTTGATACATGGATATTTGAGGCCTGTTATTAAGTGCTATGTTGTTTTGGTTAATTGATTCGTAGGCATTGTAGTTAGGTTGTATTTTGCATCATTGCATTCCTTGAGGATAAGCAATTGGTTAAGTTTGGGGGTATTTGATGAGTGGGTTTTATACCTACGAATCAGGTATTGTTAAACCTAATTATTGCTATTTTTAAGTGTTTTTAGTATTATTTTATTTGTTTTTGTGTTTGTTTATTGTAGGATGGAGCTGGAGGGGCATAAGAGTCATTTTGGTGGATAAAAGAATTAAAAAAGAGTAAAAACTAGGCTGGATGGTATTTTTGTAATTACTTGGTCCAGGCCAAGCGCTCTAGGCGCTAGGACAAGCGCTTTAGGCGCTAGTACGACATTTGTGGTTTATTGTGCGGCTGAGATGGAATTTTGAAGCCAATTAGGAATAGGAACAAGGGTTTTTACTGATATAAAAAGAGAAGACTTCAGAATTGAGAAAGAGAACAAGAGTTTTTGCAGAGACTTAAGGAGGAGAACAAAAAGAAAGATTGCAAGAGCTGGAGATCAAGAAGAAGATTAGGAGTAACCATATAGTTTCTTCTATTCTCTTTTAACTCTTTGATTCTTGTAATTAATTGGGATGGTTAATTTTATGACTAGGATGATGTTTTCTTTCATTGTTATGAACTAAATTCAAATTAAGATTACAACGGAACTTGGTATGAATTTTAAATTGATGTTTCTTATTTAATATAAGTTAGTTTTCATTGAATCAATTATTATATCTAGTGCTTAACTTGTTGAATAATTGTTTGGCCAGCAGTTATTGGGATAATCTATATAAAATTGAAAAATGGAATATAGATTTAGATCTGGATATAATAACATCTGTTCATAGAATCTGAATAGGATTAATATGATTAGCGTGTAGGATAGGAATATATCTGCATGTCTTTTATAACCAGTGAAAGAACTTGAGCTTAAAACCCTAATTAAGTTGATTCACATAGGAATATAGTGAATTAATTAACTAAGGTGTTCTTTATAATTATATTGCCTGATTGCTAGATTTATGAGGAATTGTTTACGTATCATTCGGAAGAAGTGCATAAATTCCGGGAAGAGTTCTAGGTTATTGATTCATGTTAACTATCTGTATTAAATGGTCAATAAATTGATTTAAATGAAATACCACGAGAAGTTGTAATCTTAACTCATTAAATCTGTGATTTACTCTTGTTAACATTATCTATTAGTTAATTTTAGTTATTTTTCATTTTTCAACTTAAAATCAAGAATTAGAATTTAAATAGGATTAATTAAATTGTTTTTGGTAGTTGATAGATATTAAGTTATTTCCTCGTGGGAACAATATCCTTGCTTGCCGAATATTATAAACGAACGCGTATACTTGCGTGTTAAGTGCTATTTAGAAATTAGGCAACAATTTTATCAACCCAGATCATTAAATAACATGTTTTTATATATCCCTAAACATCTAAACATAACATCTAATAAAGCTTTAAAGATCTAGTAAAAATTTAGGGTTTTGCACCTTTTTGAGCTACTTTGATCTGATCCTTTTGATTCTATTCTTGCAATTGCAGAGGCTTCTTATGGTTTGATTATAAGTGTTTAGGCTTCAGAATTTCGTAGCTCTTATGATCAGATTACTTGTCTATTTGTAGAACTTGCAAGTTTAGGGTTTTTAGGTCTTTTCCCCCATTTTTGCATCCATAAATATCTTAGCCTTGTTACTTGTGTTGCTTCTGATCTGATCTTGGCCTCCTGCTTGTACTGGAGTGTGTTGAGCACAAGCTTGCACACTCCTAACTTAATTTCTATTAGTTTAAAGCTTTTAATTTTGATTTAATTCTTACTAATTAAACTTATATTTTTGTAAATCATGATTAGGATGTTTAATTATATTTAGTAATACCTTAATTAAGTTTATATTGTTAGGTTTGTATATAACGCAAGCATGCAATAAAATTACATAGATAGGGCGGAAGCGTGATAAAACGGATTTTAAAATTTTTCATACAAACCATCACCATGATCTTTCCTTGTGTTCAACTATCAATTAACGAAAGAGATAGAGATAGAGAATTATACCCTCGTGAATCAAAGCTTCCTCGGGTACAAGTTCACCTCCAATTTCTTTGTGTTCTCCTTGAATTCCATCGACTAAATTCCTTGGCTTGATCAACGTTAGCCACCCAAGTATTTGGCCTCTAAAGATGATCCACCAAGGAAGAATAGTTGTTCAAGAAGATGGGTGTTGGCAAAACCCTAGTTTCTATCTCTATAGAAATTGCAAGTACTCTCCACAATCTAATGCAAGAGTGTGTAACCCTAATCTATGATAAGACTTCTCTTATTTATAGATGCAGAAAAATCCTTCCCTAAACTATTTAGGATTAGGGTTTCTATTATAATTAAACTTCTTTAATTAATTATGCTCCTAATCTAATTAGGAATTCATGAGAGAGTACTTCTATTAGTTAATTCCCAATCCCTATTAGGAATTAAATATAGTAATAGTAATAATAATAATAATAAGACTCCTCTTATTAATTTATATTTAATATTTTCAAAATATTAAATAATAAATATTAAGCTATTTAATTTATTCTATCTCCATGGACTAAATTAAATACATTTAACTTATTATTACAATTATGTCATTTACTTCTTAAATAAATATTTTTCTTTTGCGGTGTGACCCTTTAGGTTCTCCATATTAAACCGGTTGTGAATAAATCAATTAGAACAATTCTAATTATATTTAAATAAATAAATTAAACGATTTAATTTATTTAAATAAATAATATTTATTCTACAATAAAGGTAAGCCTCCTTAGCGATCAACGACTTTCCAGATAATATATATTTCAACATTAATCACAAAAGAACCTTTTAGTACATAGTTACCGTACAATTCAATCCTTCTACCATGAAATGTCCCAATTAAATATAAGACATGGATTTACTATCAAGTCTTTTATTTAATTATATGTATTTCAATTCCCAAATGCACAACTCTAAATAATGCAAATTAGAAACTCCTTTCTAATTTCATTCTGCCTTGGCCAAGGACTACTGAGTTGTCATTTATTGAATCACATGGGACATTCACATCTTTTACTAGACATTGTAGATTCTTTGTTGATCATTCATCTATCTCCGTGTACAACTTATTATACCCAATCGTACCCTTTGATATATCCTAAAGGTCTTAAGGGACATGTCAAAGTATAACTCATCATACACAAGATACTATGATGATCTCAAGTCCAAGGATCACTTGTACTACTATCACTCGAGGAATTCCTATTCACGGGCGAGTAAAACTCTATTAGGTATTCCTTAGCGAGCCACGTTCAGTGAACTTATTCTCCAATAAGCACCTACATACTTGATTTAGTGTCTCTACACAAATGATTATGAGATCAATCATCCTCTTCCTAAGAGCAAGCAACGTATGTACTAATCTATCCGGATTCACTAATCCCCTTTTTAGTAATCTAACGATTAGGAACGATTTTAGTTTGTGAGATATCTAGAATTTAGATCTCATTAGCATGATCACCATCATGATTCTAAAAACATTGCTCAAAACTATGGGTTTATCACATTTAATATAACAACACAATGTAGATAAAGTAAAATGCCTTTAATAACCGAATAAGATTACAAAGTATATGCTACATCATATCAAATATGATTGGCTTGTGTGTATACTACTTTCAATCTACCACTTGCACTAAAGCCAATCTCCATGGTATCTAATACCCTTCTTCTCTAAGTGACGATCATCCTGATGTTGGATAAAGCTTCATTAAAGGATATGCACTGTTGTTCTTGAGAGTCCACTATCTCTATAGTGATTTCTCCTCTTTCAATGATTACTCCAATCAAATGAAAGTGCCGCAATACATGTTTGAATCCAAGATGAGACTTGAGAACTATTCCTAGTTCTATAATGAACTTTTCATCCAAACAATCAACTGGCAGCTTCATTTACAGCTATATACTTTGTCTTTGTCACTAAACCAGCAACTCTTTGCTGTTTGGAACCTTTCCAATTCACTGCACCACCATTCAAGGTAACGATTTACCCTAAAGTGGATTTGTTATCATCTTTGTCAGTTTGAAAAACTTGAGTCTGTTTAACCCTCTAGTTTTAATTCAGACCTACCATGAATCATGATCACATCTTCAGTACCGGTTAAGTACTTAAAGATATTTATCACTGTCTTATAGTGATCTTCTCCAGAATATGGCTGATCAACATCAGGCCTTGTATATTCATTGTATACATGATAGTAACTCATGCGATCTCCTTTTTATTGAGGACAATTTAAAGAGATATACTCCATGGCTCATCATCATGAGACCTCTCTTGGAGTTTGCCATGCTAAATGCCTTTAGCATCGAATGAATATACATTCCTTGGGTTAAGCCGAGCATCCTTTTAAATCTATATAGATTTATATCCCGAATTTGTAGGATGCTCCTCCCAAGTTATTCATAGAGGAATGCTTAGGTAATTTTATCTTTATTGATTGTAGCATTGGTGTTTTATTCCTTATCAGTAGTATATCAACATATAATACTATGAATGTCACAGTGCTCCCACTGACCCTTTTGTACACATTAGGTTCATTCTCGTTTTTGATAAAATCAAACTCTTTTGATTGTCTCATCAAAACGAATGTTCCATCTTTGAGAAGTTTGCTTCAATCCATAAATGGATCATTGTAGCTTAAAACACGATTTGCTTCAATATTTGAAACAAATTCCTCTGATTGTATCATATATACATTCTCCTCAAGTCTTCATTGAGGAAGGACGTCTCCATATTCATTTTGCCAGATTTCGTAATAAGCTGCAATCACAAGCAAAATCCAAATGGACTTGAGCATTACCCGGTAATAAGGTTTTATCATAGTCAACTCATTGACTTTATTTGAAACCTTTTAAACAGGTTTGGTCTTATAGGTCTCCACCTTGCCATTTGCCCCAGTCTTTCTCTTAAAGACCCATATACACCCTTTAGGCACTATGCCTTTCGGTGGAGTAACCAGAGTCTATACTTGGTTCTCATACATGGAGTCCATTTCGGATTTTATGGCCATCTGCCATTTCTCTGAGTTTTTACTACTCATAGCCTTGTCGTATATAACTGATCATCATCCTCTATGATGCGTACCTCATCATCATCCTCTATGATGAATCCATACCTCCTAGGTATCTTCAGTACTCTTCCAAATTTACGATTCGGTTGTGGTACAATAGGTTTATCTACAGATTCCTCGATTTGACTAAAAATGCTTTGTGGTTCTTGAACTCCTTCAAGATCTATTATCCTCCCACTAGCTCCTTCAATGATAAACACCTTTATCCAAGAAGGCAACGTGTTTCACAACAAACACATTTTGCTTAGTAGGATTATAGAACTCTTATCTTAAACTTACTTTAGGAAGTTCCGCAAATATGCACTTGTCAGATTTTCGTCCCAAGCTTATCCTTTTGAAACCTTTTCACATAAGCTGAACAACCCCTTATCTTAACATACGGAAGACTAGGAATCCTCCCTATCCATAACTTTTATGGAGTCTTGGGGCCGGATATTGAGGTTACCTTATTTTGTAGATATGCAGTCGTTTCTAGAGCATAACCCCAGATGGATACTAGGATGTTAGTAAAAATCATTATGGATCGCACCATGTCCAACAAGGTACAATTTCTCCTTTTAGATACACCAATCAATTATTACATATCATGAAGCGTCTATTATGAGAAAATACCTTTTTGAGATGATCTAGAAACTCATTGTACAAGTATTCCTTCCTCGATCTGATCAAAGAATCTTAATACTTTGTTAATTTGTTTCACTTCTGAATTCTTTGAACCTTTTAAATGATTCAGACTTGTATTTCATCAAATACACATATTCAACTCTTTAAATGACCATCTCTTTTTTCTTTTACTAGTATGTTCAATTTGCAAAATTATGTTTCATATAAGTCAAGTATACGAAGTCCATCAAGTAATCTTCCAGTTTCAAGCAAAACATTATCATTATAAATAGAACAACAATTGTTCTTAAATATAATACCAGAACTTTCCTTGTCCAACAACGAAAGTAATAATGTTTCTAATGAGTGTTGGAACATAATAACAATTATTTAAACTAATGAACTTGCCCAAAGGCAGTGCTAAACAAAAAGTTCCTACAGCTAATGCAGCAACCTTTGCTCCATTTCCCACTCATAAGATTACTTACTCTTTGTTTAACTTTCTACTTCTGCTTAGTCTCTGTATTGGATTGCATACGTGAGAACTATAGCCGGTATCCAATACCCAAGTAGAACCTTGACTTACAAAAAGATTTATTTCAATGATGAACAAACCTATATCTGTAACCGAAGTTTCACTAAGCTTCTTCTGGTTAGCCTCTGCAAGATGCTCCTTACAGTTTTTTTTCCAGTGTCCAGGCTTATTGCAGTGGAAGCAAACTCCTTTGCTATCTACATCAGTTTTATTCTTAGTGTCCTTAGTTATTGCCTTTCCTTATACCTTCTTTGAATTGTTCTTCTTTTAAGAAGATCCTTTGGCCCTTTTCCGCTTCCTGGAAGAATCATCTACCAATAAGACTTGGTCTTTCTTGATTGGAAAGTGACTCTTTACAGTTTTCAACATGTTTAAGCAACGCAGGCAGGCTGACATATAGCTTGTTCATGTGGAAATTCACAACAAATTGTGAGAAGGTGTCCGGGAGTGACTACAAGATCAAATCTTGACTTAACTCCCCATCCATCACGAACCCAAGCTGTCCAAGTTGTTCAATCAAATTGATCATCTTGAGGACATTTTTCTGTAGTGCCATCGGTCATTCTAGATTGGAAGAGCTCCTTAGATATCTGATATCTAATAGTCCTACTTTCCTCACCATTCAACTCCTTGAAGTTGCAGGAGTATAGTAGGAGCATCTATAGTTTCATGCTGACGCTGAGGCTCGTTGCTCATGGATGCGAGCATGATGCATTGAGCCAACTGTGCATCATCTTGTCACTTTCTAAAAGTAGCAATCTATTCCCCAGAGGCATTGTCTGACATAAGATAGCTTTTCAGCCTTGAGAACTATTCTCAGATTCTTTAACTAGTCCGTGTTATTTGGTCCAGTTAATTAGTATCTAATATACTCCGCAGTGATAGTAAATTAGACATTGTAAAATTCTGTTAAATGAAATTGTAATTTAACAACATTTTAGCATACATTCATTTCTTAATCATCAAAATAAATTAGGTCTTTATTTAAATTGGTATCTCCCAGTATTTTCATCAAACTATATTACCCTCAATATATAGTTTGGCAAATCTAATTAAAGATTTGCTAGTGAGAATAAGGATCTCATTTCAAATATATATAGCCTTGTGTGTGCACAACAAACTATATATAAATAAATAGGTAGACAACTATTGTTAATTATATCACTATGTAACTCCTTGTATTTTGCCTCTCAGATTATAATGGTCAAGTGTGTGCACATCCAAACTAAAATAATCTAAGTTAAGTCCAACCTAGCACTTTCATATATGTGAAGAGAAAAAGACCGCCCTTGTGTGTGCACAACAAAGCAGTAATGTTCAATTCCTTAATAAGCATCAAATGTGATAAAACAACATCTTAAATATTTAATATTTGCCTTGTGTGTGCACAACAAACTCATATTAAATATTTAATACTCTATCGCTTTACCATGCTAGAAGGCGACGTTCGATATTCTAAATATCTTTGAACGCTTAGGACTTAATATGATTACTTTAAGGGTTTGTTATTATTTGTCTCATCTTATTTAGCGCGCTTGCACATATATATATATATATATATATACATATATATATATATAAAATAAGCGTCATATTATTTGACATGCGAAGCATGTTGAATAATATATAATATATATATATATAGTAATCATGCACATATAGAATACTATATTCTACCCGGACTGATTATGGACTTTTATTCTAGTTTGGTTCACTAGAGCCATCAAGTGAACCAAAAGGTCAAACCTAGGGTGCAAGAATTAAATTTAAATATAACTATTACATTTAAAACTCTGGCTCCATTACAAACGGGTCTTCAAGCGCTCCTTGCTCCTTGGTCTCCAATTCTTCAAAATAATTCTAACTAATCCTATTACATAAACTATTTAAAATAAATAGAAACCTTGATCAGCAGTCAAGGAGTACATAGGAGTAAGATAGAATTTACATTAAGAAAAACAAGAGAAGACGAGGTACGCCGACCCCATTTATAAAAACCCATTCATTCAAGCATCCTCTAGAATAATTCCAATCACACATTGGTCAATAGTCCATAATCAATCCCTATTTATTATCATACATATCTCCATATGCATCAATAAATAACATTCATCTCATGAATAATAAAACCATTCCATATATGCAATGATATCAATTAATGGGCAAAAGGTTTGCTAATATTTAGTTTTTGAAACAAAATAAACTCTTTTATTTTATTCAAAAAACCAAATCCAAATTAAAGTCCTTTAATTTTAGCAATCTGAAATCATATTTCAGATAAAATAAACATCTTTATTTTAAACTTTTATTAATTAAATAAACCATTTATGTTAATTGAGAAAAACAAAAAATTTTAAAACTCTGCATACCGGCGCGGCCGCCCTCCAAATTGAACTAGGAGTGGCGCGGCCACGCTGCACCCCCAGAAACGATTTCTGATGTGCTATGTTAATGTGTTTTAATGATCTTTAATTATAGTTCATATATCAAATAACATATTGGGTCTAATATTGTACACTAACAATACAACACATGAAAGATTTAAGTTGGTCAAAGGTTGTCAGTAACCTATCGGGACCTTCAAACGATTTCTGGGTTACCCAGAAATCAGTTTTCATGGTCGGTCAATGGGTTTTGACCACCCATAACTTTTAGTCCAGGGATTCTTTTAGTGTTCTATCAATTCAAATCAATAACCCTCATAGCATACTACAAATACATGCTTTAAAACATATCAAACGACCAATTTAAGCCGACCAAATCGTCTGACAAAGTGGCTTGTCAGACAGTTCTGGGCTGTCAAGAACAATTTGCATTCTTCATCATTTTTGACCATTTAAACGTTATGGATCCATGTTTTATCAACCCACATCATTAAATAACATGTTGTTACATATCCCTAAATATCTAAACATAACATCTAACAGAGCTTTAAAGATCTAGTAAAAATTTAGGGTTTTTGCACCTTTTTGAGGTACTTTGATCTGATCCTTTTGATTCTGTTCTTGCAATTGCAGAGGCTTCTTATGGTTTGATTATAAGTGTTTAGGCTTCAAAATTTCGTAGCTCTTATGATTAGATTACTTGTCTATTTATAGAACTTGCAAGTTTAGGGTTTTTAGGTCTTTTCCCCATTTTTGTGTCCACAAATATCCTAGCCTTGTTACTTGTGTTGCTTCTGATCTGATTTTGGCCTCCTGCTTGTGCTGGAGCTGGAGTGTGTTGAGCACAAGCTTGCACACTCCTAGCTTAATTTCTATTGGTTTAAAGCTTTTAATTTTGATTTAATTCTTACTAATTAAATTTATATTTTTGTAAATCATGATTAGGATGTTGAATTATATTTAGTAATACCTTAATTAAGTTTATATTGTTAGGTTTGTATATAACGCAAGCATGCAATCAAATTACATAAATAGGGCGGAAGCATGATAAAACGGATTTTAAAATTTTTCATACAAACCATCACCATGATCTTTCCTTGTGTTCAACTATCAATTAACGAAAGAGATAGAGATGGAGAATTATACCCTCGTGAATCAAAGCTTCCTCGGGTACAAGTTCACCTCCAATTCCTTTGCGTTCTCCTTGAATTCCACCGACTAAATTCCTTCGCTTGATCAACGTTAGCCACCCAAGTGTTTGGCCTCTAGAGGTGATCCACCAAGAAAGAATAGTTGTTCAAGAAGATGGTATTGCCAAAACCCTAGTTTTTATCTCTATAGAAATTGCAAGTACTCTCCACAATCTAATGCAAGAGTGTGTAACCCTAATCTATGATAAGACTTCTCTTATTTATAGATGTAGGAAAACCCTTCCCTAAACTATTTAGGATTAGGGTTTCTATTATAATTAAATTCCTTTATTTAATTATGCTCCCAATTCAATTAGGAATTCATGAGAGAGTACTTCTATTAATTAATTCTCAATCCCTATTAGGAATTAAATAATAGTAATAGTAATAATAATAATAAGACTCCTCTTATTAATTTATATTTAATATTTCTAAAATATTAAATAATAAATATTAAGCTATTTAATTTATTCTATCTTCATAAACTAAATTAAATACAATTATGTCATTTACTTCTTAAATAAATATTTTTCTTTTGCGGTGTGACCCTTTAAGTTCTCCATATTAAACCGGTTGTGAATAAATCAATTAAAACAATTCTAATTATATTTAAATAAATAAATTAAACTATTTAATTCATTTAAATAAATAATATTTATTCTACAATAAGGGTAAGCCCCCTTAGCGATCAACGACTTTCCAAATAATATAGATTTCAACATTAATCACAAAAGAACCTTTCAGTGCATAGTTACCGTACAATTCAATCCTTCTACCATGCAATGTCCCAATTAAATATAAGACATGGATTTACTGTCAAGTCTTTTATTTAATTATATGTATTTTGATTTCCAAATGCACAACTCTAAATAATGCAAATTAGAAACTCCTTTCTAATTTCATTCTGCCTTGGCCAAGGACTACTGAGTTGTCATTTATCGAATTACATAGGACATTCATATCTTTTACTGGATGTGGTAGATTCTTTGTTGATCATTCACCTATCTATATGTACAACTTATTATACCCAATCATACCCTTTGATATACCCTAAAGGTCTTAAGGGATATGTCAAAGTATAACTTGTGACACCCCCAAATTCAGGTACCAATACCTCGAATTTAGTGCTCACGATAAAATGCATCCATACACCTCTAAACAACATAAATTAACTAATGCGGAATAAAATAAACATATGTTGTTCATTACAAAAAGTTCACTACGGTCCCAAGGTCTACAACCTTAAATTAATACATCGCAGAATACATTAATAATACAAAACTATTCCACGATTACACAACGGGATAGTATATGTAACTATTCCTTAAGCTTTCCTTTGCCTTTGTCTGCTTTGGAACTCCCCGGCTTAACTGCAATAGGTTCATGATATAGCAAGGGTGAGCAACTACTTTGCTCAGCAAGTTTAAAAGTCAGAATGAAGATATATCATGAATGAATAAGAATAATAGCTGCATAGATCAACAATTTATGAACATTGATGAAATAGCTGAAATGACATAATCAAAGTCCAAATGAATCAATGAATAATGATTATTTACTGCTGAGTGGTCCAACCGACCATGAACTTTTGGCCAAAGAGTCAATCATTCAACTAACTCTTTTAAAACCTAGCCCCGTCAGTTGTACTCGAGGGGATCAGCCTCTCGTACACCATGTATATGCATAACATTTAACTCTGACTGCATCGAATAACCGACACATTATAATCCCCTACATAAGGGTTGCTCTCTCAGTCCAAGAATCCGCACCAACAATCGGTTTGGATAGCTTTTAAAATAATAACCTGTACATGTCTAACCGAAACAAATGGCGTAGACTATTTCCTTAAACAGTTCATGAATGAAGAACTTAAAAGTTTTCACAATCCAACAACAGATAATGAATTCAAATGCATAAACGGCGAATATCAATAATTATCTTGGAGGTGGAGTAATTGACAATAATTAGTCCACTAATATGATTCAAAAGTAATAACTCAATTTGAGTCATGAAATTTGCAACAATATACAACCTGTATAAAATATGAAACCTGCTCAAAATATAATTCGAGTAAGGTTAAGGAAAACTTGCCCAACACAAGGGTTAGACAAGCGTTAGGAAACTTGCCTGATGCCTAAATTGCAATTAGATTATACAATTTCCGCCTTAAGACAATACTAATTTGGTTGACATTTAATAAATAATTAAGCATTTAGGGCTTAACAAAATATGCTTAGTTAACGTGTCTAATCATTTAATACAAGGAAAAATATAAGTGTTGGACCATGCTGAAGTGGGCTTATTAGGTCCGACCCGATCTGACCCGGTCAGACTAACCCGACCTGGACCGGACACGGAGCTGGCGCTGCAGCGCCAAGCTCAAGCACTGGACCTCACGCTGCGGCGTGAGTCCCGTGTCTTCTCCATGACCGGGCTTCACGCTGCGGCGTGAGCCTTAAAGCTTGGGCCTCACGCTGCGACGCGAGTCCCGGTTTTTCCCCACTTGCCCCTCACTGCAGCGTGAGCTGCAGGGCATATGGGTGGCGCTGCGGTGCCATTCTGCAGTAGCCGGATTCTGGGTTTGTTTCCAGAACGCGACTCCGACCTCCGGCCACTCCAACCTCCATATCGCCTTCAATACACAAGCAAATTGGTCCATTCCGGACTCTATGGACTCCTAACTCATGGGGCTACAACATATCAAAAATGCAGAGCTACCCATTAACATTAACATGGTCAAATCTTAGGCCAAAGTGTAAAGTTCATACTCTGTTCTTCGAGTTCTTGACAAGTTTTACAAAAATCATTACTACGAACTCGTTTTAACTCGTTTTTACTCCATTCCAACTGGGTTAGCTCCATAACCCATGGAACTACAACACCATAGCAACAAATAAAATTAACAAACACAAAATCATAGTTTTACAGTCCTCTAAAATAGTCCGAATGTCCATGTTTTGTCCATTGTTCTTGCTCCATTAAGCCAAGGTAAGGATTTCTTGCGTTTTTGTTCCACTTTGATGTTATTAATGGCTTACATAACCTCTTAACAACATTTATAATAATCACAACAAACAAAAACACCAAGAATCGCCAAAAATCCGACCCACAAGCTTAAGAGCTCAAAACTAAGAAAAACTTGAAAAGGTTAACAAGAAATCGAATGGAAAGGATTTGGTTGATGTTTTACCTCTGTAAATCCTTCCTAGAGGTTAAGAAGCTTGGCTAGGCTTTATTTTGAAGGTCCTTCTTGCTTGGTTCCTTCACCCGTGCCCTCTTCTTCTTCCTCCTTCCTTTTCCGGCGAGTTCTTTCTCTTTTCCGGCGACTTCTTCCTCCTTTCCGGTGAGCTCTCTCTCTCTCTCTCTCTGCAGAATGGGTTTGAATGAAGAGCTGATGGAATTGCAAAAGAGAATGAATGTTTGAATTTGGGAGGAGTGGAGTGAATTAGGGAGAAGTGGAAGAAAAATGAAAATGGGGTTGGTTGCTCAAGGAGCTTGCCGGCAACCTCCCTCTTGCTCAATTCTCATTGGTCCAAAATGAGGGATTGGTTCCCTCTTGGGGTAACAAGCCAAAACAAATACCCGAAAATACCAAAAATATATCTGAAAACTCCCACTTTTGTACCAAAATTGGTAAATAACTCTACCCAAAATTAGAATGGGTACTCCCATAATTATTGGGATGTATAAAAATAATTATTATGGGATTTGTCCATTTGTTCGGAACACCCATATAACACATTTCGGATACGGATAAAATCACGTATCAGCTCAAATAAAATTTCCAACACTTGAAAAAATTATTCGTACGCATACACGTATTTATGAAATTTATTAACTTCGAAAAAGACACAAAAATTTTATGGCGTGAATATTGCCTCGGGAAACGTGCCCCATCAATAGTGATTTAGCGACGCTACGCGAAATCAATTATTCACTTAAAACAAAACTATAACACCTAAAATTCATACATTCACATGATCTAGATTGTCACACAACCTTTAAACACGTAACACAAATGTAATATTAATAAATTATAAAATATTCATTAATATTTAAAAATTCGAATTACAAGGAAATTTCAGAATTCCCGGTCGTTACATCCTCCCCCCTTATAAGAATTCTGTCCCCAGAATTACAGTCTAGGTACGGAAAACTTAACGGGTTCACTCAAAAAGATGCGGATAATTCTTCCTCATCTTCTCTTCTAGCTCCCACGTAGCTTCTTCAGCTGCGTGGTTCCTCCAAAGTACTTTGACCGAATGAATGACCTTATTTCTCAACGTTTGCTCCTTCCTATCTAATTTCTGGACAGGAATTTCTTCATATGTCAAGTCTTTCTCCACTTGAATTGGTTCATGGGATATCACATGCTTGTAGTCGGGTTTATATGGCCGCAACACAGAAACGTGAAACACATTATGAATATGTTCCAGTTCAGGAGGTAAAGCTACCTCGTACGCTACTTCACCTACTCTCTTTAAAACTTCAAACGGTCTTACGAACCTGGGACTCAATTTTCCCTTCTTACCAAATCTGATCTTTCCCTTCCAGGGAGATACCTTCAAAAACACAAAGCTGCCAACTTCAAAGTCACGCTTCTGACGATACAAATCGGCGTATTTCTTCTGTCGATCCTGAGCTGCTACCAATCGAGCTCTTATCACTTTGACGACATCCACAGTCTGTTGCACCAATTCAGGTCCCAACAGTCTTCGTTCACCGACTTCGTCCCAACACAGAGGTGTTCGACACTTCCTTCCGTATAATGCTTCGTATGGCGGCATGCCAATACTTGCATGATAACTGTTATTATATGCAAACTCCACCAACGGTAGGTGATCGTCCCAGCTGCCTTTAAAATCCATCACACATGCTCTAAGCATGTCCTCCAGCGTCTGAATCGTTCGTTCGCTTTGCCCATCCGTTTGAGGGTGATACGCCGTACTCAACCTCAACTGAGTTCCCAATCTTTCTTGTAAGCTCTTCCAGAAATTGGACGTGAAACGCGGATCTCTGTCAGATACAAATAGATACCGGTACTCCATGTTGTGACACAATCTCTTTCACATATAACTTTGCTAGCTGCTCTAGCCTGTACCTTATCTTGATCGGTAGAAAATGTGCAGATTTAGTCAAACGATCCACAATCACCCAGATCGTGTCGTAACCCTTCTGAGTTGGTGGAAGCCCCGTCACAAAATCCATCGTGATATGCTCCCACTTCCACTCTGGAATATTCAGCGGTTGTAGCAGTCCACCCAGTTTCTGATGTTCTGCTTTTACCCTCTGACATGTCAAGCATCGCCCAACACATTCTGCGACCTCCCTCTTCATGTTCGGCCACCAGAAATGTTGGCACAAATCCTGATACATCTTGGTACTACCAGGGTGTATCGAATACTTTGTAGAATGAGCTTCCTGTAGAATCTCTTCTCTTAACTCCGGAACCATCGGTATCCAGATACTTCCTTCAAACCTTAGCAGCCCTGTGCTATCAATTTTGTACTTTAATTCCTCCCCTTCTGAGATTCGCTCCCTTATTGCAACATATTCATCATCCTTTCCTTGAGCCTCCTTTATCCTGTCTAATAAAGTCGGACTCGCCTCCACTGCGAACAGTTTCTCCTCTGTAGTTATCGGATACTTGACTTCCAATTCCAGTCTCTCCATATCCTTTATCAGTTCTTCTTGAGCTGTCAGCATCATCAACTTATCTCTGCCTTTCCTACTTAGAGCATCGGCCACTACATTGGCCTTACCGGGATGGTATAGAATCTCACAGTCGTAATCCTTGCTCAACTCCAACCATCGCCTCTGCCTCATGTTTAGTTCCTTTTGAGTGAAGATATACTTCAGCCTTTTGTGGTCTGTGTATATCTCACACTTCTCCCCATACAAATAGTGTCTCCAAATCTTCAGAGCAAACACTACTGCCGCTAGTTCCAGGTCATGAGTCGGATACCCCTTCTCATAGTCCTTCAGCTGCCGTGACACGTACGCAATGACCTTCCCATGCTACATCAGTACGCACCCAAGGCCTTTGTGTGACGCATCACTGTACACCACAAATCCCCTTGTATTATCTGGTAGGGATAACACAGGTGCTTCACTAAGTTTCTTCTTCAACTCCAAGAAACTCTCTTCGCACTTATCTGTCCATACAAACTTCATAGTCTTCCTTGTCAAATTTGTCAACGGTGTTGCTATCTTTGAAAAGTTCTGAATAAACCTCCGATAGTAACCTGCTAATCCCAAGAAACTTCGGACTTCTGTCGGTGTCTTCGGCTGCTCCCAGTTTATTACTGCTTCTACCTTGGCAGGATCCACCGATACACCATCCTTGTCAATCACATGCCCCAAAAACTGTACTCTTTGTAGCCAAAATTCACACTTGGAAAACTTTGCATACAACTTCTCCCTTCTCGGCGTTTCTAGGGCTATCCTTATATGCTCGACGTGTTCCTCCTCCGTCTTCGAGTAAACAAGAATGTCATCTATGAAAACGACGACAAATTTATCTAGGTATTGCTTGAACACTCTGTTCATCATGTCCATAAATGCTGCTAGCGCATTCGTCAGCCCAAACGACATCACCAAAAACTCAAAGTGTCCATATCGAGTTCTGAATGCTGTCTTTGGAATATCCTCCTGCCTTACCTTCAGTTGGTGATATCCTGTCCTCAAGTCAATCTTTGAGAAGTATTTCGCTCCCTTTAATTGATCGAACAAATCATTAATTCTGGGCAACGGGTACTTGTTCTTAATCGTGACTTTATTCAACTCCCGATAGTCAATGCAAAGCCTAAGCGATCCGTCTTTCTTCTTTACGAACAGTACTGGCGCTCCCCATGGAGATACACTTGGACGAATATACCCCTTATCTAGCAACTCCTGCAATTGAACCATCAGTTCTTTCATTTCCACCGGTGCCATTCTGTACGGTGCCTTTGAGATCGATGCGGTTCCCGGTACTAAGTCGATCACAAATTCCACTTCTCTATCCGGCGGCAATCCCGGTATCTCATATGGGAAAACATCTGGGAATTCCCTTACTACAGGTATCTGACCCAGCTCACCTTCTACTCTTCGGGTATCAACCACGTGAGCCAGATAACCTATACAACCTTTCTGTAGCAATCTCTTCGCTTGCATCATCGTCAGACAACAAGATTGTCTCGGCGATTTACTACCGTAAAATACGACCTTCGACTTATTCGGAGTCTTTAGGTGTATACTTTTCTTCTGACAATCAATCATAGCCCCGTGACTAGACAACCAATCCATCCCAAGAATTACATCAAATTCTCCTAGCCGTATCAGAATTAAATCTACGCTCAGTTTAAACCCGTTTATCCCAGCACAACAATTTCTATGGATGTATTCCACAAGAATAACTTCTTTATTAGCTACTTCCACATTCATTGGATTCTCTAATTTCTCACGAGGTAAGTTTAGCCGTTTAGCAAATTCATCCGACACAAATGAACAGGTAGCTCCCGAATTAAATAATACATATGCATTAATATTATTGATCCAAATAATACCTGACACCACATCCTTTGATTCCATCGCATCCTGCACTGTCATGTTGAAGGTGCGTGCTACTGGTCTGTTCTGCTGTGTTGGTCCTCCGATAGCCAGCTTACTATTGTTCCCTTGGTTAGCACTGCCTGCATCACTCTTCCTCTTTGGGCAATCCTTCTTCTGATGATCTGAAGCACCACAAGAAAAACAACTTCCTGCCTTTGCCTTTGGGCATTGTGGGGCAAAGTGCCCTGGTTGACCACAGTTGAAACAAACTCCTTTTCCTTTCATGCATTCTCCAAAGTGATTCTTTCCACATTTCTCGCATTTATTACCCTTCTTTGTATCCCCTCCGGATTTGCTTCCTGTCATCTGACTGTCGTTCCATTTTCTCTTATTTGGGTTACTTCCCCCGCTGCTACCTTCCTTATGACCATCATGACTCTTTTTCTTTTTCTGATCTTGGTTGTGCCTGGCCAAAGCTTCTCTTCCTCCCTCAGCAATGATTGCTTTCTCAAGTAATGTAGAAAATGTGTTGATCTGCAAAACCGCAACCTTACTATACACCCAAGGTTTCAGTCCTTGTTCAAATCTCTTCGCTCGTCTAGCTTCAGTGTCCACCTGATGTGGAGCAAACCTAGCTAACTCGTTAAATTTTGCGGCATACTCCGCAACTGACATACTTCCTTGCTTTAGTTCCAGGAACTTTATCTCCATGCTTGCCTGCATGCTCGCTGGAAAGTAATTTTCGAAAAATAGCTCCTTGAAACGAGCCCATGCAATCGTGCCTTCCCCCGCTCGACCTTTGTTCGCCTTCCACCAGTAATTTGCCTCTCCTTTCATCATGAAAGTGGCAAATGACGTCATCTGTTCTTCGGCCACCCTTACGACCTCGAACACCTTTTCCATTTCTTCCACCCATGTCTGGGCTTCTATCGGATCTGTAGTCCCGCGAAACTCTGGCGGTCCTACCAATTTGAAATCCTTAAAGTTCGCCATGTGACTTCCTGGCTGATCAACTGCAGCGGCTTGTCTACCCTGCATTGTTTCGGCTAACAAGTTCACAAAAGTCCTCATAGGGTCTACCTGACCCTCCTCGTTATTCACCGACTCCTTAACCCTGTGGTTACGCGGTCGTCCTCTTGGCGCCATGATCTGCTAAAAGAAAACCGTCGGCTATTACTAATAGATCTGGGCCTCATGCAATAAGTCATTTAATTAAAAGTAAAAAATATCCATCAAACACGTTTGATTTAAATAAAACAACTGCATTTGTAACCATATGTCATTCTCTTAATACAACCTGACTCAACATGTGGCATACTTCTATAAATGCTAAATGACATAGCCTGCCAACCATTAACTATCCCCTAACAAACACAAGTGGGGAATAATAACCTTCCACCCCTATACTAGAAGCAAAATTGGGGTTCAACTACTATCCCACGCACGCTACAAGCAGAGGGATTTACAACATAAGTAAGCCCCTAATACAACAAAAGTGGGACCTACTGCAAACATAATGCTAAAAATAACACATCACCGCCTGCTGCGGCGAATTGCAACCCTGAGCTCCTGTCGAGCCAACCTGTCAACCACTCGGCGCCTAATCACGCACTTTCTGTTACCCTCATCCCTGGGGTACCTCCTCACCTTGTCCCTCAGCCTGCCTATGGAAGTAGTCAAGCTTGAACGGAGGGAATCAATCTCTGTAGTCCGGGCTGCCAACTGTCTTATAGCCTCATCTCGCTCCAGGCGAGTAGTCTCCAGCAGATCCTCTACCCGCTCTATCTGTCCTACCAGCATCACATTCCTCTCTAGGAGGTCATAAACCATCACACCAAACTGAACAGAAACCCCTCGGCGACCGTGAACCTCTGCCTCTAATTCGGCAATCCTCTGGTCCTTTTCCTGCAACTTCTGGGTTAACTCAGTCTTTTCCCCCAAAGTCTGATATGCCAATGACCTGTACTGCTCTTCTCGGTCCTGGTGCTCCTGGTTCTGCTCCTCTAAGTGAGTTACTCGATTCTCGAGCTCCTCGTTCCTATTTGTCAGCTCTTCGATAATATCACTAGCAGTAGTGCCCATGCCATCTGCATACTCAGGTGGCTCATCATCCTCCGTCAATGGATCCTCCTCGGGGTCCTCATCCTCCCCCTCGTCGCTTGACAGCCTCAGCACTATTCTGATAACTAGCTCCTCCTCAGAACCATACTCGGCCTCGGACTCTTCCCTAGTGTCCATCATCTCTGGCTCACTCGGCTGCACCTCCACTATGGGCCCTACGTCTACATCAATGTCTGTGAACTCTACCTCTCTAGCAGGACTGAACTCTCCCATCTCAGACATCCTACAGCCACAAACAAAAACAAATAGACATCAAGATGTCAGTGTCACAATAAAATATATTCATTGATAAAATGAAATGATATTTTATCATGCACAACTCGGCTCGATGAATTTCCACAATCCACCTCCAGACATGACCATCAAATGAATCTCCTCGATCCATCGCCTAGCGTACTCAATACGAGTTTAATACTAAGGTTATAACCTAGGTTTCACAAATCCTAAAGTTTATAACCTAAAGCTCTGATACCAACCTGTGACACCCCCAAATTCAGGTACCAATACCTCGAATTTAGTGCTCACGATAAAATGCATCCATACACCTCTAAACAACATAAATTAACTAATGCAGAATAAAATAAACATATGTTGTTCATTACAAAAGGTTCACTACGGTCCCAAGGTTTACAACCTTAAATTAATACATCGCAGAATACATTAATAATACAAAACTATTCCACGATTACACAATGGGATAGTATATGTAACTATTACTTAAGCTTTCCTTTGCCTTTGTCCGCTTTGGAACTCCCCGGCTTAACTGCAATAGGTTCATGATATAGCAAGGGTGAGCAACTACTTTGCTCAGCAAGTTTAAAAGTCAGAATGAAGATATATCATGAATGAATAAGAATAATAGCTGCATAGATCAACAATTTATGAACATTGATGAAATAGCTGAAATGACATAATCAAAGTCCAAATGAATCAATGAATAATGATTATTTACTGCTGAGTGGTCCAACCGACCATGAACTTTTGGCCAAAGAGTCAATCATTCAACTAACTCTTTTAAAACCTGGCCCCGTCAGTTGTACTCGAGGGGATCAGCCTCTCATACACCATGTATATGCATAACATTTAACTTTGACTGCATCGAATAACCGACACATTATAATCCCCTACATAAGGGTTGCTCTCTCAGTCCAAAAATCCGCACCAACAATCGGTTTGGATAGCTTTTAAAATAATAACCTGTACATGTCTAACCGAAACAAATGGCGTAGACTATTTCCTTAAACAGTTCATGAATGAAGAACTTAAAAGTTTTCACAATCCAACAACAGATAATGAATTCAAATGCATAAACGGCGAATATCAATAATTATCTTGGAGGTGGAGTAATTGACAATAATTAGTCCACTAATATGATTCAAAAGTAATAACTCAATTTGAGTCATGAAATTTGCAACAATATACAACCTGTATAAAATATGAAACCTGCTCAAAATATAATTCGAGTAAGGTTAAGGAAAACTTGCCCAACACAAGGGTTAGACAAACGTTAGGAAACTTGCCTGATGCCTAAATTGCAATTAGATTATACAATTTCCGCCTTAAGAAAATACTAATTTGGTTGACATTTAATAAATAATTAAGCATTTAGGGCTTAACAAAATATGCTTAGTTAACGTGTCTAATCATTTAATACAAGGAAAAATATAAGTGTTGGACCATGCTGAAGTGGGCTCATTAGGTCCGACCCGATTCGACCCGGTCTGACTAACCCGACCTGGACCAGACACGGAGCTGGCGCTGCAGCGCCAAGCTCAAGCACTGGACCTCACGCTGCGGCGTGAGTCCCGTGTCTTCTCCATGACCGGGCTTCACGCTGCGGCGTGAGCCTTAAAGCTTGGGCCTCACGTTGCGGCGCGAGTCCCAGTTTTTCCCCACTTGCCCCTCGCTGCAGCGTGAGCTACAGGGCATATGGGTGGCGCTGCGGTGCCATTCTGCAGTAGCCGGATTCTGGGTTTGTTTCCAGAACGCGACTCCGACCTCCGGCCACTCCAACCTCCATATCGCCTTCAATACACAAGCAAATTGGTCCATTCCGGACTCTATGGACTCCTAATCATGGGGCTACAACATATCAAAAATGCAGAGCTACCCATTAACATTAACATGGTCAAATCTTAGGCCAAAGTGTAAAGTTCATACTCTGTTCTTCGAGTTCTTGACAAGTTTTACAAAAATCATTACTACGAACTCGTTTTAACTCGTTTTTACTCCATTCCAACTGGGTTAGCTCCATAACCCATGGAACTACAACACCATAGCAACAAATAAAATTAACAAACACAAAATCATAGCTTTACAGTCCTCTAAAATAGTCCGAATGTCCAAAGTCCATGTTTTGTCCATTGTTCTTGCTCCATTAAGCCAAGGTAAGGATTTCTTGCGTTTTTGTTCCACTTTGATGTTATTAATGGCTTACATAACCTCTTAACAACATTTATAAATAATCACAACAAACAAAAACACCAAGAATCGCCAAAAATCCGACCCACAAGCTTAAGAGCTCAAAACTAAGAAAAACTTGAAAAGTTTAACAAGAAATCGAATGGAAAGGATTTGGTTGATGTTTTACCTCTGGAAATCCTTTCTAGAGGTTAAGAAGCTTGGCTAGGCTTTATTTTGAAGGTCCTTCTTGCTTGGTTCCTCCACCCGTGCCCTCTTCTTCTTCCTCCTTCCTTTTCCGGCGAGTTCTTCCTCTTTTCCGGCGACTTCTTCCTCCTTTCCGGTGAGCTCTCTCTCTCTCTCTCTCTCTCTCTGCAGAATGGGTTTGAATGAAGAGCTGATGGATTGCAAAAGAGAATGAATGTTTGAATTTGGGAGGAGTGGAGTGAATTAGGGAGAAGTGGAAGAAAAATGAAAATGGGGTTGGTTGCTCAAGGAGCTTGCCGGCAACCTCCCTCTTGCTCAATTCTCATTGGTCGAAAATGAGGGATTGGTTCCCTCTTGGGGTAACAAGCCAAAACAAATACCCGAAAATACCAAAAATATATCCGAAAACTCCCACTTTTGTACCAAAACTGGTAAATAACTCAACCCAAAATTAGAATGGGTACTCCCATAATTATTGGGATGTATAAAAATAATTATTATGGGATTTGTCCATTTGTTCGGAACACCCATATAACACATTTCGGATACGGATAAAATCACGTATCAGCTCAAATAAAATTTCCGACACTTGAAAAAATTATTCATACGCATACACGTATTTATGAAATTTATTAACTTCGAAAAAGACACAAAAAATTTATGGGGTGAATATTGCCTCGGGAAACGTGCCCCGTGAATAGTGATTTAGCGACGCTACGCGAAATCAATTATTCACTTAAAACAAAACTATAACACCTAAAATTCATACATTCACATGATCTAGATTGTTACACAACCTTTAAACATGTAACACAAATATAATATTAATAAATTATAAAATATTCATTAATATTCAAAAATTCGAATTACAAGGAAATTTCAGAATTCCCGGTCGTTACATAACTCATCATACACAAGATATTATGATGATCTCAAGTCCAAGGATCACTTGTACTACTATCACTAGAGGAATTCCTATTGACAGGCGAGTAAAACTCCATTAAGTATTCCTTAGCGAGCCACGTTCAGTGAACTTATTCTCCAATAAGCACCTGCATACTTGCTTTAGTGTCTCCACACAAATGATTATGAGATTAATCATCCTCTTCCTAAGAGCAAGCAACGTATGTACTAATCTATCCGGATTCACTAATCCCCTTTTTAGTAATCCAATGATTAGGAACGATTTTAGTTTGTGAGATATCTAGAATTTAGATCTCATTAGCATGATCACCATCATGATTCTAGAAGCATTGCTCAAAACTATGGGTTTATCACATTTAATATAACAACACAATGTAGATAAAGTAAAATGCCTTTAATAACCGAATAAGATTACAAAGTATATGCTACATCATATCAAATATGATTGGTTTGTGTGCATACTACTTTCATATATATCATAATTAAAGTTTATCATTTCATAATTAAGGTTTAGAATCTCATAATTAGAATTAGGGTTTCCTAATTAGGTGTAGGGTTTTCCTAATTTATGAATTAGGGTTTAAATCCTTTAATTTAGTTTTAATTCTAAGTTAATGATTCATAATTTATATTAGGATTCAATACTTAAGATTTAATAATATCAATTAGGATTCTTGTGTACCAATTAGGGTTTCGGTTCGCAATTTTAGTTAACAATTATCAATTAGGGTTTATAATTCAAATTATCATTTTAAACCCTAATTAACTTATTTAGATTTTTATCAGTTAATATTTATTATATTAACTTCGAAGCACGACAAATCACTTTGTCATTCCCAAGCACGACACAATAGCTCACTAAAATAATTTGCCGGGATGCTTCTCGGTGAAATCGTGGAAAGCATGACAAATCTTTTTGTCAGTGTAAGCACGACTAAGCAGCTTCAGAAAAAATTTTATTTATCCTAATTCTTTAATAAAATATACAATCACATAACACAAAGTCGGAATAAGAAATTTCATTTAATAAATACATAATTTACATATACGAATCTTATTAAGGTCTGGAATATCACATTCACTCCCTCTAATAAGAATTTCGTCCTCAAAATTATAGTACAAATTACAAAAATAAATGTCGGTAGTTGTCTCGCATTTTACTCTTGAGCTCCCACGTAGCTTCTTCTATGTTTTGATTTCTCCAAATAACCTTAACTGAAGGTATCACTTTATTCCGTAGAATTTGTTCTTTCCTATCTATGATTTCAATAGGAACTTCTTCATATGACAAATATTTCTCGATCTGAATAGGCTCGCGATCTATAACGTGTTTATAATTGAGTTTGTATGGTTGTAACACGGACATATGAAACACGTTATGAATATGTTCTAACTCAGGAGGCAGGGCTACCTCATAGGCTACCTCACCTATCCTCCTCAATATCTGGAATGGTCCAATGAATCTCGGACACAATTTTCCTTTCTTGGCGAAACGTATTTTACCGTTCCACGGAGACACTTTCAAAAATACATGACTACCGACATCGAAATCTTGTCGTTTCCTGTGTTGATCCGCGTACTTCTTCTGTCGATCTTGAGATGCTTGCAATCTCTCGCGTATAATTCGAACTACCTCAACGGTTTGTTGAACTATTTCTGGCCCTAACAATTGTCGCACACCGACCTCATCCCAACATAATGGCGTCTTACATTTTCTTCCGTACAGAGCTTCAAATGGTGGCATTCCTATGTTGGCACGGTAACTATTGTTATAGGCAAACTTTACTAAAGGTAACTGATCTTCCCAACTTCCCTTGAAGTCCATGATGCAAGTTCGCAACATGTCCTCCAATGTTTAAATTGTCCTCTCACCCTGACCATCGGTTTGTGGGTGATAAGCTGTGCTTAATCTCAACTGGGTTCTTAAGCGTTTCTGAAGACTTTTCCAAAAGTTTGAAGTAAATCGTGGATCTCGATTTGATACTATAGAAATAGGGATTCCATGTCTAGAAATAGTCTTATTGATGTAAAGTTTGGCTAATTGGTCAAGACTGAAGTTAACGTTTATCGGTAAAAAATGAGTTAACTTGGTAAGACGATCTACAATTACCCAAATAGCATTGTGATCTTTTTGTGTGTTTAGAAGACCCACTACGAAATCCACGGTGATATGTTCCCATTTCCACTCAGGGATTTCTAAGGGCTGTAGTAACCCACTAGGTTTTTGATGTTCGGCTTTAACCCTTTGACACGTTAAACATTTACTTACCCATTTCGCTATTTCTTTTTTCATATTCGGCCACCAAAAGTGTCGACTTAAATCTTTGTTCATTTTTGTACTACCTGGATGCACGACGAACTTAGAACTATGAGCTTCATTCATTATTTTATCTTTTAGTTCTTGTATTGAGGGGACCCAAATTCTATCCTCGTACCTCAGTACCCCATCCTTGTCTATTCTAAATTTGACATTCTTTTTATGAGTTAGTTCGGTTTTACACTTCTGATACCCTTCATTTGTCTCCTGTAGTTCCCTGACTCTATCCAATAAAGTCGAATTACTCTCTACAACGAATAACTTCTGGGTAGAGTTAACTGGAACTCTTACCTTAATCTCAAGTTTATTAAACTCTTTTATCAGTACCTCGTTGTTTGTTATTACATTCAACTTCTCTTGATTCTTTCTACTTAATGTGTCTGCCACGACGTTGGCTTTCCTAGGATGATATAAGATTTCACAATCAAAATCCTTTATCAACTGTAGCCATCTCCTCTGGCTCATGTTTAACTCTTTATGGGTGAAAATATACTTCAGACTTTTGTGATCTGTGTATATCGCACACTTCTCCCCATACAAGTAATGCGTCCAAATTTTCAAGGCAAATACTACGACGGCTAACTCAAGATCATGAGTAGGATACTTCTTTTCATAATCCTTGAGTTGTCGTGATACATATGCAATTACCTTCCCATGTTGCATCAATACACAACCTAATCCTTTGTGTGCTGCATCACTATAAACTACAAGGCCTCATGTATCATCTGGTAAAGATAACACTGGCGCCATGCTTAATCGTTTCTTCAAATCTCAGAAGCTTTCTTCACATTTATCTGTCCAGACGTACTTTACCGTCTTTCGAGTTAAATTGGTTAGCGGGGTTGTTATTTTTAAAAAATCTTGTATAAAATGCCGATAGTACCCTGCTAAACCGAGAAAACTTCTTACTTCTGTTGGAGTTATTGGTTGTTCCCAATTCACAACTGTCTTTATCTTCGCTGGATCTACTATGATTCCATTCTTGTCAATCACATGACCCAAGAATTGGACTCGTTCTAACTAGAATTCACATTTGGAAAACTTTGCATAAAGTTTTTCCTTTCGTAATATTTCCAATACGCTCCTTAAGTGTTCAACGTGCTCCTCCTTTGTTCTCGAGTATACTAAAATATTATCGATGAACACTACGACAAATTTGTCTAAGCATGGTTTAAACACTACTCGGTTCATCAAGTCCATGAATGCTGCCGGTGTATTCGTCAACCCAAAGGACATCACAAGAAACTCATAATGTCCATAGCGTGTCCTAAACGCTGTGTTCGACACATCTTCTTTTCTTACCTTTAATTGATGATAACTTGATCGTAGGTCGATCTTTGAAAAGTGTTCGGCCCCTTTCAACTGGTCAAACAGATCATCAATTCTTGGTAAAGGATATTTGTTCTTGTTGGTCGATTTCGCAATCGATAAATACACGCAAGTATACGCGGTTAATAAGTAATACAATTATAAGAGAGAGTTGTCGAACCCACAGTGAATTAACTCTAATGTATCCCCAAGTACTAACTCAATATCGACTCGATCTAAATCAAACTCTTTGATTCAAGAGATAGATAAAGGTTATATCTAAATTATATGACATATAAATAAGATAGATAGATAGATAAAGGTCTAAGATTATAATTTCCCCCATTCAAGCATTTTGTCAAACACTTGGCGTGCAATGCTTTGTTCAAATATCTTAACTCTCCCTTTAGATCAATTAACCAGATAGAATTGACATCCGAGAAATCACAATTACGTAAAAGCCTCTATCGATGGTCAATTACGAATCTTCCTAATGTGGCATGTAGGTATATGTCTATCCTATACACTATCAAGAGACCAATTTCAAGAATAATTAACAAAACACATGTCACTAAATCTCATTAACCACCCTTTCAATTACCAACTTTCACATAGGAAGTCATTAAGATTATATTCTCAATTGGTTGCACACGGTATCTAGGTATATGTCTATCCTAAATACTACCAAGTTATCTATCATTGAGGATAATCAACAAGACACACGTCACTAAATCTTTATTAATCACCCACAACAATCTTTAACTTTCGTATGATATCATAACTAGGTCTCAACACTATAATCTGTTTGTCAAGTTCATATAGGTTCCCAAGGTAATTACTAGCCAAGCAATTAATCTATAAGTATAGGTTATGATAACCAATTCATATGAGCAACAATAATCAATTGGAAGAGAAAACCAATTCAAATTAAGCAATGGGTTCAATTACAATCTTAGATTAAAAACTAATTACATAGAGGAAAAAGAAAAAGAAAGATAAAGGATGGCTTCCCCGTTATTGTTGGATGGAACTCCATTGAAGCACCTCCATTGAAGCTCCTCCAAGCTTTGGAAGAACCATGGCCAACGGCCATGGCCTCCCTCTTTTTGCTCCAAGCCTCCTCTCTCTCTCTAATCTGATTTTACAAGTCTAAAGATGTCTAAGTCTGTCTAAGTCCTTCAAAATGGAGGCTACATGTTCTATTTATAATGTTCCCATGAAAACCCTAGCCTTCACTCGGATTTGGACCAAAAAACCCGCACAGATTGCACTCAGCGCGAATTGGCGAGGCCTCGCTGGCTTGCTGCAACTCCCTGTATGCTTTGGCGAGGCCCCGCTGGTTTGTGGCGAGGCCCTGCTGGCCTGCTGCAGCTGGTGCCTATGTCAGCACTCTTGTGACTTGGTCGACGTCGTGCACACCCAAAGCGCAAATATCATCAACTTCCATACCGAGTGTCGCCAAACACTAATTGCCAAAATAAAACACGCCAACCACAGATAACCAAACACGGGCATTATGTCATTATGAACAACGATCCGAGCGGTCTTTATTTCAATTCTTACAAACACAATGAAAATGCATAAAAAACAATACTAAACATATATAAGCAATATAAAACCACAATATCTAAAAATAAGTTAAAAATAAAATAAAACCACATAAAGTACCCAAAGACTTACAAATTATCAAGACCAAAAGTACCCAAATTGTGTATATAAAACACACTCATCAGTTCTTTATGGTTAACATATTTAATTCTCGATAATCAACATATAACCTCAGAGTTCCATCCTTCTTCTTTACAAACAACATCGGTGCTCCCCAAGGTGAAACACTAGGTTGTATGTATTTCTTATCTAAGAGTTTCTGTAACTGCACAAGTAAATCCTTCAACTCAACTGGTGCCATCCTGTATGGTGCCTTCGAAACTGGCGTCATACCAGGTGTAAGATCGATAACAAACTCGATCTCCCTATCCGGAGGAAGACCTGGTAAGTCATCGGGAAACACATCTTGAAATTCCCTAACTACAGGTATTTGATCCAGTTTTACTCCTTCCTTTCGAGTATCTACTATATATGCCAAATAACTTATACAACACTTCCTAAGCAACCTCTTTACTTGCATTACTGTCAAACATCAAGACCGCTTAGGTGAACAACCACCATTGAACACTACTTTTGACTTTGACGCAGTCAATAGGTTTACACGCTTACGATGGTAGTCAATCATTGCATTATGATTAACCAACCAATCCATGCCTAAGATTATATTGAATTCCCCCAATTATATAGGAATAAGGTTCACAAGAAACTTGTGTCCCTTGATCTCGACGTTACAATTTCTATAGATGGTTTTAA
This sequence comes from Aralia elata, assembly GCA_034770075.1. Lineage (NCBI taxonomy): Eukaryota > Viridiplantae > Streptophyta > Magnoliopsida > Apiales > Araliaceae > Aralia > Aralia elata. Next base: position 38,435,224 of record CM068385.1, read on the forward strand.
TGGGAATTATCTCTTGATTTGCAATTTCTACACTGAAAGTTATGTCTAAATCTTCACGTGGCATATTCAAGTTTTTAGCAAAGCTATTAGACACGAATGAACAAGTAGCACCAGAGTCGAATAACACATGCATTTAAATTGTCGATAGGGATGATACCTGTCACCACGTCCTGTGAAGCAACAACATCCCTTATCGTCATATTAAATGTTCTGGCGGTTGGACGACTCTGACCTCCAGCTCCTGCTACTGTTAGTTTATTGTTATTGTTGGTTGTTTGGTTTCCCCCTCCATTTTAATTCCTGGTCCTTGGGCAATTTCTAGCTCTGTGATCCACTGACCCACAGTTGAAAAACCTACTCTTATTGGGTTTAGGACAATCAGATGCATAGTGTCCATCCTGACCACACTTATAACAAGTCACCTTCTTTCTAAGACACACTCCTCGATGATTCTTTCCACAGGTAGCGCAAAGGTCAGTACTATTATTGTTGTTTCTGTTGTTGTTGTTATTGTGGTTGTTGTTATTATTAAAGTTATTTCCGCTTCTCCCCTAATTGTTAGTAAAAGTGGCATCACACTTTCTCTTGTTATTATTGTTATTGAACCCACCAGTACTTGTTTCCCCTTTAAACCTCCCCCCTTCATTTTGATTCTTTTTCTCTTTGTGAAATTTTAACAGAGCTTCACTCTCGTTTTCAGCTATGATAGCTTTCTCAAGAATTTTAGGGAAGGTTCTAACCTGGAACGCCGACAACTTACTACGGATTTAGGGTTTCAAACCCTCCTCATATCTCCTGGTCTTCCTTGCCTCCGAATCTACTTGATGCGGGGCAAACTTAGCTAGTTCATTAAACTTAGCCATATACTGGGATACAGTAAGCTCCCCTTATTTCAATTATAGGAATCGTACCTCCATACGATTCTGCATCGATTGGGGAAAGTAATTTTTAAAGAATAGTTCCTTGAATCTAGCCCAAGGAACCATCCCTACACCTGCACGAACCTTAGTAGTTTCCCACCAATGATTCGCCTCACCTTTAAGGAAAAAGGTGGCAAAGACCGTCTTTTGGTCTTCACCGACATTAGTCACCACAAAGAACTTCTCCATTTCAGTTGTCCAGGTTTGAGCCTCAATGAGTTCTGCGGCTCCCTTAAACTCAAGTGGTCCTACAAGTTTAAAGTCTTTGAATACGGTGCCCTGTGGGGTAGCTGCATTAGGATGGTTTGGCTGACGACCTTGTAAGGCTCCGAAGAGTATGTCCACTAATTATTGGGTAGGGTTTGTGTTGGTCGATTTCGCAACGAAAAAATACGCGCAAGTATACGCGGTCAACAAGTAATAAAGTGATAAGAGAGTTGTCGAACCCACAGGGAATTGTTCTAGTGTATCCCAAGTACAACCTATATATCGTCTCGATTTTAATTAGACAAATGAAGATTTAAGTTTTTGTTGTTTGTAATAATTAAGAGATATGAAAAGAATTAAGATAATGAAATCAAATATTAACAAGTCTAAGATTGCAATTTTCCCTAACACTTCATTTGAATATCCTAACTCCCTCATTTGAACTAATTAACAACATAGAAATGCCAACCGAGAAATCAAAGCTACTTATAAGCCTCTCTCGATGGTCAAATTTGAATCTTCCTAATGCGGCATGTAGGTATATGTCTATCCTACACACTATCAAGAGACTAATTTCAAGAACAATAACAAGACACGTGTCACTAAATCTTATTTACCATCCCTTCAATTACCAACTTTCACATAGAAAGTCATTAAGAATAGATTCTCCATTGGTTGCACACGGTATCTAGGTATATGTCTATCCTAAATACTATAAGTTACCTATCATTGAGGATAATCAACAAGACACACGTCACTTAATCTCAATTAATAACCCACAATAATCTTTAACTTTCGCATGATATCATAACACGGTCTAAACACTATAATCCGTTCGTCAAGTTCATATAGGTTCCCACGGTAATTACTAGCTAGGCAATTAAGAAATGAAGCATAAATTATGATATTCAATTCACAAATGAGTAATTAATAGCAAAGAAAGAAATCAATTCAAACTATGTGTTGGGTTCCATTGAAATCTTAGAATACAAGCTCTAGTTCATGGTAGCTAAGCAAAACATCAAACACATGTTGTTCATCATAAAATAGAATTACAAATTCAAAGGAAAGTAAGAATGATAAAACCCATTTAGAAGATAATCATGTGTTGCTTGCTTGGTTGATGTCAATCTCTAGCTTTTCCTCTTCATTTGGCATTCGTTTCTCCTTTTACTCATTGGCTTGTTGCTGAAAATTTCTTTGAATTGCAGCCCTCAAGCTCTTCTTGGTGATGTATGTGCAGCCTCCCTATGTCAAGATGTCCATTTGACACTCCTTTCCTTCTTGGTTCTTTTGATTTTGCTGAATTTTCCTTGTGTTGCAGCACTTTTGGCTCTCTAATTGATGTGTTTGTGTGGCCTCCCAATTCCTAGATATCAAATATGAAGCCCCAATGAGATATTATATAGTGCCTCCATGAAAAACCCTAGCCAAACATCAGATTTTGGGTCAAAAAGTGAGCTGGAATCGCACTAGGAGCTCAAAAGATCGCACTCAGCACGCCCGGGCGCGCCCGCACGCTACCCGTCGCGCCCGCGCCCAGCCCCTGGCCATGCCGCACGCCCACGCCGCGCGCGCGCGCGCTGGCTGCCTGATGCCAGGTGCCGCGCGCCCGCATCCAATTCCGCGCGCCCGCGCCAAAGCTGCTGTCACCCGACTCAGCTTTGACCTCTGTTGGTAAAATGGCCATAACCTCTTCGTCCGAACTTGGATTTAGGCGTGTAAATAGGCTATGGAAAGCTAAGAAGGAGCTCTACAACTTTCATAGCTGGAGCTTGACAAGAAAATGTACGGAGAAAGGCTCAAATTGAGCCCGAAGCAACTACTGTGTAAAATTCATGTCAAATCTGATGGTAAAATGGCCATAACTCTCTCATATGAACTTCAAATTGAATGATTCAAGATGTTCTGGAAAGTTAAGACAAATATCTACAACTTTCGTTCTTTGAGTTTTGACAGGTTCGGATTGGATCATGGGTGAAATTGGGAAACAAGCAGCTACAGTACCGAAAAGCAAGTTATGGGTATTGATTCCAAGGAGCTTTTATTTCAATTCCTACAAAACAACATAAAAACACATAAAAGCATACAAAAACATATAAAACCAATACAAAACTACATTACATAACAATAAGATAAAAACACATAAAACCAACCGAAATGTCTTAGGATTTACAAATTATCAAGCTCAAAAGCACATAATTTGTGTATATAAAACACACTCATCAAATACCCCCAAACTTAAATCTTTGCTTGTCCTCAAGCAAAACAAACCTAAACTACATACTTCAAACACTTCAAATACAACATAACTTGAGCAATGAATTAATAAGCCACCAATGGTCTCAAAGGCATCAACACATGAAAATCAAGAGAACAAACAAAATGTTGCAAGTCTAAAACATCAATTAGCTAGTCACACTTTGCTTAAGGCCCCTTCCATGTATGTGTGTGAGTACCCAATAGCACTAAACCAATCAAGCTTGGATGAACTATGCAACTACATTACCTTATGAAATAATCAAAATAAACCCCAAAACAACATGCTTAATACATCACTCAATACAAAGGTATACAAATCACAATTTTCAAAAAATTTGAGAACCAAACGCTTTAGGTGAATGCATTTTATGCTCCATCTCAACCTTAAGCGCGCTCATATGGGCGAGTGCGTTTTACGCTCTATCTCAACCCCCTGCAAGATTTGCAATACAACAATTTTCTTTCTTTAATCCCAATTATAAGAGAGTGTATTTTACGCTCTATCTCTCCTACGCATGTGTCCATGAGTGAGTGCGTTTTACGCTCCATCTCAGCTCACCACATGACCATCAATTCAAGCATAACAAATTTAGACACCTTGCTTCGAGTGATGTTTAAACGAGTTCTAGAGTTTATAGATATTTCTCACAAGCATTCGGTTATAAAAGCCTTCACTAAGCATACAACTAGTTTAATACTCATGGGTAAGTGCATAAAAGTGAAAGGACGCATAAGCAAACTAATAACCAATGAACGATAAGCACAAAGACTAAGCAACAATTGTCTGCGTTTCACGAGTTAGATTCTCTTCGAACAAGCCATTATCATTGACCATGGATTATGGTTCAAATCAAATTAAAACAATGCTCAAGGGACACATCCTAAAAATAAATGAATTTTTTTTTTGAGTAAAAAGAAAAACATACTTAAATCACACAAAAACTAAATTAAAAACACACAAATACGAAGTACTACCCCCAAACTTAAACTTGACATTATCCTCAATGTCTGATATAGGAAAAATTAAAATAGAAGACTTCCCTGAAACCGTGTCAAGCGCCATTGATATCATCTTTCAATACCTCTAAGTTGGGAGCGTACCTGAAAGCAAATGACTAAAGAAATAAAAATGCAATTAAACTACTAAAATGCAATCAAACAAAAATAAAAACAAAACAGTAAACTTGGGTTGCCTTCCAAGAAACGCTTGGTTTAAAGTCGTTAACCCGACTCCTTTATTTCCTTTCAATCCGGCTCAATCGCAAAATTGACCATAGCGTGTTGCCTCGATGTTATTTCTTTGATTTGCATGACATGCATGCCAGATTGGTGACCCTCAAACTTTGTATCATCCGATGGGAAGAAGAAGCTTTCATCATCCGCTTTATCCATCATTGCACTTTTGTCAAGATCCACATGAAGATATTCTTCATGAACCAATGGGTGTTCGATGGCTTTGAAAACCTCGAATGTGACTTCTTGATCTTCAATTACCTTTTCATAATCCCCATTCATGCTCCTTGTCTCATCAACATTAGAATCAACATCCACAATAGGATGTATACTCTCAAAATTTTCACTAATAGCTTCGTGCGACTCCTCGCCATTTCCTTGATCATTCACCATGCACTGCCCTTCATCATCCTCCATAGGGTCAATCTTAGTATCGCTAGGTAAGGTGCATTGCGGGTGAATAACGTAATTATTGGCAACATAGTTCATGATGCTCTGCACTGAAGCTTGAAGATTTGCCAACCTAACCTCATTTTGATAGATATAAGATATGTTCCCACTCATGAGCTCCTCCCTCATTCTTTCCTCTCCGTCATATCTATGCGAATTCACCATATATTGCTCTTCACCTTCCTCTATGGGATTAATCTGTGTAATGCAAGGTAAGGTGCTTTACGGGTGAATAACAATAGCATCCACAATTTATGCCGTTAGATTCTCGAGGTTCCGTAATGAATTTAGTTGCTCAATGTACATGGGAAGAATCTCCTCCAAATTAGATGTGTCCTCATAGTATGGTGGAGGTTGGTACATAGATTCTGAATGGTATAAGAGATTTGGATCATAGCCTTGATCTTGATTGTTGTCCCATGAAAAGCTTGGACAATCATGCCAACCCGGCTGATAGTAGTTTGGGTAGTAGTCAGCTTGATTCTGACTGTAGGCATTTTGAGTGGACTGGCCTTTAAGAGTGTCAACAGCCCTTGAAAGCGTTGCAACTTGTTCTTGCAATTGCTCAAGAAGTTTTGACGAACTTGGTTGCATCGTCCCCTCATAATCCCATTGATAATTATTCTCATCCATTAACTGAAAACAAAATAAAAAAAAAATAATAAGCAAATTATTTACAAGTCTAAATTAAGACCAATTCGATTGTCATTAGTATTGGAAAAACACTAGAAGAACAATTCCCCGACAACGGCGCTAAAAACTTGTTGGTCGATTTCACAACCGAAAAATACGCGCAAGTATACGCGGTCAACAAGTAATAAAGTAATAAGAGAGTTGTCAAACCCACAGGGAATTGTTCTAGTGTATCCCAAGTACCAACTATATATCGTCTCGATTTTAATTAGACAAATGAATATTTGAGTTTTTGTTGTTTGTAATAATTAAGAGATATGAAAAGCATTAAGATAATGAAATCAAATATTAACAAGTCTAAGATTGCAACCCCAACACTTCATTTGAATATCCTAACTCTCTCATTTGAACTAATTAACAACATAGAAATACCAACCGAGAAATCAAAGCTACTTATAAGCCTCTGTCAATGGTCAAATTCGAATCTTCCTAATGCGGCATGTAGGTATATGTCTATCCTACACACTATCAAGAGACTAATTTCAAGAACAATAACAAGACACATGTCACTAAATCTTATTTATCGTCCCTTCAATTACCAACTTTCACATAGAAAGTCATTAACAAATAGATTCTCCATTGGTTGCACACGGTATCTAGGTATATGTCTATCCTAAATACTATAAGTTACCTATCATTGAGGATAATCAACAAGACACACGTCACTTAATCTCAATTAATAACCCACAATAATCTTTAAATTTTGCATGATATCATAACAAGGTCTAAATACTATAATCCGTTCGTCAAGTTCATATAGGTTCCCACGGTAATTACTAGCTAGGCAATTAAGAAATGAAGCATAAATTATGATATTCAATTCACAAATGAGTAATTAATAGCAAAGAGAGAGAAATCAATTCAAACTATGTGTTGGGTTCCATTGAAATCTTAGAATACAAGCTCTAGTTCATGGTAGCTAAGCAAAACATCAAACACATGGTGTTCATCATAAAATAGAATTACAAATTCAAAGGAAAGTAAGAATGATAAAACCCATTTAGAAGATAATCATGTGTTGCTTGCTTGGTTGATGTCAATCTCTAGCTTTTCCTCTTCATTTGGCATTCGTTTCTCCTTTTGCTCCTTGGCTTGTTGCTGAAAATCTCTTTGAATTGCAGCCCTCAAGCTCTTCTTGGTGATGTATGTGCAGCCTCCCTATGTCAAGATGTCCATTTGACACTCCTTTCCTTCTTGGTTCTTTTGATTTTGCTGAATTTTCCTTGTGTTGCAGCACTTTTGGCTCTCTAATTGATGTGGTTGTGTGGCCTCCCAATTCCTAGATATCAAATATGAAGCCCCAATGAGATATTATATAGTGCCTCCATGAAAAACCTTAGCCAAACATCAGATTTTGGGTCAAAAAGTGAGTTGGAATCGCACTAGGAGCTCAAAAGATCGCACTCAGCACGCCCGGGCGCGCCCGCACGCTGCCCGCCGCGCCCGTGCCCAGCCCCTGGCCATGCCGCATGCCCACAGCACGCCCACGCCGCGTGCGGGCGCACGCTGGCTGCATGGTGCTAGGCGCCGCGCGCCCGCATCCAATTCCGCGCACTCGCGCCAAAGCTGCTGTCACCTGACTTAGCTTTGACCTCTGTTGGTAAAATGGCCATAATTTCTTCGTCTGAACTTAGATTTAGGCGTGTAAATAGGCTATGGAAAGCTAAGAAGGAGCTCTACAACGTTTATATTTGGAGCTTAACGAAAACATATCCGGAGAAAGGCTTAAATTGAGCCCGAAGCAACTGCTATGTAAAATTCATGCCAAATCCGATGGTAAAATGGCCATAACTCTCTCATACGAACTTCAAATTGGATGATTCAAGATGTTCTGGAAAGCTAAGACAAATATCTACAACTTTCGTTCTTTGAGTTTTGAGAGATTCGGATTGGATCATGGGTGAAATTGGGAAACAAGCAGCTATATTACCGAAAAGCAAGTTATGGGTATTGATTCCAAGGAGCTTTTATTTCAATTCCTACAAAACAACATAAAAACACATAAAAGCATACAAAAACATATAAAATGAATACAAAACTACATTACATAACAATAAGATAAAAACACATAAAACCAACCGAAATGTCTTAGGATTTACAAATTATCAAGTTCAAAAGCACCTAATTTGTGTATATAAAACACACTCATCAGTTTGTTTCTCTATCCTCATTCTCTCTTTCTGTCTGATTTCTCCTTCTTGTTTCCATGATTCTATAAATAAAGGAAAGACAAGTATAAATACAAGTATATACTACACACATAATTAACAACTTAATTTGTACAAACATAACTTGTATATCACATACTGAAAGTTTACATATTCGACTATTGGTTTATGAAAGTAGTATGCACACAAGCCAATCATATTTGATATGATGTAGCATATACTTTGTAATCTTATTCGGTTCTTAAAGGCATATTACATTATCTACATAGTGTTGTTCTATTAAATGTGATAAACCCATAGTTTTGAGCAATGTTTTTAGAATCATGATGGGGATCATGCTAATGAGATCTAAATTCTAGATAGCTCACAAACTAGAATGGTTCCTAATCGTTGGATTACTAAAAAGGGAATTAGTGAATCCGGATAGATTAGTACATACGTTGCTTGCTCTTATGAAGAGGATGATTGATCTCATAATTATTTGTGTGGAGACATTAAAGCAAGTATGTAGGTGCTTATTAGAGAATAAGTTTACTGAACGTGGCTCGCTAAGGAATACCTAATGGAGTTTTACTCGCCTGTCAATAGGAATTCCTTTAGTGATAGTAGTACAAGTGATCCTTGGACTTGAGATCATCATAGTATCTTGTGTATGATGAGTTATATTTTGACATGTCCCTTAAGACCTTTAGGGTATATCAAAGGGTATGATTGGGTATAATAAGTTATACATGAATGATCAACAAAGAATCCACCACTTCTAATAAAAGGATAGAATGTCCTGTGTGATTCAATAAATGACAACTCAGAAGTCTTTGGCCAAAGCAGAATGAAATTAGAAAGGAGTTTCTAATTTGCATTATCAGAGTTGTGCATTTGAGAATCGAAATACATATAATTAAATAAAATAAGACTTAACAGTAATTCCATGTCTTATATTTAATTGGGACATTGTATGGTAGAAGGATTGAATTGTACGGTAACTATGCATTGAACGGTTCTTTTGTGATTAATGTTGAAATCTATATTATCTGGAAAGTTGTTGATCGCTAAGGGGGCTTACCCTTATTATAGAATAAATATTTATTTAAATGAATTAAATAGTTTAATTTATTTATTTAAATAAGATTAGAATTGTTCTAATTGATTTATTCACAACCGGTTTAATATGGAGAACCTAAAGGGTCACACCGTAAAAGGAAAAAATTTATTTAAGAAGTAAATGGCATAATCGTAATAATAAGTTAAGTGTATTTAATTTAATCTATGGAGATAGAATAAATTAAATAGCTTAATATTTATTATTTAATATTTTGAAAATATTAAATATAAATTAATAAGAGGAGTCTTATTATTATTATTACTATTACTATTACTTAATTCCTAATAGGGATTGGGAATTAATTAATAGAAGTACTCTCTCATGAATTCCTAATTGGATTAGGAGTTCAATTAGTTAAAGGAGTTTAATTAAAATAATAACCCTAATCCTAAAAAGTTTAGGAGGGTTCCCTATATCTATAAATAAGAGGAGTCTTATCATGATTTAGGGTTAGACGGTTAGACTGTTAGACAGTTACACACTCTTCCATAAGAATTGGAGAGAGAAAGTACTTGCAATTTCTATAGAGATAGAAACTACGGTTTTGCCAACACCCATCTTCATGAACAACTATTATTCCTTGGTGGATCACCTCTAAAGGCCAAACACTTGGGTGGCTAACGTTGATCAAAGGAAGGAATTTAACCGGTGGAATTCGAGAAGAACGTGAAGGATTTGGAGGTGAACTCGTACCTGTGGAAGCAGGGTTCTACAAGGGTATGATTCTCATACTTTATCTCTTTCGTTTAATTGATAATTGAGCACATGGATGATCATGGTGATGGTTTGTATGAAAATTTTTAAAATCCGTTTTATTGCGCTTCCGCACTATTTATGTAATTTGATTGCATGTTCGCGCTATATACAAACCTAACAGTTTATACTACCACTAGTTAGTACAAAAGATTCCCTATTTACAACCAAAATTTTTATAATACATACTGCTGAAAATAAACCTAAGTACTAAACTATACTTAACGACCACGCGCCTCTTTATAGGCATCATGGACCATGTGGCATACCACTGATCGATCTATCATATAGTCCACCTTCTTCTCCTCTACTGGATATCTAAGCACTCGATGCTCTAAATCGTCGAATGAATCACGACATCCTTTATCAGCTCGGTATAACTGCATCTATGCATCTTGCTTTTCCTTTTGAGTACTTTGGAGGAGTGTCCTAAGACGGCGAGTAGTACCCCTCTCTGACTCCAACAAACCCTCAGCTATGAATGTCCGAAAGTTGGCGGCCTCTAGGTCTTTGGTCGATTGTTGTACCAACCCCGTGACTATTTCTTCATGTCTGTTAACACTCATCATCTGTCTAGCTCCAACCTCCTCATCAGGATTTACTAACTGTCTATCTATAGGATTTTCAGCTTTTTCTACATCCAATAACTCTTGGTCATGTAAGAGTTCTTCCTCCTCAGGTTCTTCCTCCTCATCTGGTGATCCCAATGTTGGATACACCTCTACTAGCTCTTCCTCTAGATCACTATCTGTCTCTAACTCCCCCATAGGTAAATCTATAAATGGAAGGTCATTCCAATCTTTATTTGACATCGTACAAAAGAATTTTACTTGTTTAGTATTATAGTGGAACAAATTTACACATACGATAAAGCTTTTAAGATTATTTCATGTATAATTAAGTATTTTATGGACTCAAAGACTATATCCTAAGGCATTTCCTAACTACCTTAGAGCTATAATCTACAGCTCTGATACCAACTTGTGAGGCCCACAAATTCTCTACACTCCTTGTAGCAGATTTGGTGCTAACGTGAGATTATTTAACTATAAATATTCTATAATATATAACTTTTATCTATCCAAGGTTCACAGTGTCCCATAACAGATAATAGTTCTCGTCAGAATGTTAACTGTGTTTGGATACCCTCACTTGGATGTATAGATTCATATCTTATGGATATCTCTTTCATATCAATATTCCCTATCTATCTAACATTCACAGTATTAATGATAAGATTGTTCTTGGAACTGAGGGGCGCATTCCAGTAAAGATGCCACCTTACTGGCGCTCATTAAGTGTAACCTCAGTACTTACAGAACTCCCAAGATCATTTAAATACCCTCATTCAGATGTATAGTTCATATAAATACTGTCCTAGATCAAGTACTATTTTCTAACTTAACTAAGAATGTAAATACAATGCAAGAGATGTAACAAAAGATGATATATATTTCATAACCTTAAGTTTGATTACAACATTCTCAGTACTATGTTCTTATTATAACAAAGTCTTATAAGACTTGAATTTATTCAAAACAGTAAGATAAACCTAATTAACATGGCTTTTCCCTTGTCTGTCCGTGAAGTTCTAGGATTACCATCTAAAACTGTAAAGGAAAGTTTTATGCAAGGATGAGCTACAGAATGCTCAGCAAGTTTAATTTCAATAATATAAACACAAGGTGTTTGATTAGAACGAAGTTCAAAAGCTTTTACGAACTGAGGGTTCAGTACATGAACCATGTGTTTCAACCAGTTCTATCAGCCTTCAATGACTTATAACAGCTTTGTTCAGATATCTTATAGGGGATCAACCTAATCGAGATACCCTAGGAGTATGCATATCATCCTACTCGTGCCTAACTGCACTTGATGTCAATATATTATCGACAATAACAACCCTTATAGGGTGTTTGTAAACTCAGTTATAAGATGTCGTACCAAATAATTTGGCTTGACACAACAATTCGTGCTCGAATAACAATATATGAATAATAATTCATTTCTTAAGTTATGCTGAATCAAGAAGCAATAATTTCACAATAATTGATAGCAAGATGTATAATACTTGCATAAAGGTAACAAGGTTTGGAGACTTTCATGTGCATAGCACGTTTAGTTCACGTTGTTTATCAACGTTGGGTAGTCTATTTATGTATATTCATATCAATAATAAACATTAGAATCTATAATAATACTTATCTAATTAAACTATACAAGTATCATTAAGGTTTGGCATTGATTCGGCCTTTCGATAACGCTATTAAACACTTAAATATGTAGGTTTATCAATAAAACTTTAGTTAATAGCTTAAATATGAACTTAGATAACTTAATTATCATTTATAACATTTTTAGAAGCTTAATGTTATTTTTAAATAATTTTTATAAGCTTGGTAATATTTTTAAATAATTTTTACAAGCTTAGAAATATTTTTAAATGATTTAATTATCATTTATAATATTTTTAAAACATTAATATATTATTTAAATAATTTATTTATCATTTAGAATAATTTTAGACGTTTAAAATATTATTTAAATGATTTAATTATCATTTATAATATTTTTAGAATTTTAATATATTATTCTAATATATTTAGAGAGTAAGTATATTATTTAAAATGATTTATTTATCATTTATAATAATTTTAGAAAGTTAATATATTATTTAAATAATTTAATTATCATTTAAAATATTTTAAATACATTAATATCATTTTTAAACTATTTATTTAATATAATTATTAAATAATTTATTATTATTATTATTTAATTAAATTAAATAATTAATAAAATTTTATGTCAAAATATGAAAAGTTACTAAATATAATTAAAAATGAATTTTAATATTTATTTATTAATTATATAATATTTATTTCTATTTTATTAATTATTTTTATTAATTTTTATTTCTTACCGTCGCTAAAAGGCCTTAGCGACAGTCTGCATAGTTCTTAGCTTTCTGGTAATCCAGAAGGAGATTGTCTCCTAAAGGTGGCCTATAGCGGCGGTTGTCTGTCGCTAAAAGTGTTCTTCATATGCTGAAGAACAGTTGGTCATGGTCAAGTTGGGACTTTTGACGTGATTTAATTCTCTGTTGGTTAACTGTTTGAGCTAATTCTTTGTTGCTAGCTATAACCAACATGGCAGAGTACAACGACATACATCCAAATCACCTTAATTATATCATTACAATAAGATATAATCGGTCAAACTTAGCTGACCATTTTGTTCTTCACGTTTCTGGAATTTCCAAAAACTGCTTGGTCAATGTCGGTCAACGACATTTTACTACTAATAACTTTCATGATGTGTTATGTTAATGTGTTTTAATGATCTTTAATTATAGTTTATATATCAAATAACATATTGGGTCTAATACTGTACACTAACAATACAACACATGAAAGATTCAAGTCCGTCAAAGGTTGTCAGTAACCTATCAAGACCTTCAAACGATTTCTGGGTTACCTAGAAATCAATTTTTCATGGTCGGTCAATGGGTTTTGACCACCCATAACTTTTAATCCAAGGATTCTTTTAGTGTTCTACCAATTCAAATCAATAACCCTCATGGCATACTACAAATACATGCTTTAAAACACATCAAACGACCAATTTAAGCCGATCAAATCGTCTGACAAAGTGGCTTGTCAGACAGTTCTGGGCTGTCAAGAACAGTTTGCATTTTTCATCATTATTTACCATTTAAACGTTATGGATCCATGTTTTATCAATCTAGATCATTAAATAACATGTTATTACATATCCATAAACATCTAAACATAACATCTAACAGAGTTTTAAAGATCTAGTAAAAATTTAGGGTTTTTGTACCTTTTTGAGCTACTTTTGATCTGATCCTTTTGATTCTGTTATTGCAATTGTAGAGGCTTCTTATGGTTTCATTATAAGTGTTTAGGCTTCAAAATTTCGTAGCTCTTATGATCAGATTACTTGTCTATTTATAGAACTTGCAAGTTTAGGGCTTTTAGGTCGTTTCCCCCATTTTTGTCGCACCAAATATCCTAGCCTTGTTACTTGTGTTGCTTCTGATCTGATCTTGGCCTCCTGCTTGTGTTGGAGTGTGTTGAGCACAAGCTTGCACACTCCTAGCTTAATTTCTATTGGTTTAAAGCTTTTAATTTTGACTTAATTCTTACTAATTAAACTTAAATTTTTGTAAATCATGATTAGGATATTTAATTATATTTAGTAATACCTTAATTAAGTTTATATCTCATAATTAAAGTTTATCATTTCATAATGAAGGTTTAGAATCTCATAATTAGAATTAGGGTTTCCTAATTGGGGTTAGGGTTTTCTTAATTTACGAATTAGGGTTTAAATATTTCAATTAAGTTATAATTCTAAGTTAATGATTCATAATTTATATTATGATTCATTACTTGAGATTTAATAATATCAATTAGGATTCTTGTATACCAATTAGGGTTTCGGTCGTAATTTTAGTTAACAATTATCAATTAGGGTTTTATAATTATGGTTTATAATTCAAATTATTATTTTAAACCTTAATTAACTTATTTAGATTTTTATCAGTTAATATTTATTATATTAACTTTGAAGCACGACAAATCACTTTGTCATTCCCATGCACGACACAGCAGCTTACTAAAATAATTTGCCGGGATACTTCTCGGTGAAATTGTGGAAAGCACGACAAATTTTGCCAGTGTAAGCACGACTAAGTAGCTTCGAAAAAAAATTTATTTGACCTAATTCTTTAATAAAATATACAATCACATAACACAAAGTCGGAATAAGAAATTTCATTTAATAAACTCATAATTTACACATAAGAATCTTATTAAGGTCTGGAATATCACAGAGTATATTGGACATTCTTGTCATTAGCTGCACACCCCAATAGTGTTTCACTAACTGCCCTTTTTGAAGAATAGTCTGATGATTCTTCCTTTGAACTTCATCTCCAACCAGAGTTTTAAGACCAATACTCCCCTGAGAATCTTTATAAATTATGTCATAGCTTTCGTGGACTAGAGAATAATCCTCAACATCGTTTGGGAATCTCATTGTTTGAATAAATTAATTGTAACCGCTTAGTCGTTCACTCTCATTGTTAACTCCCCTTTTTTGCACGTCAATCAGTGTTCGTCCAGTCGCCAAGAATGGTCTTCCCAAGATAATTAGAATATCCTTGTCCTCCTCAAAATCCAATACCAAAAAGTCTGCCGAAAAAATTAGTTTGTCTACCTTTACCAGTACATGTGGTGCCCCCAAATTCGGGTACTTAAAACTCGTACTTGGTACTACACGATACCATTTATATAAACTGCTTATCATAAAAGATAATAATAATTATTACATCAGAGGTATTTATCCCAGTTACGAAGACCTTTAGTAACTTTATTACATGATAGATATTGTATTTCTAAAACAAAAGTCTATCTATTACAATAGTCATCTATAACTACTCTTGTAGCTTTTCCTTGCCTTTATCCTTTCCGGACCCTTCTATGCGTTCTGGCTTAGCTGAAAACATTTATATCCAAAGCAAGAATGAGCATTTAATTGCTCAGCAAGTAATAATAGTTGATCAACAACGTATATCAAGAAATAAATGTTTTCTCTGAGATATGCTTTGATAGCAGAAAAAATATTGTAAAACAACTGAATGATTCTTAGACAACAGTATGACTCATTTATATTCTTGAACTGATATACTGACTTCTGATACTGAGTGGTCACAAGACCATGAACGTTTATTTTTCTTTTCTTGAAAAGGTTCTATCAGAAATCCATCTGTGAACCGTCTGGTCTTACGGGCACGGTGGGTAATCAGCCCGTTATGCCCTGTATTGATCAATACTATCTAATAGAACAGCATTTGTGTTCATCGTCACCGTCCCCAGGACGCAACATAAAATTTTTTCTAAGTTAGGGATGTTCTACTCAGTTTGAAATTCAACCCAAAAGCAAAAAGGATGAACAACTTTATAAATTCTGAAACGATTTCAAGACTTAGTACGAAAGAATTAAAATAGTCAAATATGGGGTCTAGCCAGAACAAATGGCGTAGACCTTCATTAAACTGCAAATGTGTACCGAATTTTATCAAGTACACATGATCTTACCTTCATTATTTTTCGAAGCTGATTGGAATAAAATTATATAACATTATATTATTCATATATAATTGCGAAACATTTTCTCAAGGTAAGTGAACTTATTTGAAAGTAAGGAATTAGAGATACTTACCTTGTCTGTTGACTATTGTACTAAGTTCAGCTAAATTAGCTTTTACGGATCCTACACAATCATAGTCACATGAATGCATTAGTTGCATAACCATAATATATAACTTATATAGTTATATATTAAATATCCACATTGGCATATTATTAGCTTATGATCATCAGTTTTCGCTGTAATAGGCTTCGATGTGGTTTAAATATGTGAGTACATTAAAACTTTAGCTTATAATCCACTTATAATACATAAGTATTACATATATTTTTTACCTAAGTAAGGTCACCTAAGTAAATTCATAGCGTACCTTATACATTGAGTGCAATTATAACTTGTATAAATAAATTATAACTTCCGTAATAATTATAGCTTCATTTTCATATACTAACGCGTTAAATACTATTTTGTTTTGATAGCTTGTTACAACAGTCCGCTAAAAGCAATTTCAACTTCTTGTTTAGTTTAGAAATCCCAAGCTTAAATGTGTATCTTGTTAGCTTTATTGTGTACTTTATTATTATTATATTATATATATAGATTTTTTTTAACTGTGAGTCTTAACATAAACGACCCCAGCCAAGCCGCTGCAGCAGTAGTCAGCACAGCGACACGCTGCTGCTGCTGTCAATTCGTTTGGTGCTGCTGCTAGTTGATTTGTTAAGTGATGTGTGCGATGATGTGCACATTACTGTGCACACAACTGCTATACGGTGCTGCTCGTTCGTTGCGTATCGTTGCAGATTATTCGCTGCGTGCTGTACATGATGGGGCTGCTGTGCGCGCTAGGCTACTGTGCGCGATACAGCTGCTGCTGGCATCTGCTCGCTGCTGTTGTGGCGCATGCCGCAGCACACAGCTCCTGTACACTGCTGCTACACGCAGCAGCCTCCCAACCATTGCCGACCCAGCCACTGCTGCTGCCATGGGCAGCAGCCTTGACCCAACATACTCCATTTGCGATTTAATTATTCCAAACTCATATATCTGATTACACGAAAGTTTAGATATGTTATAGATAACATATGAGACTATTTATAAATTATAAACTTCCCATTTCAGACATCCTTGACATCCCAAATCAAGCCTCAAAAGTGCTTGATCGTAATTGTTTTTAGCATTTTGTTTAGTACCAAATTCGCTTTCAAACGTGTTTTGGTTCCATCAAATGGCTTAAATAACATTATAATACATATATGAATGTTCCCCAATTTCCAGACTTGGGTAATTATCCATTTTCTAGTTTCTAAGTTTCTTTGACGCATTTTATCGAATAAGTAGTGTGCGTTCTTTGTTTTGATAGATTTCATTGACATTTGTTTATGGATTACCTAGGATTTCTCCTGAAAATCCCCCATCCTTGTTTCTCCTCACAAAAACAACTAATCACCCATGTTTTAGGTTCAATTTACTAACGATTTTCATCTACTTCTCACATAACCTAGTTATCTATTATAACTTTTCTATTCAATTCAAATGTTTAAATGAACAAAGGAAAAAGAGAAGAATTTATGAATAAAATTGATTTTAATTCTTACTTTGTTTGATGATTAAACACTTGCTCCAATTCTTCTTCTATTCCAGATTATAGCTTTGATTTGCACGTCTTCAATTTCTTGAGAACTTGGTAATTTGCTAACATAGTAGGTATTTTCTTGTTTTGGAACAAATAGACGGATGGAATGGTTTGGAGTGGCAGAGAGAATGAGAGAACAAGATATTTGAGAGCTTCTTGGTTTCTATCTTACTGATTATTCTCATTATCAAACATAGCCTAGCTTGGTTGGGTGTTGGTCTATTACTCTAATAGACTTACGACTCCTGCTAAGCTCCTTCCTCATGCTTCTTAAGTTATAATCTTCATACTGTACATTTCGCATAATGATACATTATGCATGAATGTATCCCCATACTTCCGAAAATTAAATAATTAAATATTTCTAAATATGATAAAAAATTATTTTAATAATTATGAAATAGTTTCCATAATTATATTTTATCATTTTTTTACGCGATAATTACTTACATTAAAATAATTAGTATATAATATGCCTCTTATTTTCTTTTCATAAAATGAATATCACTCACTAAATAAAATAATTTATTTAATGAAATCATTTTATCACATTAGAATAATTTAATATACTAAATTATTTTAATTCATTTAATTTAATGAATATTCTAATTTAATATTCCTATGTTAATTATTTCCTTTTGCATCAAGCATGGAAATAATTCTCTTATTTAATATCATTAAGACATCACTTCTTTATATTTAAATAATTTAATTTCATAAATTATTTAAATACACTTTATTTAATATATACCATAAATTTTGCATAATAATAAAAAAAAATCTTTTTTTCTTTTTTTTTACCTAGAAATTTATTTCAAACAACTAGATACGTGTAATAAATATATCTATATATTTATCACATTGCAATCATATACTTCTCATACTGCACATGTACACATATCACAAATAATAATAATAATAATAATAATAATAATAATAATAATAATAATAATAATAATAAAACTATTCACTAATTCTTATTTTATTATTACCGGAAAAATTCGAGTTATTACAATACATCCTCCACAATACCCATCAGATACGTGTTCAATCTATCTGCAAGTTGTAAGATAACATTTATCGGCTTTGCATTTTGTAAACCTAGCTTCTTGAATATGGAAAGTGGCATGAGGCTTATGCTTGCTCCCAAATCACACAAAGCTCTCCTAACACATTGATCTACGATAGAACAAGGAATTGTAAACCTCCTCGGATCTTTCAATTTTGGTGGAAGCTTTTTTTGGAGGATTGCATTACACTCTTCCATTAACGTCACAGTTTTAAAATCCTCAAGCCTTCATTTCTTGGATAATATACCTTTCAAAAATTTTCCATAGCTTGGCATCTGCTCTAACGCATCGACAAATGGAATATTGATGTGTAACTTTTTGAAAACCTCTATGAATACGGTGAACTGATTCTTGAGCTTTTAACTTTGTAATCGTTGAGGAAAAGGCACGGGTGACACACTGAAGGTTGTTTTTCTCCTTTCGAGCTCGCCTTATAACTTGCATTTGTTTTCATATTCCTAACTTCTTCTTCCTTACCCGATTCACTTAGCAGTTCATCTTGATTTTCGACATTCGGTTCATCTAGTTCTTTTCCACTCCGAAGTGTGATAGCATGACACTACTCTTTCCCATCGTTCTTTGGATTAACCTCTGTATTACCCGACAAATCTCCCTGAGGTCTGCTGTTCAACATATTGGCTATTTGTCCTATCTAATTTTCAAGGTTCCAAATTGTTGCTGCTTGACTCTTCACATTTACATCCATTTGATTCAGCAACCGCTCTTGCTCACTCATTCTCCTATCACTAGATGTAATGAATTTTGCTAGTGTTTCCTCTAAGCTCGACTACTTTTCTGCCTGAGGAGTGACTTGATTTTGAAAACCCGGTGGATAAGGTTGCCTTGGAGTTGGATTCTGAGCTTGATTATTGCTCCATGAGAAGTTAGGATGGTTCCTCCACCCTAGGTTGTAACTGTTCTGGTTTTGTTGTCGGTTGTAACTCCTTATAAATTGGATTGCCTCGGGATTTATTGCACATTGCTCCGTCGAGTGTGATCCTGCACACAACTCACACATTACAGCCACTTGTTGCATATTTACTCCACCAAGTGCATCCATTTTCTTTGCAAGTGCTATAATTTGAGCTGATAGGGATATAACTATATCAACTCCTAACACTCCGGCTACCTTAGGCTGTGTCGTCCTTGCAGTAGGCCACTGGTAATTGTTGGCGGCCATAGTTTCTAATAAATCAAATGCCTCATCAAAATTCTTGGCCATAAGTGCTCCTCCAGCAGCTGCGTCTATACTCGTCCGAGTATTACTACTTAACCCATTGTAAAATGTCTGAATTTGTAGCCACTTGGGTAGTGCATGATGTGGACATCTTCTCAATAATTCCTTAAACCTCTCCCAAGCTTCATACAGAGATTCTCCATGTTGTTGCTCAAAAGTAGTAATGTCGTTTCTCGTCTTTGCAGTCTTCGTTGGCAGAAAGAACTTTGCTAGAAATTTTTGGGCCAAGTCATCCCAGGTAGTGATTGATCCCGGAGGCAACGAATGCAACCAACTTTTTGCCTTATCTCTCAATGTGAATAGAAACAATCGCAGTCTCACAGCATCATTCGTAACCCCGTGGTACTTGAACGTGTCGCATATCTCAAAGAAACTCACCAAGTGTTCATTTGGGTCATCATTAGCTAATCCCCCAAACTGTATCGAATTACGAATCATCTAAATTGTACCCAGCTTAATCTCAAAGGATTTAGCAGTAATGGCTGGCCTCATGATGCTTGACTTGATTTCATCAATCTTAGGCATGGCATAGTCCCTCAATGATTTCTGCTCTTTGTTTGCCATTCTCTATTTTTCTAGTGTCTCTTGGAAGAACTTTCTCAACTTCCGTAACTTTTTCTCAATGTCGTACTCGCATTAAACAAGTTCCGATTGTTTTGGTCACGTTTGCATAAACGAGTCAAAATCACCTGAAACAAGGAATAAAACAAATAAAAATAATGTTTAACTAAAACCGAATCAACTAAACTGATAGTGAAAATTATAAACACAAATTGTTCCCCGACAACGGCGACAAAAACTTGTTTGCCTAAATCTATACTAGCAAAAATACGCAAGTATACACAGTCCACAAGTAATATAATTGTGACGCCCCCAAATCTGGGTACTTAGAACCCGTACTTGGTGCTACACGATACCATTCATTCACAATATGAATACAACAAACCGAATTGGAAACTGCATTATCAAAATGACTTAACCTCTTTTAAAAATCGATTTTTAATTTCTTCAAATCTTGCCACACATATGTTGTAACGACCGAGAATTCTGAAATTGCCTTGTAATTCGAATTTTTGAATATTAATGAATATTTTATATTTTATTAATATTATATTTGAGTTACCTGTTTAAAGGTTGTGTGACAACCTGGATTATGTGAATGCATGAAATTTTATATGTTATAGTTTTGTTTAAGTGGATAATTGATTTCGCGTAGCGTCGCTAAATCACTATTCACGGGACACGTTTCCCGAGGCACTATTCACGCCATAAAATTTTTGTGTCTTTTTTGATTTTAATAAATTTCATAAATACGTTTATGCATACGAGTAATTTTTCTAAGTGTCAGAAATTTTATTTGAGCTGATACGTGATTTTACCCGTATCTGAAATGCATTAAATAGGTGCTCCGAATATTTGGACAAATCCCATAATAATTATTTTTACCCATCCCAATATTTATGATAACACCCATTTTAATTTTTGGGTAGAGTTATTTACCAGTTTTGGTATAACAGTGGGAGTATTCGGGTATTTATTTTGGCTTATTATTCTAAGTGGGAACCAACCTAAACCCTTGGACCAATCAAATGCAAGGAGTAGAGTGGATAGCCGGCAGCACGCTGCCATTTGATGGGCTCAATGCCCTAATTTTCCCAAAGGCTAGACTTTCTTGAGCTACTCCCTCTCATTTTCCCGAAGCCTCCAAGCTGCCATCCCATTCAAACTTTCAACTACCAAGCTTTGTGCTGCAGAAAGAGTGAGAGCATAGTAGAGAGAAGAGAGGTGCAGAAAAGGAAAGAAAGAGGAGGAGTTCAGGTGTTGAATTCCTTCATTCTCCCAAGCCTTATTCATCCGACTCCTTTCCTTTCATTCTCTTATACTCGGATTATTTCCAAGCTTAGTCCTTTTGCTAGCAAGAAGAGAGCTGCAGAGAGGGAGGGAGTGGTATAGAGAGAGGGAGCGGAAGAACAAGAACAAAGGGAGAGGAAGAGAAAGAAACTTGAAGGAAGAAGAAAGGAGAGACACGGGTGGAGAAGAAAGGAGCCAAAGAAGTAAAAGGAGAGTCTCAAGCCTAACCTGCAAGTTCTCTAGCATCTTGGAGGGATTACAAGAGGTAATCATCTCACTTAACACATCTTCATTTGATTTTGGTTAAGGTTTTTAAAGTTTCATGGTTGTAGAGCTTTTAAGCTTATGGGTTGGTTTTACTACGATTCTTGTTGTTGTTATTTGTTTTGGATATTTGTAAGTGTTGTTAAGAGACTATGTAAGCTATTAACAACATCTAAGTGGAACAAAAATGAAATAAATCCTTACCTTGGCTTAATGGAGCAAGAACAATGAACTTTTGGACAAGGACATGGACTGTTGGACGAATTTAGAGGACTATGGTAGATATTTTTCATGTTTGATAATTTTGGTTAATGCTATAAGTGTATGAATCTATAGGAGTCTTATAGTTCATGTTGTAAGCTTTCCATAGCCTCTGAAATGGCCTAATTCCGAGTAGTAACGAAGAAGTTACAAAGGTTTGAAGTTTGGGTGCCAAAACAGAGCTTGTTGGCGAGCAGAGAGGATCCCTCTGGGGCGAGCAGAAGCTCATCCGGGGCGACCACAAGCTCATCCGGGGTGAGCACCAACTCTCTAGGGCAAGCACCAGCCCTCTGGGGCGAGCACAAGCCCTCTGGGGGCGAGCACAAGCCTCTAGGGGCGAGCTCAAGCCCTCTGGGGCGAGCACAAGCTCATTCGGGGCAAGCACAAGCCCTTTAGGGAGAGCACAAACACTCTAGGCGAGCACAAGCTCATATGGGGCGAGCACACACCCTCTAGGGTGAGCACAAGCCCTCTGGGGCGAGCAGAAGCACTTTGGGGCGAGCACAAGCACTCCAGGGCGAGCTCGTGGTGCGATGCTGACCTCCTTTAGTAAAACGGACCTAACTTTCTCATATAAACTCCAAATTGGATGATTCAAGATAATCCGAAAAGCTTAGAGATAGACCTATAACTTCCATTAATTAGAATTAAAATTTACTACATGAGAAATTTTGAAATTGACCATTTTTAGGGCTGTTGTGTAAACAGAAGGCGTCGATCATGCGCGTGTGCAACGTGTAAAGCTTCCGACAATAAAAGACATTGTTCTAAGTCTTAAAACATGAATGTTATGGATTATAATGATACTTAGCATTAAGAAATGAGTATTAGATAAATCGAATGGGTGTGCTAGACGTACGCGATGCGTGTCGCTTGGGCATTCTAATAGGCGAGGTTGGCGTGCGGACGCGCAAGCGTCGTAGCGATGTAACTAATGTGTATAATATTGTTTAATATTTTGTTTTTTATAAGAATGAAACATTCTAGAGTAATATAAACCATTATTTGGCATCTAGTATGTGACTAATTGTTATGTGAATATGTACTTAATTGTGTAGGATATTAAGGAGCGTGTTTTATAATATTGTAGCAGACGCACCAGGCAAGTTTCCTAACGCTTGTCTAACCCTTGTGTTGGGCAAGTTCCCTAACTTCATTCTTTCTATATATTGAATGCAGGTTTCTTAAACTTACTCAACCCTTACATTTGAGCAAGTTTCCTATTTTATTCAAATGTTGTATATTGTTGCAAGTTTCAAGACTCAAGTCGAGCTATTAGTTTCAAATTATATTAGTGGATTAATTATTGTTGATTATTCCACATCAAAGATAATTATTGGTATTCGTACCTTGTGCATTCGATTTCATGATTTATTATTGGACTGTGAAATGTTAAGTTCTTCATTCATGAATTGTCTAAGGAAATAGTCTACGCCTTTTGTTTCGGCTAGACATGTACAAATTATTATTTTAAAAGTTATCCAAACCGATTGTTGGTGCGGATTCTTGGACTGAGAGAGCAACCCTTATGTAGGGGATTTTAATGTGTCGATTATTCGATGCAGTCAGAGCTAAATGTTATGTATATACATAGGGTACGAGAGGCTGATCCTCTCGAGTACTACTGACGGGCCAGGCATTTAAAAGCGTTAGTTGAATGACTGATCCTTTGGCCAAATAGTTCATGGTCTATTGGACCACTCAGCAGTAAATAATCAATATTCATTGTTTCTTTTGAACTTCGATTATATTGTTAGCTATTTCTTCAATGTCTTAAATTGTTGAACTATGCGATCATTGTTCTCATTCATTCATGATATATCTTCCTTATTCATTTTAAACTTGCTGAGCAAAGTAGTTGCTCACCCTTGCTATATCATGAACCTATTGCAGTTAAGTCGGAGAGTTCCAAAGCGAGCAAAGGCAAAGGAAAGCTTAAGGAATAGTTATATGTACTATCCCGTTATGTAATCGTGGAATCGTTTTGTATTATTACTGTATTCTGCGATATATTTATTCAAGGTTATAGACCTTGGGACCGTAGTAAACCTTTGTAATGAACAACATATGTTTATTTATTTTCGCATTAGTTAATTTATGTTGTTTAGAGGTGTATGGATGTATTTTATCGTGAGCACTAAATTCGAGGTATTGGTACCTGAATTTGGGGGTGTCACAGGTTGGTATCAAAGCTTTAGGTTATAAACTTTAGGATTTGCGAAACCTAGGTTATAACCTTAGTAATAAACTCGTATTGAGTACGTTAGGTGATGGATCGAGGAGATTCATTTGATGGTCATGTCTGGAGGTGGATTGTGGAAATCCATCGAGCCGAGTTGTGCATGATAAAATATCATTTCATTTTATTAATGAATATATTTTATTGTGACACTGACATCTTGCTGTTTATTTCTTTGTTGTTTATGACTGTAGGATGTCTGAGATGAGAGAGTACAGTCCCGCCAGAGAGGTAGAGTTCACACACATTCATGTGGACACAGGACAGTTAGTGGAGGTGCAGCCGAGTGAGCTAGAGATGATGGACATTAGGAATGAGTCTGAGGCCGAGTATGGTTCCGAGGAGGAGCTAGTTACTGGAGGAGCGCTGAGGTTGTTACGCGATGAGGGGGAGGATGAGGACCCCGAGGAGGATCCAGTGACGGAGGATGAGGAGCCACTTGAGTATGCAGATGGTATGTGCACTACTGATAGTGACATAATCGAAGAGCTGACAACTAGGAATAAGGAGCTCGAGAATCGAGTAGCCCACTTAGAGGAACAGAACCAGGGTCACCAGGACCGAGAGGAGTAGTACAGATCATTGGCGTATCAGACTTTGGGGGAAAAAGCTGATTTGACCCAGAAGTTGCAGGAAAAGGACCAGAGGATTGCCGAGCTAGAGGCAGAGGTTCACGGTCGGTGTGGGGCTTCTGTTCAGCTTGGTGTCATGGTTTATGACCTCTTAGAGAGGAACGTGGTGTTGGTAGGACAGATAGAGCGGGTAGAGGATCTGCTTGAGACTACTCGTCTGGAGCGAGATGATGCTGTGGAGCAGTTGGCAGCCCGGACTACAGAGATTGATTCACTCTGTTCAGGCTTGACTACTTCCATAGGTAGGCTAAGGGACAGGGTGAGGAGGTACCCCAGGATGAGGGGAGCAGCAGGCGCGTGATTAGGCGCCGAGTGGTCGACAGGCTGGCTCGACGGGAGCTCAGGGTTGCAATTCGCCGCAGCAGGCGATGATGTGTTATTTTTTTAGCATTATGTTTGTAGTAAGTCCCACTTTTGTTGTAATAGGGGCATACTTATGTTGTAAATCCCTATGCTTGCAGCGTGCATGGGATAGTAGTTGAACCCCCAATTTTGTTTCTGATAGAGGGGTGGAAGGTTATTATTCCCCACTTTTGTTGGTTAGGGGATAGTTAATGGTTGGCAGGCCATGTCATTTAGCGTTTATAGAAGTATGCCACATGTTAAGTTTGGGTGTAGTAAGACAGTGACATATGGTTATAAATGCAGTTGTTTTATTTAAATCAAACGTGTTTGATAGATGCTTTTACTTTTAATTGTTGACTTAAGTGACTTATTGCATGAGGCCTAGATCTATTAGTAATAGCCGACGGTTTTCTTTTAGCAGATCATGACACCAAGAGGACGACCGCGTAACCAAAGGGTTGAGGAATCGGTTAATAACACTCAGGGTCACCTAGACCCAATGAGGGCGTTTGCTGAGTTGCTGGCAGAAGCCATGCGAAATAGACCCCCACCTGTTGGAGAACAGCCAGGGCGGCAGCCTGCGCAGTATTTGGCTAGCTTCAAAGATTTTAAGCTAGTAGGACCTCCTGAGTTCAAGGGAACACTGGACCCCATTGAAGCCCAAACCTGGATCAAAGAAATAGAGAAGGTGTTCGAGGTTGTAAGGGTAGCCGAAGAACAGAAGACAAGGTTTGCCACCTTTATGATGAAGGGTAAAATGAACTATTGGTGGAAGGCCAACAAAGGACGCGCTGGAGATGGTGTGATACCGTGGGAACGTTTCAAGGAGTTATTCTTCGAGAACTATTTCCCGAAGAGTATGAAGCAGAATATGGAAGTGAAGTTTCTGGAGCTGAAGCAGGGGAACATGTCAGTTGCAGAGTACGCGGCAAAATTTAATGAGTTAGCCAGATTTGCACCTCACTAGGTAGACACTGAAGCCAGAAAGGCAAGGAGATTTGAATTAGGCCTGAAGTCGTGGGTGTACAGTAGGGTGGCAGTCCTAAGGATTGACACATTTTCTACGTTGTTGGAAAGGACCATCATCGTCGAAGGAGGCAACGAGGCTCTAGCAAGGTTCAATCAAGACAAAAAGAAGGGTCAAGAAGGAAGCAAGGGAGGAAGCAGCGGGGGGAGTAACCCAAATAAAAGAAAATGGAGTGATAGCCAATCTTCTGGTGGAAACAAGTCCGGAGGAGAGGTTAAGAAGGGTAATAAGTGCAACAATTGGGGAAAGAATGACTCTGGAGAGTGCATCAAAGGAAAAGGAGTTTGTTTCAACTGTGGGCAACAGGGGCACTTTGCTCCTCAATGCCCAAAAGGAAAGAAAGTGAGATGCTTCTCATGTGGAGCATCAGATCATCAAATCAAAGATTTCCCGAAAAGGAAGGGGGATGCAACAAGTGGTAATAGGAACAACAACAACAGCAACAACACCAATAACAACAGGCTGAATATTGGAGGGCCAGCTAGCCAAACTAACAGACCGACGACACGCACTTTCAACATGACCGTTCAGGATACGGTGGAGTCAAAGGACGTGGTGTCAGGTATTATTTTAATCAACAATATCAATGCATATGTATTATTTGATTCGGGTGCTACATGTTCATTTGTGTTAGATGAATTTGCTAAACGGTTAGATTTACCTCGTGAGGAATTAGAGAATCCAAGGAATGTGGAAGTAGCTAATAAGGAAGTTATTCCTGTAGAACATATCCATAGAAATTGTTGTGTTGAGATAAATGGGCATAAACTGAGCATAGATTTGGTTCTGATACGACTAGGAGAATTTGATGTAATTCTTGGGATGGACTGGTTGTCTAGTCACGGGGCTGTGATCGACTGCCAGAAGAAGTGTATACACCTGAAGACTCCGGATAAGTCGAAGGTCGTATTCTACGGTAGTAAATCGCCTAGACAATCTTGTTGTCTGACGATGATGCAAGCGAAGAAATTGCTAAGCAAAGGTTGTATAGGTTATCTGGCTCACGTGGTTGATACCCGAAGAGTAGAGGGTGAGATGGGTCAGATACTTGTAGTAAAGGAATTTCTAGATGTTTTCCCGGATGAGATACCGGGTTTACCGCCAGATAGAGAAGTGGAATTTGTGATCGACTTAGTATCGGGAACCGCACCAATCTCAAAGGCACCGTACCGGATGGCACCGGTAGAGATGAAGGAACTGATGGTTCAACTGCAAGAACTTATAGATAAGGGGTATATTCGTCCGAGTGTATCTCCGTGGGGAGCACCAGTACTATTTGTAAAGAAGAAAGACGGATCGATGAGGCTTTGTATCGACTATCGGGAGTTGAACAATGTCACGATTAAGAACAAGTATCCGTTACCCAGAATTGATGATTTGTTCGACCAATTGAAGGGAGCGAAATACTTTTCGAAGATTGACTTGAGGACGGGATATCACCAACTGAAGGTGAGGCACGAGGATATTCCAAAGACAGCATTCAGAACTCGATATGGACATTTTGAGTTTTTGGTGATGTCGTTTGGGCTGACGAACGCGCCAGCAGCATTTATGGACATGATAAACAGAGTGTTCAAGCAATACCTAGATAAATTTATTGTCGTTTTCATTGATGACATTTTAGTCTACTCAAAGACGGAGGAGGAACACGTCGAGCATTTGAGGATAGCCCTAGAAACGCTGAGAAGGGAGAAGCTTTATGTAAAGTTTTCTAAGTGTGAGTTTTGGCTATAAAGGGTGCAGTTTTTGGGGCACGTGATTGACAAGGATGGTGTATCGGTGGATCCTGCCAAGGTAGAAGCAGTAATAAATTGGGAGCAGTCGAAGACGCCAACAGAAGTCCGAAGTTTCTTGGGATTAGCGGGTTACTTTCGGAGATTTATTCAGAATTTTTCAAAGATAGCGACACCGTTGACAAATTTGACAAGGAAGACTGTGAAGTTTGTATGGACGGATAAGTGCGAAGAGAGCTTCTTGGAGTTGAAAAAGAAACTTAGTGAAGCACCTGTGTTATCACTACCAGATGATACAGGGGGATTTGTGGTGTACAGTGATGCGTCGCACAAAGGCCTTGGGTGCGTATTGATGCAGCATGGGAAGGTCATTGCGTACGCGTCACGGCAGCTGAAGGACTATGAGAAGGGGTATCTGACTCATGACCTGGAACTAGCGGCAGTGGTGTTTGCTCTGAAGATTTGGAGGCACTATCTGTATGGGAAGAAGTGTGAGATATACACCGACCACAAAAGTCTGAAGTATATTTTCACTCAAAAGGAACTAAACATGATGCAGAGGCGATTGTTGGAGTTGATCAAGGACTATGATTGTGCCATCCCAGTAAGGCCAATGTAGTAGTCGATGCTCTAAGTAGGAAGGGCAGAGATAAGTTGATGATGCTGACAGCTCAAGAGGAACTGATCAAGGATATGGAAAGACTGGAGTTGGAAGTCAAGTATCCGGCGAATGCAGATGAGAAACTATTCGCAGTAGAGGCGAGTCCGACTTTATTAGACAGGGTAAAAGAGGCTCAAGAAAATGATGATAAATGTATCACCATAAAGAAGCGAATCTCAGAAGGAGAGGAATTAAAGTACAAGTCTGATAGCACAGGACTACTAAGGTTTGAGGGAAGGATCTGGATACCGATGGTTCCGGAGTTGAGAGAAGAGATTTTGCAAAAGACTCATTCTACAAAGTATTCGATACACCCTGGTAGTACCAAGATGTATCAGGATTTGCGCCAATATTTCTGGTGGCCGAACATGAAGAGGGAGGTCGCAGAATGTGTTGGACGCTGTTTGACATGTCAGAGGGTAAAAGCAGAACATCAGAAACCGGGTGGACTGCTACAACCGCTGGAGATTCCGGAGTAGAAGTGGGAGCATATCACGATGGATTTTGTAACAGGGCTTCCACCAACTCAGAAGGGTTACGACGCGATCTGGGTGATCGTGGATCGTTTAACTAAATCTGTACATTTTCTATCGATCAAGATAACGTACAATCTGGAGCAGCTAGCAAAGTTGTATGTGAAAGATATTGTGTCACGACATGGAGTACCGGTATCTATTGTATCTGACAGAGATCCGCGCTTCACGTCGAACTTCTGGAAGAGCTTGCAAGAAAGATTGGGAACTCAGTTGAGATTGAGTACGGCGTATCATCCTCAAACGGATAGGCAAAGTGAACGAACGATTCAGACGCTTGAGGACATGCTTAGAGCATGTGTGATGGATTTTAAAGGCAACTAGGATGATCACCTACCATCAGTGGAGTTTGCCTATAATAACAGTTATCATGCAAGTATTGGCATGCCGCCATACGAAACATTATACGGAAGGAAGTGTCGAACACTCTATGCTGGGACGAAGTCGGTGAACGGAGACTGTTGGGACCTGAATTGGTGCAGCAGACTGTGGATGTCGTCAAGATGATAAGAGCTCGACTAGTAGCGGCTCAGGATCGACAAAAGAAATACGCTGATTTGCATCGTCAGAAACGAGACTTTGAAGTTGGCAGCTTTGTGTTTTTGAAGGTATCTCCCTGGAAGGGGAAGATCAGATTTGGAAAGAAGGGAAAATTGAGTCCCAGGTTCGTAGGACCATTTGAAGTTTTAAAGAGGGTAGGTGAAGTGGCGTACGAGGTAGCTCTACCTCCTGAACTTGAGCACATTCATAATGTGTTCCACGTTTCTGTGTTGCGGCCATATAAACCCGACTACAAGCACGTGATATCCTATGAACCGATTCAAGTTGAGAAGGACTTGTCATATGAAGAGATTGCTGTCCAGATATTAGATAGGAAGGAGCAGACGTTAAGAAACAAGGTCATTCATTCGGTTAAAGTACTTTGGAGGAATCACGCAGCTGAAGAAGCTACGTGGGAGCTAGAAGAGAAGATGAGGAAGAATTATCCGCATCTTTTCGAGTGAACCCATGTCAAGTTTTCTGGACCTAGACTGTCATTCTGGGGACAGAATTCTTATAAGGGGGGAGGATGTAACGACCGAGAATTCTGAAATTGCCTTGTAATTCGAATTTTTGAATATTAATGAAAATTTTATATTTTATTAATATTATATTTGTGTTACGTGTTTAAAGGTTGTGTGACAACTTGGATTATGTGAATGCATGATATTTTATATGTTATAGTTTTGTTTAAGTGAAAAATTAATTTCGCGTAGCGTCGCTAAATCACTATTCACGGGGCACGTTTCCCGAGGCACTATGCACGCCATAAAATTTTTGTGTCTTTTTCGATTTTAATAAATTTCATAAATACGTGTATGCGTACGAGTAATTTTTCCAAGTGTCAGAAATTTTATTTGAGCTGATACGTGATTTTACCCGTATCCGAAATGCATTAAATAGGTGCTCCGAATATTTGGACAAATTCCATAATAATTATTTTTACCCATCCCAATATTTATGGTAATACCCATTTTAATTTTTGGGTAGAGTTATTTACCAGTTTTGGTACAACAGTGGGAGTATTCGGGTATTTATTTTGGCATATTATTCTAAGTGGGAACCAACCTAAACCTTTGGACCAATCAAATGCAAGGAGTAGAGTGGATAGCCGGCAACACGCTGCCATTTGATGGGCTCAATGCCCTAATTTTCCCAAAGGCTAGACTTTCTTGAGCTACTCCCTCTCATTCTCTCGAAGCCTCCAAGCTGCCATCCCATTCAAACTTTCAACTACCAAGCTTTGTGCTGCAGAAAGAGTGAGAGCATAGTAGAGAGAAGAGAGGTGCAGAAAAGGAAAGAAAGAGGAGGAGTTCAGGTGTTAAATTCCTTCATTCTCCCAAGCCTTATTCATCCGACTCATTTCCTTTCATTCTCTTATACTCGGCTTATTTCCAAGCTTAGTCCTTTTGCTAGCAAGAAGAGAGCTGCAGAGAGGGAGGGAGTGGTATAGAGAGAGGGAGTGGAAGAACAAGAACAAAGGGAGAGGAAGAGGAAGAAACTTGAAGGAAGAAGAAAGGAGAGACACGAGTGGAGAAGAGAGGAGCCAAAGAAGTGAAAGGAGAGTCTCAAGCCTAGCCTGCAAGTTCTCTAGCATCGTGGAGGGATTACAAGAGGTAATCATCTCACTTAACACATCTTCATTTGATTTTGGTTAAGGTTTTTAAAGTTTCATGGTTGTAGAGCTTTTAAGCTTATGGGTTAGTTTTGCAGCGATTCTTGTTGTTGTTATTTGTTTTGGATGTTTGTAAATGTTGTTAAGAGACTATGTAAGCTATTAACAACATCTAAGTGGAAAAAAATGAAAGAAATCCTTACCTTGGCTTAATGGAGTAAGAACAATGAACTATTGAACAAGGACATGGACTGTTGGACGAATTTAGAGGACCGTGGTAGATATCTTCATGTTTGATAATTTTGGTTAATGCTATAAGTGTATGAATCTATAAGAGTCTTATAGTTCATGTTGTAAGCTTTCCATAGCCTTTGAAATGGCCTAATTCTGAGTAGTAACGAAGAAGTTACGAAGGTTTGAAGTTTGGGTGCCAAAACAGAGCTTGTTGGCGAGCTCGGTAGAAAGGATCCCTCTGGGGCGAGCACAAGCTCATCCGAGGCGAGCATCAACTCTCTAGGGCAAGCACCAGCCCTCTAGGGCGAGCACAAGCCCTCTGGGGGCGAGCACAAGCCTCTGGGGGCGAGCACAAGCCCTCTGGGCGAGCTCAAGCCCTCTAGGGCAAGCTCAAGCCCTCTGGGGCGAGCACAAGCTCATCCGGGGCAAGCACAAGCCTTCTAGGGCGAGCACAAACACTTTAGGCGAGCACAAGCTCATCCGGGGCGAGCACACACCCTCTATGGCGAGCACAATCCCTCTGGGGCGAGCAGAAGCACTTTGGGGCGAGCACAAGCACTCTGGGGCGAGCTCGTGGTGCGATGCTGACCTCCTTTAGTAAAACGGACCTAACTTTATCATATAAACTCCAAATTGGATGATTCAAGATGATCCGGAAAACTTAGAGATAGACCTATAACTTCCATTAATTAGAATTGAAATTTACTACATGGAGAAATTTTGAAATTGACCGTTTTTAGGGCTGTTGTGTAAACAGAAGGCGTCAGTCATGTGCGTGTGCAACGTGTAAAGCTTCCGACAATAAAAGACATTGTTCTAAGTCCTAAAACATGAATGTTATGGATTATAATGATACTTAGCATTAAGCAATGAGTATTAGATAAATCGAATGGGTGTGCTAGACGTACGCGATACGTGTCGCTTGGGCATTCTAATATGCGAGGTTGGCGTGCGGACGCGCAAGCGTCGTAGTGATGTAACTAATGTGTATAATATTGTTTAATATTTTGTTTCTTATAAGAATGAAATATTATAGAGTAATATAAACCATTATTTGGCATCTAGTATGTGGCTAATTGTTATGTGAATATGTACTTAATTGTGTAGGATATTAAGGAGCGTGTGTTGTAATATTGTAGTAGACGCACCAGGAAAGTTTCCTAACGCTTGTCTAACCCTTGTGTTGGGCAAGTTCCCTAACTTCATTCTTTCTATATATTTAATGCAGGTTTCTTAAACTTACTCAACCCTTACATTTGAGCAAGTTTCCTATTTTATTCAAATGTTGTATATTGTTACAAGTTTCAAGACTCAAGTCGAGCTACTAGTTTCAAATTATATTAGTGGATTAATTATTGTTGATTATTCCACATCAAAGATAATTATTGGTATTCGTACCTTGTGCATTCGATTTCATGATTTGTTATTGGACTATGAAATGTTAAGTTCTTCATTCATGAATTGTCTAAGGAAATAGTCTACGCCTTTTGTTTCGGCTAGACATGTACAAATTATTATTTTAAAAGTTATCCAAACCGATTGTTGGTGCGGATTCTTGGACTAAGAGAGCAACCCTTATGTAGGGGATTTTAATGTGTCGATGTAACGAATACAATTTTTGTTATTGAATAAAAATATTTATTGAATTATATAAATATTTTTATTAATTTATTGAGCTAAATAAATAATTTATTAAGTTTTTGTGAGGTGGGTATATGTTAAGTTTAATTATGTTAAATGTTATTTGAATGTGATTTGTTATGATATTCTAATTTAATTTAATAATTAAATTAGATGATGAAAATGTTTATTTGAATAAATGATTTATTTGAATAAGAGAATTCATTTGGTGTTATTGTTATTGGTTAAATAAATTATTAAGTTAGTTTGTAAAGTTTAATTGAATTTATTTAATAATAAGTTTAATTAAATTAGAAGTGTGACATTTTAAACTATATGTTATATTGGTTTATTAAAATAAATGAGAAAGTGTTTAATTCAGTTTTACCAAACAAGGCCCTATGATCTTTGTTTGGAAATAATGGGTTATTTTATTGGTATTTTACCAAACAAGGCCTTATGACCTTTAGTTAGAATAATGGATTATTCTATTTTAATTTAACCAAACAAGCCTTATGGCTTTTGAATTTTTATAACTGATGATTTAATTAGATTATACGTTCCATCAGTTTTTATTCATTAGTTTTTATTCTTATTTTATCAGTTTATATTTTATACAACGTCAGTTAAAAGAAAAGAAAGAAGAGAAAGAACAGAGAAGGAAGAATATACAGAGAAGAAGAGAGAATTAGAGAGAAAAAAAAATTGAGAGTTTGAGAGCTTTGAGAATTGTGAGTACAAAGGAAAAGAAGTACTTAACTAAGAATCATATAGCTTGAAGGTATAATTCTTTTAGTTTTGTTCTTCATTATATCCTTATTATTTACTTCTCTGAATATGATTTTTATTCACTGTATATGAATTTATATGCCAAAATACATGAATTACTTGGTTATAATTGTTAGTAAGCATGTATTAGAGATTATGTGATGATTATAAACTAGTTTGAAGAATTAATTCATGAAAACATGCTTTAGAATTGAGTTCTTAGTTTTACAGAGCTTTATTTCATGTATGGCATATTTGTATGAAAATTGATGATTCAATTTGGTTATTAATTGGTTAATTAATAATTGTTTATGATTGTATGATGAAAAACATGAATAATCAAGAAGAATGGTTTTAATTGGTTGAAAAATAAATTTACAGAGTTTGATTTCATGAAAATGGTCAAAGCATGAATAAATTGTTTAACAGTGAATTTTTGGTTTTAAATTGGTTGATTATGTGTTTTATAATAGTTAAATTAGTTAGAAACATGTTGGTTATTTGTTTTCTAGCATATTTGATGTCTGGGTATATCTAGTTTGTGTACTGGATGATAAAATTCGGAAAATTTGGCCAAATTTGGCCTAAGTTTTCACTGTTCGCGAACTGTAGGAGACGACTGCCGGGTGTCTCGCCCCGACGAGAAAAATGATCTGTTAATCTTCGCCCCGACAGAAATTTTGTTAAGGAAAAGCTCGCTCCGGTGAGATATTTGTTCAGTAAATCCTCGCCTCGGCGAGGGAACAGTACTGGAAATTTTTAAAATTTTTATTTTCTTTGTGCTTTTATTATGATGCTATAAACAAGTTTAAAACTTATATTAATGTATTAAGTGACTGAAGAAATGCCATGATGGTTGTTAAACTAGTACTTGTTGACTATAGTATGCTAAATGAGATGTTATAATAAAAAGGATAAAAGCAAGCTTAAAGTGTATATTATTTTATAACTAATTATGTTACCATTTTATAATTAAATGTATAGGTTGTTTAAGGATCGTGAGATATTTAATTTGTAATCAACGCTTGAGGCAAGTTCCTTATCTCAACTTATTACTTTATGTTGAGCAAGTTTTCCTTCCTTAAGCTTGAGAATTATTTATAGCAAGTTGTTGTTCTCTTTTAACTTGTTAATTTATTCAAGACAAGTTTATTTATATTGAGCAAGCTTATTGACCTTAGTTTATTGATATTCAAGAAAGGTTATTATCATGATTATATACTCAAGTTTTATTCCAATCATTGTTATTATTCAAACTTCGAGTATAATTTCTTTTGAACAGCTCTATTGAATTAGACTAGCAAACCCTTATTGATTCAGCTAGTCCTTAGTTGATGAACGTTTCAAAGACTTAGAATGTTTTCTATACTTGTTCCAAGCCAATTTCCTTTTTGGTATGGATTCAGACGATAAACTGAGATGAACAACCCTAATATAGGGGATTACTTACGCGACAGCGTTAAAATGTTTGTGCACAATACATTGTACAAAGGGCTGATCCCCCTGAGTACGAGATGTTGGTCCATAGTCTATATGACTGTTAAAGGTTACAGTAGAAATACTTGTCAACCTAGGACATAGTTCGAGGTCTTGTGACCCTCAGGTATAATTTCTAAATCTTGAATTCTATATTTTTGGAATCAAGCATGTCGACGCCGGTTTTTCGTCCTTAATGTCTTTTCCGATTTTGTCCTTTTGATTTAATGATTTTTGGGAAAAGATCGGCATTAATGTCGACGGGATTTTTGAAAGATCGTTTTTTATGATGAGCCAATTAACCACAGTCGCCAGTTGGTATATTTGAAATGGATGTACCAACTCATCCGAATTTTTGTTTTTTTATAAATCGCTGGCTCATATGTGACTCCGAATTAATTGGTCTGCGAATCGAGATTCATAGAGTTCGGGGGCTTGCTTAAGCGAGGGGAAGGTGTTAGGCACCCCCCGACTTCCGTGAAAACACGGTTACCGCAATCTTGATTCTTTTCTATCCTTTAATTCATGAAATGTGTGTGAATGCGCGCATGTGTGTGTATGTGTGCCTATGTGAATGTTGTGGTGAGGTTGTATGAGAGAATCATTTGGATTTTTTTTATGGAAAGTCGTGTTTTCTTTTGATAATGCCTTAGAATGTCCTTCGGTTTATACAAGAAAGCTTTATTCTTTATTAGAAAGGTTTGATTTTAATTGTCAAAAACTATGAGATTTTCATTAGGTGTCATTTTGGCAATAACAATAGTTTTCTAAACCTTCGTCAAAATAGGAATCGAGATCTATACGTTGCCTTTGTAACTTAAATGATGGGCAAC
Organism: Aralia elata; assembly: GCA_034770075.1. Lineage (NCBI taxonomy): Eukaryota > Viridiplantae > Streptophyta > Magnoliopsida > Apiales > Araliaceae > Aralia > Aralia elata. The sequence continues at coordinate 38,471,764 of CM068385.1, forward strand.
TTCTAGACTCTCTTTCACCCTATGCACAAAGATTTAATAAAACATTTCTTATTTTATAAAACCATTTTTGTGATGTTTGAAAACGATTTTTTCTTTAGCTTTCTCGTTAAATAGGAATCGACGCTCATTAGCATTCCCAAAATTTAGCCTCGTGATTCTAATAACCTAGTTCGATTGATTTTACGAAAATCTTATCGTTTAGCTTTGAAATCAATTTCGTTTCATAAATCAAATCAAGCATTAAAAGGCGTTGGGGCTATTCATGGGCATATAAGCTATCAAAATAACCCCAAACGCCTACGATCACAAGTTTCACTATTTCGGGGCCTTAAACACGATTCTCGCCTTGGCATCGTTTTAAGGCCCGACGATTACATATTTACAATGAAAGATACATCGAATTTATTACATATATCAATAGATGTCCATCATCGGATTTGAACCACGGGGTCGCGCTCCTAGGTTCACATCCAAAATCGCTACACACCCACAAGATCCTAAAAAATAGCAATCTAAACAATCTATGCACAATACATCATTACAACGAGCTAAAAATTCACCAAATGGATATCATCGGTCCATTAAGAGGAATTTCGTTCCATTTGGAACCCTCACTAATAGCCCTCAATCCACGGATTCACAACAATATACAAGAACAACTACATTTAATATAATTCGGATGACAAAAAGCTTCAACAAAAATGGTAAAACAAAATGCTAAAACAAAGGATTTTTCACTTTGCAAATAATCCACACAATATATATGAATTTGTGTATTGAATAGAGTAGAAATATATGATATATAGTCTCACAAAATGGATACAATTCCTCACTATTTCTCACTCTTTTCTCTCTTAATTTTGCTGTTTTTCTTGCTGTTTTCTTTCTCTCCCCGAGCTGCTGCTGCTGCTGCCTTCTCTTCTCTTTTTTCTTTTCTGTATGCAAAATGGCCTGATAAGGGGCTGCCCTAGGCAGCCGCAGATTGATCTGCGGCTGGCCGCAGATCAATCTGCGGCTGGCCTCGGTTTCCCCGCGCCCGCCGCACACTTCAGCCGTCTCGCGCACTACCATTATTTTAATCGTTTGGCCGCAGATCAATCCGCGGCTGGGTGGGCTGATTTTCTCATTTTCCGAACCACACCTCGATTCTCGTATCGGATCATCGGTTTCTGCTGAAAGGCTTGCATTTTGCAGTCCGGGAACCGCTGGGAAAAGTGCCACATCATTCATGGGTGTTTTCCTCGCCCATCGTCGTGTCAACCTTGATCACAAGTCGTCGTGGTGGTTTTAAGTGTTCGCACTTATGTCCACCTTCCGTCTCGTAGGCTAGGCTATTTGACGATTTTGCCCTCCTGTCAAGGTTAGTATAGGAAACGCAAAATTTGGGTGTCTACAGCTGCCCCTCTTTATCATGTTTATGAAATGTTAAATGAAATGAACATGATAAAGAAGTAGACACACGATGCATGAATGACAGTGCATAAGAATGACAGTACCTACATGATGCAACACATATAGCTTATGATGCAACACAAGATGCAAAGTATGCAAAACATTCGTAAGGGTGTCAATGCCTCACGCAATTGTCTTGTCCGCGCCGAGTTTCGTATCCGGTCGCACGTCTCGTAATCACCGGATATCGTCGCCGGTCGATTGTCTTGTTGGGGCCGGGTATCGTCGCCGGTCACCCATCTCGTAACCACCGGGTATCGTTGCCGGTTGGTTGTCCTGTCGGAGCCGATTTTCGTCGCCGGACATCCATCTCGTAATTGCCGGTTATCGTCGCTGATCGATTGTCTCGTCGGGGCCGGGTATCGTCGCCGGTCACCCATCTCGTAACCCCCGGTTATCGTCGCCGGTTGGTTATCTTGTCGGAGCCGATTTTCGTCGCCGGACATCCATCTCGTAATCGCCGGTTATCGTCGCCGGTCGATCGTCTGGATCTCAGCCCTTCCCAGGGTTTGTTGTTTTTTGTCTTTTTTTGTGGATATCAGCCCTTCCCAAGGTTGCTCACCATCTTGTTGTGGTTCGCGTGGATCTCAGCCCTTCCCAGGGTTTGTTGTTTTTTGTCTTTTTTGTGGATATCAGCACTTCCCAGGGTTGCTCACCATCTTGTTGTGGTTCGCGTGGATCTCAGCCCTTCCCAGGGTTTGTTGTTTTTTTTCTTTTTTCTTTTTGTGGATATCAGCCCTTCCCAGGGTTGCTCACCATCTTGTTGTGGTTCGCGTGGATCTCAGCCCTTCCCAGGGTTTGTTGTTTTTTGTCTTTTTTCTTTTTGTGGATATCAGCCCTTCCCAGGGTTGCTCACCATCTTGTTGTGGTTCGCGTGGATCTCAGCCCTTCCCAGGGTTTGTTGTTTTTTGTCTTTTTTCTTTTTGTGAATATCAGCCCTTCCCAGGGTTGCTCACCATCTTGTTGTGGTTCGTGTGGATCTCAGCTCTTCCCAGGGTTTGTTGTTTTTTGTCTTTTTTCTTTTTGTGGATATCAGCCCTTCCCAGGGTTGCTCACCATCTTGTTGTGGTTCGCGTGGATCTCAGCCCTTCCCAGGGTTTGTTGTTTTTTTTCTTTTTTCTTTTTGTGGATATCAGCCCTTCCCAGGGTTGCTCACCATCTTGTTGTGGTTCGCGTGGATCTCAGCCCTTCCCAGGGTTTGTTGTTTTTTGTCTTTTTTCTTTTTGTGGATATCAGCCCTTCCCAGGGTTGCTCACCATCTTGTTGTGGTTCGTGTGGATCTCAGCCCTTCCCAGGGTTTGTTGTTTTTTATCTTTTTTCTTTTTGTGGATATCAGCCCTTCCTAGGGTTGTTCACCATCTTGTTGTGGTTCACGTGGATCTCAGCCCTTCCCAGGGTTTGTTGTTTTTTGTCTTTTTTCTTTTTGTGGATATCAGCCTTTCCCAGGGTTGCTCACTATCTTGTTGTGGTTCGCGTGGATCTCAGCCCTTCCCAGGGTTTGTTGTTTTTTGTCTTTTTTCTTTTTGTGGATATCAGCCCTTCCCAGGGTTGCTCACCATCTTGTTGTGGTTCGCGTGGATCTCAGCCCTTCCCAGGGTTTGTTGTTTTTTGTCTTTTTTTTTTTTGTGGATATCAGCCCTTCCCAGGGTTGCTCACCATCTTGTTGTGGTTCGCGTGGATCTCAGCCCTTCCCAGGGTTTGTTGTTTTTGTCTTTTTTTCTTTTTTTTTTGGATATCAGCCCTTTCCAGGGTTGCTCACCATCTTTCTTGAAGTGGGATGTGTGATCGGCTTCTGTCCCGGATCTCCCACCAACATCGTCCACGTACTATGCCGCAAAAGCCATCGCGGTCTGATCATTTGTGAGGTTGAAAGCGACGTGCTTGTACTTTCCTGAAGATTTTCATTTTGATCGTACCTGCATGCATGAAAAAGATGTTATGCATGATCTGGCAGATATGTTATCGACAGATGCATGTGCACAACATATGTTTTAGATAGAAATGACCCCTGTTCAGTCAAATGATACGATTCGACAGTCGTCATCGTTTGCCAACATTTGATTGGATCACGCCTTGTCGTGAAGTGTTGTTTCTAGACTTCAACATTGGTGTGGTACTCTGCCTGTTCTTGGTCGTCTTCATTTCATCGAGTTGAGGCAGTCTGTTTCGGTCTTTGTGATGATCGACAGCTATGTTGGGCTCCTCGGCCTTTTGATCATTTCTGATGGTCGATATGTTGTTGTCCCGCATTATATCCTCCTTGTATATGCTCATGCACGTGGATCAATTGGATGTCGAGGCAGTGATAGTCAGGATTGGGGAGAGGCCCAATGACGAGAAGTTCTGTGCAGCCTCGGCTTCCTTCCATTTCATGATTCTTAACTGCCCCAGCCTTGGCACGTGTTGTTACCAAGGATTTCTATCGAAAACTCGCGATGTTGACCGTGCTGAGTTTATCCACAGCTCTGCAAGATCCTGCATATCAGATGACTAACAAATGCCAAAACTTGAAGGCTCGGGCCGTTAGTGTTAGTTCAACACAAAGATATTATAATCTCGACAAAAATGCAGTTAAAGCACATGAAATTGAATATCTATTGATCGCACAATCTAGCAAGTTGTGAACCGTGAATGTACTAGATTGGAAGTTATTTTTCGATCCTTCGTGAGTTGATGATTTTCTATTTAACGAGTTATGAAATCGTAAGAAAACCTTCAAGCATTCATGGTCATTGTACGTGAGTACGGTCGAATTCAAAAGAACTACCTCCCCTCGTCAAAGGTATTCTGTCTCCATTATCGACAACGTTCTTAGCAGGATTGACGTCATATGACAAATGCACTGTGCGATGCAGCATTCAGTAGGGGTTTCTCCTTCATGACCTTTTGTTTAAGGTCGAGAGTTTTTTTTTCATATTATCTTTTCTCTTTATCAGCCCACTTCACTTGTCTCGTTTTCTTAGGTTGTTCAAAGTTACCCATTTAACGAGTTTTGGACCAATGACTCCCAAACCAGACGGTTTTGGGGCATTAGGTGTACAAACACCCCTTTGGGTTTATTTACTCGAGTAACAAAGGCCACGGTTCGAGACAAGCTGGTGGTCTGCACCATTCATTCTTTGCTTGACCTTGCGCAAGATTCGTTTTCTTAGGCTTGAGTTACCCATGTAGCGAGTGTTAGGCCGGTGACTCCCAAACCAGACGGCTTTAGGGCACCAGATGCAGAGACACCCCTTAGGCTTAATTACTCGAGTAGCCCATGCCACGCTTCGAATCTGCTCGGGCCTCCTCTACTGTAATGCTCGTTTTCTTAGGCTCTGAGTTACCCATGTAACGAGTGTTGGGCCAGCGACTCCCAAACCAGATGGCTTTAAGGCACCAGGTGTAGAGACACCCCTCGGGCTTAATTACTCGAATAACCCAGGCCACGATTCGAGACATTAGCTTGATGATCATTTATTGTCTGACTTCTTGATTTTAGCTTGATAATTATTGACTGTCTGACTACATGTTAATCGCCATCAACGTCGTCATAGCTTTATACCCCACAACTGAAAGTTTGTGCAAATGCCAAGTGAAGGCTGTCACATGAGGTCGATTCTGTCGCAAACGTTGCTTTGAATTAAGGCTTTGTACCCGATCAAAAGGTTGGATAGCCTTCTTCGTCTAATCATACTCACGATCGTGCTCCACGGTTGCTTGTCAGAATTAATCCGATTCCCATTAAGTCAAATAGAATCCCCTTTCACGCGGATCATCGTATCCCGGGAAAACTATGCTTGACAAATGTCAGATGATCGTACCTTTGAAGATTGAATTGCCATGAGGTAGCGCTTGATGATGATGGTGCATGTTGATGGGATTGTTGCATGGGTGCCAATTTGCACGTCATCATTTCCTGGGTAGTTGACAAGTGCCCCAGTGTTAAGTTGCTTTTCTTGTGATCTTCCTCGTACCAGTCGCATCGGTATCTCACTGGGCTTGACAAAAGATCCGGTCCTTTGACTTGTTGAAAGGTTCGGGGGATTTTTGATTTTTGATTTTTGATTTTTTTTTTTTCGTGACGGCTCCCTTTAATTTAGAGCGAAATTCCCCATAGCTTCGTCTTGGCAGGGCGCGATCCTTTTGAGGACTAAATCGTTCATTTTGAATTTCCGGGATCCTACCCTCTTGTCGTATGCCCGGGAGATGCGTAAGGGGCTGCCCCTGCAAATGTGCGAAGTGAGGTTCGACAGGCAAACAGGATGAGCGACAATAAATCCGGCCACCCCCGATGATTGGCGGACATTCTTCCCATGATCGTCTTTGTGTTTTATTCGCAGCCCCTACTGCCCCATTCATTTTGGGCCGGTAAGTGACTGAATCAAAATGTTTGATCTTGAATTTGTCGTATATCTCCTCCTTGAGGGCATCGTTCAGATTTCTATAGTCGATGTGGCCCTTACTTCTCCTCCAGGCTGTGGTACTAGGATTCTGTCGGACAGCCATTCAGGTTAAATAGATACCGTGATGATTCCTGCTTTAAACCGGTTGATAATCTCGTCCTTTACTTTCAACCCCCATTCAGGCTTCAACGTTCTCAAGTTTTGCTTGTAGGCAGTCGATGTCCTATAACGTCTGTGGACAATCCAATCACGTCGCCACGGGACCAAGCGAACATATCTCCATACAGGGTCAACAACTCGGCTGTTTTTTCTTTTTTTTTCTTTTTTTTTTCTTTTTTCTTTTTTTTTGTGTTCGAATTTGCCCCTACTCCGGGTTCTTTGTGATCGTTAGGGGCTCTGACGTTTGATGGCGATAGTTTGGTCTAAACTGGGTTTGGGTTTACCCCCGACCCATCCTTTGATCTCACCAGGCGTATTGTCGATATCTGTCTCGTCCTGCTCAATCCCCATTAGATCGAAATCTAGCTCTATACCAAAATTGTGATCCTCCTTCAAATTTGGCCTATCGCTTGTCAGGCTAGAATGCCTCAAATCGGGGTACCTGACATAAAATAAAAATGCTTGTCATATATATAAAACATTTCAGCACATGATCTTTTTTTTTGGATAACATGACAAAATGACATGAGCGTGCTGAGATTTAAAATAAAACTCAGAATTTTAAAACCCATTGATCCTCTACTGGCCGGGATTCACTGCCATACTCCTGGATTTACCCCTTCCAGGATATCACCTGCTGCACGGTCCAACTGGTCACGGTGAGGTCAAGCAATGGAGCTCACTAGGAGGTGCATGGATCGCATTGGCATGGATCTGGCATTGATGACATTTCCTGACATGACCGCAGTCAGTTTTCATGGTTAGCCAGTAGTGACCCGTTCCCATGATTTTCTTTGCCAAAAATGTTCTGCTCATATGGGCTCCGCACACATCGCCATGTACTTCGTTCATTTGTCTATGGGCTTCTTCGGCTTCCAGATATCTCAGCAGTCCCGTAGCTAGGTCCCATTTATGCCCTTTGATGCTGTATATTCCCATGGCCTGCCGGATGACCAATTCGAGTCTCCAACTACTATCATCTTTTTGATTCCCATTCCCAGGGCTAACCTCGGTCCTAGGATGAATCCCTCGTATTCGGCCGTATTGTTGGAGTGGCAGAACTGTAATTTCATGGCTATCGGCCTCTGCCATTTGGATGGATGGAGTATGGACTTCACGGCCTCTTAGTACTGTGCCAGTTACAAGTTGGTAGATGCATGTCAACATTGATGCATGATTATTCTTTTTTTTTTCTTTTTTTTCTTTTTTTCTTTTTTTTTCTTTTTTTTTTTGTGGTCGAATATGCCCCTACTCCGGGTTCTTTGTGATCGTTATGCCACGCTTTCACGGTTCTCTTAATCTTATCCTGCAAAACAAGGTCAGTGTTTGATGACAGGATAGTATTTAGAAGTTTTAGAAAACCTTGGTACGTGGCACGGATTGCCCTCCTGCAAAAACCATGTCAGTATTCTCTTTATATGTGCAGGTGATGCAATCACATGATACAAGACATATTTATTATGATGATGACAGTATGACAGTTGTATGCCATGACATTTATTTATTTGAATGATAAAAAGGCATGAAGAAGCTTCCCCTTCGTTAGGTTTATCAGAGGCTGACCTACCCTAGGGTTACTCTCGCGTGCTTTTCGGCATGAAGGTCCCCAAATCTTCGCAATCTACTCGTCTGAATTCTTTTGATTGGAGCGAATTTGGGTGGTGCGTTTCCTGAGCCATCTCCGGGGAGCAGCCCCTTCGAGTCCAGTAATAAGCAACCGACAGGTTCGCCTCAGGAGGAGGTACACTCTCAACATACATTCACATTTATCGTCCTCACCGAATGCATATGATTTACTTTGAAGTAAAGCAATTCCATTCAATCATTTATTCATTTGGACAAAACACACATTCACACACACAACAACAAGTAAAACAGGTCAAAATATCGCACACACATACACATTCATAAAAATTTTAAAAGGATAGGATAACATCTAGATTTGAACGCGGCTTAAGCCCTCTAATGTCCCCAGCGGAGTCACCAGCTGTCGACGCCGGTTTTTCGTCCTTAATGTCTTTTCCGATTTTGTCCTTTTGATTTAATGATTTTTGGGAAAAGATCGGCATTAATGTCGACGGGATTTTTGAAAGATCGTTTTTTATGATGAGCCAATTAACCAGAGTCGCCAGTTGGTATATTTGAAATGGATGTACCAACTCATCCGAATTTTTGTTTTTTTATAAATCGCTGGCTCATATGTGACTCCGAATTAATTGGTCTGCGAATCGAGATTCATAGAGTTCGGGGGCTTGCTTAAGCGAGGGGAAGGTGTTAGGCACCCCCCGACTTCCGTGAAAACACGATTACCGCAATCTTGATGCTTTTCTATCCTTTAATTCATGAAATATGTGTGAATGTGCGCGTGTGTGTGTGTGTGTGTGCCTATGTGAATGTTGTGGTGAGGTTGTATGAGAGAATCATTTAGATTTTTTTTATGGAAAGTCGTGTTTTCTTTTGATAATGCCTTAGAATGTCCTTCGGTTTATACAAGAAAGCTTTATTCTTTATTAGAAAGGTTTGATTTTAATTGTCAAAAACTATGAGATTTTCATTAGGTGTCATTTTGGCAAAAACAATAGTTTTCTAAACCTTCGTCAAAATAGGAATCGAGATCTATACGTTGCCTTTGTAACTCAAATGATGGGCAACTTCTAGACTCTCTTTCACCCTATGCACAAAGATTTAATAAAACATTTCTTATTTTATAAAACCATTTTTGTGATGTTTGAAAACGATTTTTTCTTTAGCTTTCTCGTTAAATAGGAATCGACGCTCATTAGCATTCCCAAAATTTAGCCTCGTGATTCTAATAACCTAGTTCGATTGATTTTACGAAAATCTTATCGTTTAGCTTTGAAATCAATTTCGTCTCATAAATCAAATCAAGCATTAACATGCGTTGGGGCTATTCATGGGCATGTAAGCCATCAAAATAACCCCAAACGCCTACGATCACAAGTTTCACTATTTCGGGGCCTTAAACACGATTCTCGCCTTGGCGTCGTTTTAAGGCCCGACGATTACATATTTACAATGAAAGATACATCGAATTTATTACATATATCAATAGATGTCCATCATCGGATTTGAACCACGGGGTCGCGCTCCTAGGTTCACATCCAAAATCGCTACACACCCACAAGATCCTAAAAAATAGCAATCTAAACAATCTATGCACAATACATCATTACAACGAGCTAAAAATTCACCAAATGGATATCATCGGGCCATTAAGAGGAATTTCGTTCCATTTGGAACCCTCACTAATAGCCCTCAATCCACGGATTCACAACAATATACAAGAACAACTACATTTAATATAATTCGGATGACAAAAAGCTTCAACAAAAATGGTAAAACAAAATGCTAAAACAAAGGATTTTTCACTTTGCAAATAATCCACACAATATATATGAATTTGTGTATTGAATAGAGTAGAAATATATGATATATAGTCTCACAAAATGGATACAATTCCTCACTATTTCTCACTCTTTTCTCTCTTAATTTTGCTGTTTTTCTTGATGTTTTCTTTCTCTCCCCGAGCTGCTGCTGCTGCTGCTGCCTTCTCTTCTCTTTTTTCTTTTCTGTATGCAAAATGGCCTGATAAGGGGCTGCCCTAGGCAGCCGCAGATTGATCTGCGGCTGGTCGCAGATCAATCTGCGGCTGGCCTCGGTTTCCCCGCGCCCGCCGCGCACTTTAGCCGTCTCGCGCACTACCATTATTTTAATCGTTTGGCCGCAAATCAATCCGCGGCTGGGTGGGCTGATTTTCTTATTTTCCGAACCACACCTCGATTCTCGTGTCAGATCATCGGTTTCTGCTGAAAGGCTTGCATTTTGCAGTCCGAGAACCGCTGAGAAAAGTGCCACATCATTCATGGGTGTTTGCCTCGCCCGTCGTCGTGTCAACCTTGATCACAAGTCGTCGTGGTGGTTTTGAGTGTTCGCACTTATGTCCACCTTCCGTCTCGTAGGCTAGGCTATTTGACGATGTCCACCAAATCAGTGGGAATTAAGTACCTGGATTTGGGGGTGTCACAGTCGATTATTCGATGCAGTCAGAGTTAAATGTTATGCATATACATAGGGTATGAGAGGCTGATCCCCTCGAGTACTACTGACGGGCCAGGCGTTTAAAAGGGTTAGTTGAATGACTGATCCTTTGGCTAAATAGTTCATGGTCTATTGGACCACTCAGCAGTAAATAATCAATATTCATTGTTTCTTTTGAACTTCGATTATATTGTTAGCTATTTCTTCAATGTCTTAAATTGTTGAACTATGCGATCATTGTTCTCATTCATTCATGATATATCTTCCTTATTCATTTTAAACTTGCTGAGCAAAGTAGTTGCTCACCCTTGCTATATCATGAACCTATTGCAGTTAAGTCGGAGAGTTCCAAAGCGAGCAAAGGCAAAGAAAAGCTTAAGGAATAGTTATATTTACTATCCCGTTATGTAATCGTGGAATCGTTTTGTATTATTACTGTATTCTGCGATGTATTTATTTAAGGTTATAGACCTTGGGACCGTAGTAAACCTTTATAATGAACAACATATGTTTATTTATTTCCGCATTAGTTAATTTATGTTGTTTAGAGGTGTATGAATGTATTTTATCGTGAGCACCAAATTCGAGGTATTGGTACCTGAATTTGGGGGTGTCACATATGTACATATATTCCATACACAGAAATACTTTCCTTATGAAAGTTTTCAATTTCCTTTAACATTTTTCAAACGTCCGTTTTAACTTTCAAAACTAAGAAAAATGATCACTATCTTGCACAACTCCGATGACCCCAAATTTTTTATAGGATATTATACATATTAACACGAGGTTCCAGTTAAAATTCCGTGACCATCGGAGTTATAGAACTCCAATTTTAGCCGTTTTCGTCGAAAAACTCTACGTTTTTATTTTAACCGTAGATTCTTCGTTACAAGTCGGAATGGGGTGATTTTTGTACATATGTTGCTACATAACTTCCTATAGTTTCAGTGATAAAAAGCCTTGAATTTATTTCACTTGTTAAGGGGTGAAAACAGTGCACATAAGCAAGGGGTCAGCGGGTTTTGGTCCCGTTTTTCGACTTGAGGTCGTTCGCCATAAAATCCATAACTTTCATTCTACAAGGCCAAAAATTCTCAAATTTTTACACGACTCATAACTTATCATATTATCATTCAAAATATTTTCAGAAATTTTTTTAGCAAAATAGTTGGACGAAAATACCCCTGGATGTGAACAGTGTTGTAGCAGGCCCTTTATCCTTTTTGGAAAATGTGGATTGTTTGTACCAAAACAGTTCTTACGACTTTTATACTAATTATTTTTGACTTCTACCACTTGGATTTAGTAGTTAACTTATATATCTAGCACTTCTCTTTGACGGATCGCAAAAAGAGTTTATAGATCTCAAGTTATAAACTTACAAAGTGCAAAACAATTAGGGTTTTCTAATTGTTTTTCCAAACATAGTTTTGTTTCTTTTCTTTTCTTAACCATCTAAACACATCAATACCTAAGTTGAGCACAACCAAGTATAAAACATCATCTAGCATATAGATTAAGGGTTTTATACCCTAAGATCATAACTTCAGACCATATAAAAAAAATCAAATCAAACAAAAGAAATAGTTATGGTTTTGTTATATCTTTGCTTGATTTCTTTCCTTCTTCTTTCTAAGGTTTGCTTAGGGAACTTGAACACACCAAAACCCCTCCCTTTTCCTCCTCCATGGCTGCCGCCCCTCTCCTTTTTCTCTCTCTTTAGATATTATTTGGAAAGAAGAAGAGAAAAAAGTAGTTTTTAATTCTATTTTCTCTCTCCAAGCTAACAAAAAAATGAAAATGAACAAGTAACCAAATCTAATACTTGCAATATCTATAGATATATAAATTATATCTATCTATTTTGGCATAATTACTAAGTATACTTTCTTACACATATTTGACAAGCTTGTGATGTGTGATGATTACACATTGTACTTTCTTTTTCATCCATACAAGCTAGCTATTTAAAATTTTAACACCTCACCCATTTTGGAAACAACATGGCCGGCAGCCCTCTTCCTCTTTTTGCCTCACTTTTGCTTTTCTTTTATTGCTTTCATGTGTTAATTAAGTTGGTCCAAATATCTACCAGGTCGGCTAGCAATTGGACTTTGTTTAAATATTTTTGGGCTCACTTTTAATCTATTTGGGCTACTAGTTTTCTAATTTTATTATTCCATGCTTGGTTACTAATTTATTAAGTGTTGGGCTAATTTAATAAGTCCACACATTAATTATCCAAGTCCATGATTAATTAAATTAGTGGCTTGGTTAGTTAATCCAATGGGCTAGTCCATTAGTATTTATTTCCTACCTGGACTATTAAAATTAATCATTCATATATCATATATCTCTCATTAATTAATACACATATTAATCAATGTACAAAATTTATTTACTTACTATATTCACTTTAATTGAATATTTAATTATCTTATTATCTTATCAATTGTTTGATATTAAAAATCTTAGGTTAGTCCACTAAATTAAAGAACTATTAGTGGGACCTCCTTTAACTAACAATGATTTGGGCCATGTAAATTAGCATGGTCCACCACTTTTAATCTTTAATACCTAATATATAATTAGGTTACAAGACCTTCCTTTATTTGTTTATATAATAAACAAATATAAACAAACACTTAATATTCATATTCATTTACTCACATATTAACACCAACTAATTTAATAAATTGAGATAATAAAATAAATCTCTTAAATTAAGTCATTAGTATATAATTAAAATACTAAGACCACTAAATAAAAATAATCCTTTTGTTCACATCAAATTTATAGGTATTGTAATACATTATCCATAATATTCATTGAAGTACAGATAAATTCATTTCTAGGATTTTGAAATTTTGTAACCCATATTTTCTCTATTATCTTTCAAAGAGTAAACTATATAGGTTTTTCTTAAATTTTTTTTAAATAAATCCACAAATTCGCATCTAGGTTTTATTCTTTAACCTTTAATTTATCATTTAAGATTTCTAAATTTTCGGGTTGTCACAAATTCGATCGAATTGATCTTTAATTTTTCAGCATAAAGCATATCTATCTGATTTAACGGAATCTGATTTCTAATAGAACTCAAATTCCTCTTTCAAAATTCCTTTTATTAACGAATTATTATTATACTTATATATTATTTATTTATCAAAATTCATTTTATATATTATTTATTTATCAATCTAGGTCTTTTCCTAAAGTTCTTTTCGTATAACTATGTTCAAGGATTCTAGGGTTTATAAGTGTAAACGTACCTCACGGTACATACGAAAATAAATTATATCCGAATCATACCTGGAACTCCATCTCCGGCTGCTACCGTATCTTGAACTGTCATATTGAAGGTCCTTGCGGTTGGTTTGTTTGGTGGAGTTGGATAAATTATCGCTAATGTTCCGCTGCTTTTTCCTGCATTAGCATTTCCCCCATCGGCCCTTCTTATGAGATTTCATATTACGAGTCCGGAACTGCTGCGTGTCTTGATCCATTGCTTACGGTCTGCTTGCACCATGTCGTTTAGTGTTTCCTTGCGTTTGAGACTTCGTACGATAACGTGCCCACATGATTTTTCTTTCAAAAATCCTTTCTTTAACGAGTTATTTTAACCCATTTTCTATTTACTAGTCATTTACATTATATATCCTTTACACATACCAATACATATTTCTCACAAATCATACATAACAAACATTTTTATTATCTGGTTATACAAAACCTTAAATTATTATCTATTCTTTCATATCCTCTATACCACATAGTTTTAATGATATCATAACAGTTTGAACACAAAATTTTAAACTTAGACCAATTCAGCTTGCTGGATTCATGAATTCAACTTGTTGAATTAACAATTTATCACTTAAATAACGTACTATCTTCATCCTCAAAATTTATTTACTAAATCAAACATATAATCATATCATTGCAATTATATTAACATTAATTCAAATAGTACACAGTACTTATTATTACACAGCGCATGCTGCTATAATCAGTTATTATCCCTTTGCGACAAAAGTCGGGATTCATTAAAATAACTTATACAAAAGTTAGGAGCAGTACATTACACACATATACATATCATACACACATCATTTGTCATACATAATCATAGACTAATTATCCTACTTCTTTTCACTTCCTTCACCTGTCTTCTTCTTCGGACAATCTCTTGCTTGGTGGTCCATCATTCCACATATAAAATATGGACACAACTTTGGTTTGGGACAACGAAAAGAGGGATGCCTCCCTTGTCCACAATTATTGTGACACCCCCAAATTCAGGTCTCAAAATATCCGGATTCGGTCATCACGATCCAATACAAACATTCACCTCCAACAACATACAATAACTAAATGCGGAATATAACGAACATATGTTGTTCATTCAAAAGGTGTTACTAGTCCCAAGATACGATAACCTTAATACATAACACAAAACATACCCTAAATGGTAATCAGGGTTCAAATTACATTAATAGCAAATTAAACTAAGCATAAAATAAAGCCAGCTACGTGAAGCTTATCACTTCATCTTTTCTTTACCCTTGCCCTTCCCTGAAGTCTCGGGTTTAACTGCAATAAAAGTCATGATATAGCAAGGATGAGCAACGAGTTTGCTCAGCAAGTTTAAACTATGACAATAAAGGATATATCATGATGAATGGAATATAGAAAAAAAAAAAAGAATTCAACAATATAAATATCAGAAGCAAGAACGATTATTGCTTTTAGAACAATTGATAGTCAAGTAGACTCTGAACAATAACTTCCAAAGGAGTCAATAGCTAGTTGACCCTCTGGTTACTGGCTACAGAATAAGTACTTGAGGGGATCAGCCTCGCGTACGCTATGTGTATGCATAACATTTAACTCTGTTGTTTGTACCTTATATCTGGTACCTGGGGTACTCCCCTATAATAAAAGGGGTGTCCATTTAGTTTAAGAATCCTTACCATCGATTGGTTCGGATAGCTTTTATAAATTCTCACGTACTTGCCTGACCGAACAAGGGTTCAGACTTAACCATGAATAGTTCACAAATTTCTGAACTTAAATAAATATACGAATTCAAATGCACGAGTGCGAATGTCAATAAATACAAAGACGTGGAATAATTTTAAAAGTAATTAAACCACTTAAAGCATGCTTGGAGATAAGATTCAAGCTTAAAGAATAACTTGCAACAATATATACCTTTTTGCACGAATTAAAAATAATGCATAAGGTTTAGAAATTTGCTCAATATAAAAGTTGAGTAAGATAGAACTTGCATTCAATATACTGAAAGAATGAAGTTAGGGAACTTGCCTGTCTGCTCAGCTACAAGTAATTCTAGCTTTAACTAATTGGCCTTGAAGAACCTAACATTGATAATGTCGATCTACCAATTAGTACTGCGTAGTTGTATATCGATACGCTTACTTATGCTATTTATTTAACAATTAAGCAAATCACATAGCACACATAAGTTAATAAATTATCGTAAATCCTATAAGACACTTAATATTATCAATCCTGATAATATTTAATTCACCTCTTGGTATTATTAGTCCACTAATAACACTTTTATTCGTTTACTAATGTTATTAACATCTTAATAATATTTTAATCATCTAATAATACTTTAATCTAATATTATTAATCTCTTGATAATATTTTAATTCTCATATCATTAATAATATTTTAATCTAATATTATTAGCCATTTTAATAACATCTTAATCATTTATTAATGCTTAAAACAAATATTATTACCCATTCAATAATATTTCCATGAAGTTTTAACCTTAATATTTATTTGTTTACTAAAAAATATCGAATTCTTATATTACAAATATCATAGTAATATTTTAATAAGTTATTAGGCGAATAAACAATTTATTCTAATTGTTTTACCCTTTATTAAACAACTCCTTTACTACCCATAAAAGGTCATAAATATTATTTCTCATTAAATATTATCAAAATACCCCTCAATAGTTAGAATATATAATATTAGGAGTATCCAAGCTTAAAAATCACATTTTCCTTATTTATGACATCATTTAACCATTTATTTTCTTTTAACCATAACTATAACATTATTATGAAAAATATCAAATAGGCTCTGAAAATTATTATCCTCTGGATCTGGATAGTATATGATCCAACAATGATCCACCAATTTTCCTGGAATTTTAGAAAGTGATTTACTATATTTAAAGTACCCAAAACCTCTGAATCTTGTTACATTTTTCATAAATTGAGTTTTGCTCAGACAATTATGAAATTTTCAGGGTACACTCTCATACTATACATAAACATACTGTAAAAATGTCATATGTTTTCAAGGTATACACAGTGAGAAATCCGGGTATAAATATTTAGGAGTCCTTCACGGTAAAAGCCATTACACAAAAACTACACATCGAAACGTGTTCGTTCTTTTTCTTACTTGTAGATAACTTCTTAAGGTACCTCTGTGATTTTTTCCAGATTTTTAAAAGATTTATAACTGGTCGAAACAACCTTTGGAAAAACGAGGACAGCAAGCTTTTAGGGTTTTAAAGTTTTAAGTTTTATAGCTGGACTGTTTTGGGAAAATAGCCCCCAAGGCTTCAAAAATTATTGGATTTGTATTCTACCACTTGGGTTTACTAGCTAACTCATGTATCTAGCACCCTCCTTCGACGGATCACAAATCCAAGTTGTAGATCTCAAGTTATGGGTGATCCAAGTGAAGAAAAGCTAAGGTTTTTACCCTTTAAGAACATAAGTTCCTTTTCTTCCTTTGAATCTCCATTCTAACACTCAAGAGGATTAGATCTATACATAAAGCATGAATATCTAATGATTCTTGAGTCTTAGAACAAAATCTCTCAAAAACTATAAAAATAAAACAAAGTAAGAAAGAAGAAAATGATTTAGGGTTTCACCTTGATCTTGTAGCTACTCTCCTTGATCTACCAAAGTATGTGATGAACTTGGGATGCATGAACTATGCTAATCTCACTCTCTTTTTCTCTCTAAGCTCTCACTTTGTGTTCTTGCTTGGGAGAAATGAAAGAAGGAGATGAAAAGAAGAAATGAACTTGAAATGAAATGAAAGGATAGAATACTTGCAAGTATAATGCTAAATTAGAATTCATGCTATTATCCCCCACATCTTTCTTACCCATTGGATATAAGAGTTCACCTTATCCCTTCCATTTAGCCTTAATCTTATCTTTAAGTGTGCTAATTAGATTTTCCACCAATGGGAGCTTGACAACCTTGTCCTTTGTGTAAGAGTTACCAAATAAAGCAAGTTGATTGACATAATTTCATGCCTCAAAAGGCTTAATAGGGCTTAATAGGTAATAAACATAGTTTAATAATTTTAATATGTATTACCCTAATTGTTTATTTAGGGTTTCTATTTCCAATCTTATGGAATTTAATTACTTACACATATCTCTTTAACTTGTAACCTAATTAGGCTAATAAAATCCAAATCTATTTAATGCAATATTGGGTCATTTAATTTAACCCAATGATTGATTAATTAATTTGCCACACTATTAATTACTACACCCATGATCAAATAAATAATTGGTCTTAGTTCCTTAATTAAATAAGCTAATCAATTAGAAATTGATTACTAATTGAACTATTAAATTTTATTATTCAATGTGACAATATTCTCATTAATTAATACTTTTATTAATTAATTTACCCAATTCAATATACTAAGTATATTCAATTTACTTGCATGATTAATTAGTAACTACTTTATCAATTTAATTGATATTAAACCTTAAGGCTTGTTCACTAATTTAACTATACTATTAGTGACCCCCTTTACTCAACTTAAAACAATTCATCACCTAGTCATGTAGGCTACCAATGCACACAAAAGGTTCAAATAAGCACACAAACTAACTCATTAAAAATTTAATTTATATATTTAATTAATAATGACGTTTAAAATTCACGGGCACTACAATTATAGCATGTCTTCTTCCCTTTCTTGCATACACCCCTATGCCCCTTCCCACAGTTCTTACATATTTTCTTCTTTTTAAGATTATCTTGGTTATTTCCAGAATTTTTTGGATCACTATTGTTCAATTTCCTTTTCCCCTTCTTATTCGAAGTTTCACGCGGTACACTACATTCGGTTTTAATTTTATTCATTTGAACCTTCATCTTATTTCGTTCCTTTATTACTTCAACTAATGCCTCATGTAAGTGTTTGTTTAATAGCCTTTCCACTTTCAACATTTCTTCCAGGGAAAATACCTTATTTTCCAGATCTTGCACTTCTTTTAATGCTTGTTCAGATGTAACTGCCACCATATATTGTTCTTCTTCTGTTTCTTCATTCAGCTCTATTTTTGGATATTCATCATGATCACTGCTTAAATCTACCCTCGGTTCATTCCTTAAAGCTTCCTCAAAGTCACTTTCAATGTAAGCTTCTACTTCCGCTATTAGCTCGAGTATAGGCTCGGGTGAAACAGTTTGCTCCACACTGGCGATAAGAGAGTCTTCTAATCCTTTCTTTCCTGACATCTATACACAAATTGTCTTGATTAGTACATAGTATATACACATATCAAGCAATAGTTTATATAAGTTAGTTTTTATTTCGTTTTACGATGAATTTCCTTAATTCATCTCCTTTAAACTCTATTTGAGTTATTCGGTTTTCAACGCTTCTATCTAGCCTAAGGTTATAGCCTAAGGTATCCCCCACCTAAGGTTTCTAACCTAAAGCTCTGATACCAAATTGTGACGCCCCCAAATCCGGGTACTTGAAACTCGTACTTGGTGTTACACGATACCATTCATTCACAATATTTAATATATTACAAACTTAAAAATTATATCAGAGTTGTCTAATCCCTAGGTACGACAACCTTTAAAGTACATTATTACATGATAGATATTATATAATCATAATACTACAGTCTAATTATTACACATAACACCTTATAACTTATTTTGCCAGCTTTCCCTTTCCTTTGTCCTTGTCAGAACCTTTAGGTCGATCACGTTTAGATGAAAACATTTAATTTAAAGCAAGAATGAGCATGCAATTGCTCAGCAAGTAATAACACTTAATAAACATTAGCTGAAAGAAGTAAATATTTTCTTTGAGGACCACTTCTACAACGAATCAACAGTTGTGAAATCATTTGAAATAATTCTTAATAACATATCAAACCGTTTACAATTTTTGAAATAACGTAGTGACTTTGAATGCTGGGTGGTCAATAGACCATGAACTTTCATTTTCAATTTTCGAAAAGGTTTGTATATAAATTCATCTACAAACCGTCTGGCTTACAGACACATTGGGTGATCAGCCCTTGTGCCCTGTATTGATCAATACTACATGCTCGAACGACAATTGTGTTCATCATAACCGCCTCGGGCGCAAAAACATTTCCCTATTACAGGTTGTTCATACTCAGTCTGGAGTCCTAACTAAAGCAATTTAGTTGGACTACTTTATCATAAACTATAATATTCAACAATACTTTTCAAACTATGCCTAGCTGAGTTAAATAGCTTAGACAGCTTTTAAACCATGCATACATACCGATAGTGAATAGTATGTATCAAAACTTGTCACGTCAAAGAATTTCGAATTTACGATAATTATAACAATTTGTACAAGTGAGGACACTTGCACAAAGAACAGAACAATTTTGATTATAAATGCATCACATGAGACAATATCGAGATATTTGAAATCAATAGATATCTTGAATAAAGTTCAAGAATACTTGCACATTAAAAGAGTATTGAAACTTACATAACATATGGATCCATTGCATAAAGTAAATGCAAGGGTTAAGATAATTGCATAAACGAATAACAAAGATCATTATGGATATGAATAATTACCAATAATTATTCACGAGCATGCTTTAAAATTAATAACTCATGTTGAGTTAGGAACTAGCATAACATATACTTGTTTGCACAAAATAAAAGTAGTGCATAAGGTTTAGATACTTGCCTTGATTGCTGCTTACTGCTACACAATTTAGTTTAAGCTTTTATACAAAGACCTATCATTAATAAGATTTTTCTTTTAATTAGAATAATACATCTTAACATATAATACTGCAATTTGCAGTCATACTACAACTTAAACACATTATCAAGTATTCATATCAGTCATTAAAACATATAAGAACATGTATCAAGTCAGACTATGTCAATCTGATTTGATTTTGGTATCATTTCAATGTCCCGATTGCGTTATCGGATAATCAACGAGTTTATTTTCAATAAAACTTTATTTAAAAGCTTCAATATTATTAACCACTTAATTTTATTTCTTCATAAATATTATTAATCATTTAATAATATCTTATTCACTTCATAATATTATTAATATCTTATTCACCTTATAATATTATTAATCATTTAATAACATTTTAATCTCTTACTAATACTATTAATTATTTAATAATATTTTATTTATTTGCTAATATTATTGTAATGCCCGTGAATTTTGAACGTCCTTATTAATTAAATCTAATTTAATTTAATGAGTTAACGTTGTGTTCTATTTAAACCAACTTGGGTTGATTGGTGGAAGATGTATAAGATGTGTCTATACTTGTGTTGGCAGGTATGATATAACTATGGTTAAGAAATAACCATATGTGAGTCAAGTGTAGGAATTGGTGTGTAATGGCTAAAATGGCCAAGAGTGGTTAATAACCAAGGTAATTATGAAGGGGCAATAACCATTGTATATCCAAGTGGTTAATAACCAATGTAATTATGACGGGATAATAACCATTGTGTTTAAACAATATAATTATGACAAGATAATAACCAATGTCTAATAACCAATGAAGAATGGTTAATAACTAATGGATAATTAAGATTTTACGAAAAGACTATTTTAACCTTAAAAGAAGTTGGGTAATGATTAAAATACCCTTGAGGAAGTTGCTAGGAAGCTTCCTATTATTGATGAATTGATTAAATTGCCCTTGCCTAGTCATGATTAATGACTATTTTGCCCATGGTCTCTACTTTCCTATAAATAGGACCCCTCACCAATGATAGTAGGGGTTGGTTCATTTATTATTCACCAAGCAAAAACATAGAGTAAGAGCTTAGAGAGAAAAAGAGAGTGAGATTAGCATAGTTCATGCATCTCAAGTTCATCACATACTTTGGTAGATCAAGGAGAGTAACTACAAGATCAAGGTGAAACCCTAAACCATTTCCTTCTTTCTTACTTTGTTTTATTTTCATAGTTTTTGAGAGATTTTGTTCTAAGACTCAAGAATCATTAGATCTTCATGCTTCATGTATAGATCTAATCCTCTTGAGTGTTAGAATGGAGATTCAAAGGAAGAAAATGAACTTATGTTCTTAAAGGGTAAAAACCCTAGCTTTTCTTCACTTGGATCACCCATAATTTCAGATCTACAACTTGGATTTGTGATCCGTTGAAAGGGGGTGCTAGGTACATGAGTTAGCTAGTAAACCCAAGTGGTATAATACAAATCCAATAATGTTTGAAGCCTTGGGGGCTATTTTCCCAAAACAGTCCAGCTATAAAACTTAAAGCTTTAAAACCCTAAAAGCTTGTTGTCCTTGTTTTTCCAAAGGTTGTTTCGGCCCATTATGGATCTGTTAAAAATCTGGGAAACATCGTAGAGGTACCTTAAGAAGTTATCTACAAGTAGCAAAAAGAATGAACACGTTTCGATGTGTACGTTTTGTGTAATGGCTTTTACCGTGAAGGACTCCTAAATATTCATACCCGGATTTCTCACTGTGTGTACCTTGAAAATATATGAAATGTTTACAGTATGTTTATGCATGTTATGAGAGTGTACCCTGAAAATTTTAGAATTTTCTGAGTAAAACTTGATTTATGAAAAATGTAACAAGATTCGGAGGTTTTGAGTACTTTAAAAATAGTAAATCACTTTCTAAAATTTCAGAAAAATATGTGGATCATTGTTGGACCATATACTATCCAGATCCAGAGGATAATAATTTTTAGAATCTATTTGCTATTTTTTCATAATAATGTTATAGTTATGGTTAAAAGAAAATAAATGGTTAAATGATGTCATAAATAAGGAAAATGTGATTTTTAAGCTTGGATACTCCTAATATTATATATTATGACTATTGAGGGGTATTTTGGTAATATTTAATGAGAAATAATATTTATGACCTTTTATGGATAGTAAAGGAGTTGTTTAATAAAGGGTAAAACAATTAGAATAAATTATTTATTCGCCTAATAACTTATTAAAATATTACTATGATATTTGTAATATAAGAATTCGATATTTTTAAGTAAACAAAGAAATATTAAGATTAAAACTTTATGGAAATATTATTGAATGGGTAATAATATTTGTTTTAAGCATTAATAAATGATTAAGATATTATTAAAATGGCTAATAATATTAGATTAAAATATTATTAATGATATGAGAATTAAAATATTATTAAGAGATTAATAATATTAGATTAAAGTATTATTGGATGATTAAAATATTATTAAGATGTTAATAACATTAGTAAACAAATAAAAGTGTTATTAGTGGACTAATAATACCAAGAGGTGAATTAAATATTATCAGGATTGATAATATTAAGTGTCTTATAGGATTTACGATAGTTTATTAACTTATGTGTGCTATGTGATTTGCTTAATTGTTAAATAAATAGCATAAGTAAGCGTATCGATATACAACTACGCAGTACTAATTGGTAGATCGACGTTATCAATGTTAGGTTCTTCAAGGCCAATTAGTTAAAGCTAGAATTATTTGTAGCTGAGCAGACAGGCAAGTTCCCTAACTCAAACTCGAGTTATTATTTTCGAAGCATGTTAGTGAATAATTATTGTTGATTATTCACATCTATACTGATTATTGAGATTCGCACCTTGTGCAATTGAATTCCTATTCTATTATTATTGAAGTGTGAATTTAGTTAAAGTTCTTTCAAGCATGAACTGTTTATGAGATAGATCTATGCTATTTGTATCAGCTAGATCAAACATGTCTAAATTTGTGAAATCAAATGTATTTTAAAAGTTGTTCTTATTAATTTGCTATAGTAAGAACTCTTGGCTGAGAAAAGGATAAAATTGATTAAGGCATGATATCAATGCTGGTTTATTAAGTGTTTATGCATAAATCACGGGGTATGAAAGGCTGATCCCCTTGATTACCAAAACTTTTTAAGAGGTCCAGTTTAAATGCTGAGAACCTTGGCAAATGTCTATGGTTATTTCCAACCACTCAGTAATTGTCATTCAATTATTCGAATATTCAATTGTTGACTATTAATTCATGTTTCTTCACAATTTTATACTGTCATTGAACATTGAAAGCGAAACTTCCTTCTATTCATGATATATCTCCCTTGTGTATAAACTTGCTAAGCAAACTAGTTGCTTACCCTTGCTATATCATGATCTTTATTTCAGCTAAGGCAGAAACGTCAAAAGGGGACAAAGGAAAAGGGAAGGTGCAAGAATAGCTGCCTGATAGGGCTTATGTATTAGTTATCTGAAAATATTACTTGGTTATGTGAACTCTTATTGTATTAAGGGTATGTTTCTAAGTTAAGGTTAAAGAACCTTGGGACCATGTTGTAAGACTTTATTATTATTTCGATAGACTTTGTATGATTATTATTCCGCATTTAGTTAGAAAGTATGTTTGTTGTTGAGAATCGTGAACACCGAATTCGAGGTTAGGAAACCCGGATTTGGGGGTGTCACAGGTTGGTATCAGAGCTATAGGTTATAACCCTTAGGAGAAAGAGTCCTTAGGCTATAACCTGAGAGAATGTAGAGGAATAGAAGGGGATAGAACTCATATAAAGTTATTTTTTGGTAAAAATTTATTATGATCTTAAAATTGAGGATTTGGATCATACATTGGTGTTATTAAGCTTGTGGATAATTTGAGGAATGTGTATTGATGAGATAATATGGTAAAGTGAAGACCATTAAGTATGGACGATCCATTGTAAACTGGAGTTATAGATATTCGAGGTAATTAGATTAATCATTTGATGCTATTGATCAATTCTGTGGCTATTGATCAATTTTTATGGCTATTCATTAGATAAGATATTGGAGTAATGTGGTATGGAGTTTCTTTGTGATGAAAAGAGGGCACCTTAGAATCTGTTGGGTTAAGGTTTGTAAGAAGGAAATGATTGATTCGATAAATAATGAATATATCGATATTTTGAAGTGTTAGTTAAGTTATTAAGTTTTATGGTGGAATGCCAGGTGAGACAAAGGTAATGAACTCATATAGAGTTGTTAAGCAAAAGTTGAGAGTATTGAGATGAATGATGTTATATGCAAAAAAAAAATTAATAGATGACTGATGGCAATTTAGATTGTTTTGATGATTAGAAAGGAGAGACAACGGAGAGATTATAAGAAATGAATCAAGGGTAGATTTAGTGTCTGATATGGAAAAAGTATCTAGAGACGGAACTAAATGATGAGATAATGGAAATCCCTAAGGAGGATCAATTGGAGCCCGATATAAGGAATAGATAGAGGAAATGAAAGAAAAAAAGGTTAAGTCTGAGAGTTATAAGACCTTTGTGAGTCGTAATGAATGAAGAATAGTGGTCAATGTATATGTACTAGTATATCTATGCATGTAAGAAATTGAAAGGAGAGAGAGAAAGAGATAATCCGTGAGTATAGGAGAGGAAGAAGGAGAGTTTTTGTAACACCCCTTCCCGAAATAGGAAAGGGAGGTCACATGCAAAGCATAACAAACCTCAAAATACACAAACAGAGCACTAGTAACATCGAATTATTTAATAATGATAAAGCATCAATGATGAACTGAATATAATTTTCCAAAAGAGGACAAAATAATCAAAACCTAAAATCAAATGAGCCTAGATGGTCAAAGGTAACTGTCTCATCACACTAGCCCTGAATCACCCCTGCAAACCTGCCGGAAGAAAAACACAGCATGAGCCAAATGCCCAGTACGGATATAGATATATTAAGATACACAACTGAATTACGGAATTAACCGAGACAAAATACTGAACAAGGCTGACAAAAATATAATCTCCAAAGATCTGAATAGAATATATCTGAATAAACAGAATTAACGAAACGAACATAAGAGTACATAAATAATGAACTGAAATAATTAATTCAATTAATTGAATTGAACTGAAACGAACAAAACTAACACAACGAAATAATAGGCTGAATCAAATGGCTGGGTGTTATTTCATACCGAGCTCAGAACAAATCAGAAATATACCTTGCCACAAAAGCAAGTCAAATAATGCCACATAGGCAAATCACACATCAGACTGCGCAATCCAGATGTATGCAAAATCGGATAGGTGTGTTTGGCACAACATCACCAATCCGCAGAACAGAAACTAGGGTCGACCCATACGCCTCCCACAACAAAAACACCAAATAGCCCACTTCCTCCGGAGCCCAAAACGGAGACGCCGTGGACTGATCACACCGCCACGGAAGGTGTCATGCCTCGGTGCCAAGAGGACATGCCTGTGGTACCCCCACAGGTGGTTATAGCTCAGGTATACCCTATAGTATATTCTAACAAAGATACCATGTCACAACACATGCGACACAATACTAACAAAAAGGGTTCTATATGTACATGTTGAACCAGATCAAATTAAAATCATAATGTCTCAAAAAGAAGGTAACAACCTGTACCGCTCTACAATTATCAAAATAAATACTAGACAAGATAACCTAATTCAAAGAA
This sequence comes from Aralia elata, assembly GCA_034770075.1. Classification (NCBI taxonomy): domain Eukaryota; kingdom Viridiplantae; phylum Streptophyta; class Magnoliopsida; order Apiales; family Araliaceae; genus Aralia; species Aralia elata. The sequence goes on from CM068385.1 coordinate 38,497,606, forward strand.
TACAAATACGAGTCCTATGAGTCAACTACAAAATGAAACTAGTATACGAATTTCACAAGAAACAATTATCTGAAATAATAACGGAATTCAAAACGAGAAACAAAACAAACTTAATTAAATTTCACAGGAGTATCGCTGAAGGAGTACATAATCCGTACCTGAAATAAGCAACGTAATACCCAAAATTTATTCCAAATATAGTTCGTTAAACTCCTTCCGTCCGAACTAATTACATAAAATAAATTAATTAATTATAAGTTTAATTCGGTTGTAACATTACAATTAATAGTCATTAACTTGTATACTTCTGTTAATCATCAATATTTTTACATTTTATAGTTACTATGGTCATGTTTCAATTAACCACTTATATTGCCTTATTATTATAACTTATTATTATTATACTATTCATGCAGGTCACTTATTATTGTACAAGCGATTCATCCAAATTAAATTATGTTAACTAAATTATCTGAACAATATGCTAGTATATAATTTTAATATTAACTTCTAATCTCTGTACCCATTATTACATAGCATGCATACATAATTGTCAATATATATAAAAAAATAAAAAAAAATAAAAATAAAATAAAAACTCTAGGATATAGCCTTTCCGAATTCTTTATTGCAGGTTCATAATTTCATTCATTGAACCATTCTTATATATATAGTTCAATGACCTCCGTTCCAGACCAGGCAATCTGACAAAATCTATACATAGCCTTTAATACACACACACACACACACACACACATATATATATATATATATATATAAATCCAAATCAATCCCTTATTCTCAAATCAATTTAATCATGTACACTTTCCCAATTTTAAATTGTGAACTAAAAGAAACTAAAAACATAATAAACAATGATCTACAGAAAAGTAACAAAACAAAAAGCAAACAAACCTGATGATCCTTATTATTCCGTACGCAACTTCTCTCACAAATACAATAAGAGTCGGCTTTTCCTTTCTTTCTTTTTATCAGATGAATAATAGTTTAAGTACACTATAGGGTTTGTGTTTTAATTATCTATTATCAACATGTATTATTATAGACATATAAATTAAATCTAATTAGTTTTAAGGCCCAAATTTATTAACCCAATGTTATCCAACACCTATTATGGTCCACACAAATGAAATATAATCAGACCCAAACATAAGAAAAGCCCAAATAATATTTTTTTTAAAAAACAAATAGTTTTATTTATTTATTTTTACCGGGTATTACAGTTTTGGTTGTGTGATTCTAACTCCATAACCAAGCTTAGGAAGAAGGAGAAATAAAATAAAGCTAAGGTATAAATTTTTTAACCTTAATCTAGTTATTTCCTTTTTGTTTTGGTTTGATTGTGGTTGATATAAAATTTATGATCTTGTAGTCTAATACTATTGATCTATATATTTTCTTTATATTTAGATCTTACCTATTTGGGTGTTGATTTGTTGAAAAGAAAAAGAAAAGAAAACTACTTCATTTTAAAAACAAATATTAGAAAACCCTAATGATTTTCTACTTTGTAATGTTATAACTTGAAATCTATTCACTCTTTTTGCGATCCGCCAAAGAGGGTTGCTAAATATATAAGTTAAGTGTTAAACCCAAGTGGTAGAACTCAAAAATAATAAATTTCCAAGCCGTTGTGACTGTTTTGGTAAAAACAGTCCAGGTGGTTCAAAGGGAAAAAGGGCTGCTACTAGTCAGTCCCATCAGGGGCAGTTTCGTCATTTTTTTGTGCTCTAAAAATTCTAAAATTATTTGGAGTGCTAATAAGGGATGTTATGTGATCTTGTAAAAATTTGAGAATTTTTGGCCTTATAGAATGAAAGTTATGGATTTTATGGTGAAGGACCTCAAATCGAAAAACGGGACAAAACCCGCTGACCCATTGCTTATGTGCACTGTTTTGACCCCTTAACAAGTGCAATAAATTCAGGGCTTTTTACCACTAAAAATATAGGGAGTTAGGTAGCTCCTGGCCAAAAATCGTCGCATTTCGACTTGTAATGCAGAATCTACGACTAAAATAAAAACGTAGAGTTTTTCGACAAAAACGGCTAAAATTGGAGTTGTATAAATCCGATGACCACGAAATTTTAACTGGGAGTACTTGTTAATATGTATAAGATGCTATCAACAATTTGGAGTCATCAGAGTTGTGCAAGACAGTGATCATTTTTCTTAGTTTCGAAAGTTAAAACGGACGTTTGAAAAATGTTAAAGGAAATTGAAAACTTTCATAAGGAAAGTATTTTTGTGTATGAAATATATGTACATATGTGTGGCAAGATTTGAAGAAAATAAAAATCGATGATTAAAAGAGGTTAAGTCATTTTAAGAATGCAGCTTCCAATCCGGTTTGCTGTATTCATATTTCTGCTTGCTGAATTGATTGAATCCAGCTTGCTGAATTGGTGAATATAGTTTGCTAAATTAATGAATTCGGTTTGCTGAATTAGTGAATCTAGCTTGCTGAATTGTAGGATAGTTTGAATCTAGGTTGATGGATTAGATGTTAGTTTAAATCCAGGTTGCTGGATTGGTATGTTGGATAATCCAACTTGCTAGTTTAGGTATTCAGACTTAATGGATTATATAGAAAACTTATAAAATGAAAGACTTAGTGTTAAGTCATAAGGTTTATGATAAAGTAGTAGTACAGTTGTGTTCTGTAATAGTTGATATATAGTAGCTGGGCTAAACAATTCCTTCAGGGAGCGGAGGTATATACGAACTAGCAACCGATCTAACTCACTGTGAAAACAGTGTAGACGAGAAGAAAACTAGTTTGTTGGTTGTTTGTGGGAAACCACTCAGGATACTATATTGAACACTATTAAAGACTCGATGTGTACTAGCTTTAGAATTATGAATGCGTATGGTGCTAAGGTGTTATCTAATATTTAGTTATGTGGTTAAATGTTAGATAACTTATTTATAAAGAAGTGATATTATAAGGTGATATATGTGATGCTAATTGAAAGATCAATCTTATAACTGACAGGTCTTTCATAAGAGATTAAGTTAAATTGCGTAGCAGTAATCGATGGTACAGATAAGTTTCTTATCCTTGTGCAAGTATCTTAACTTTATTTTCATATTGAAATGCAAGTTCCATCTTACTCAAGTTTATATTGACCAAGTTCCTCTTAACTCAAACTTGAGTTGTTATGTTTCAAGCATGCTAGTGGTTTAATTCTTTATAATCATTCCACCTCCTTAAATTATTTATTCACACTTATTGCATGTTGTATATGTTCATCAGGTATGAAAGGCTGATCACCTTCATTACCTTAAGGTTTAGTTAAATTGGTTCATGGTCATTATTGACACCTTGTATTATTGAATTCAGTCATTCAATCATTGAAATTTTGATTCATGCTCTTTCACAATTATTAGAAAAATTCTAAAGCTTATTCATTCTTTCAATCATGATATATCTTTATTGTATTTAAACTTGCTGAGCAAAGTAGTTGCTCACCCTTGCTATATCATGATAACAAATTTTAGATTTAAGGCGAACGTTGGAGGAAAGACAGTACAAAAGCAAAGGACAAGATTAGATGGTTATGCATGTTAACTAATTAGTTATCTGATGTAAATGATATTGTAAACCTTTTAAGTTACTGAAGGTATGTATTAATGAAGGTTATAGACCTTGGAATATGTAGCAGAGATTATTGTATAAACAATTTATGTTTATATCTTCCGCAATTGTTGTAAATATGATGTATCGTGACGCACCAGGTCCGAGGTTCAAGGGACCTGGGTTTAGGGGCGCTACAGGTTGGTATCAGAGATGTAGGTTATAAACCTTAGGTAGAGGTACCTTAAGCTATAACCGCAAGGATGAGGATAAGGAATCAACTCAAATAGAGTTTAAGTGTTAAAAGATGAATTTTTGGAAATTCATTATTAAGTAAAGAAAAAGATAAATAAGATTCAAAGAAGAATCTTGAAGAATTATAAAGATAAGAATTCGGAGTTACCCGACTCTGATAATAAAGAGAACGAGTAATGATGAATAGACAAAGTCTATAAGACTAAAAGCATAAAGAAAATTATAATATAATATGATTAAAGGGAAAATCAAGAAGATCGTAAAACAAAACGATCATGAGATAGAAAAGAATCGTAATATAATACGATTATAAGAAAAGATCACAACGTGATCTGATTAAGACATGGGATGATAGATGATCAATCGAATGATTGAAAACTTTATAGCAGAATTGTTATACGAAAGTTGTACTATGAAATTGTACCATGTAAACTCATGAAAGAGTGATTAATATTGATATACGAATTAAATGAAATTTGTATTGAGTAAAGGGAAAGTTAGAATTAGGTGGGATTTTAATGGAGGACTCATGTTAGTGGCTGAGTTGTATAATTCCTTGTATGAGCGGGGAATTTGTGCTTGGTTTAACAACCACTTAGCTTCCTATATTGATAATCATTGAAATATTGGTGTCGCGCTATCGATATACGTATGACGAAAATGTGATTCTTTTCTCATATTTATATTTGATAGTTAGAGAATATTAAGATTAGGTGCGAGTTCTGTAAACTCATACGTATGGTAAGTTCGTGACTCATAATCGTATGATGGAACCCCTCAGCGAATGGACGATTTTGGTCTGACTAGAATAAGTTCCTAAACCCATATGATTGTGGTAAGTTCCTGAACTCATAACGTGTGGTAAGTTTGATGAACTATACTGGAGTATAAAAATGGTTGTGGATGAAGAATTGAGGATTTTTAGTATAGTAAGCTTTAAGGATGATAGAAATAGATAAAATTATTAAGCAATGGATCATTGGAGAAATTGAAGTTGATGGTGGAAGCATAGGTATTCCAAATCTTCTACCTATGCTAGACTTCAAAATTTTTGACATCAAGCTAAATTCGCACTAATGTGCCTTTAAAAATAAAAATGAAATTTTTGTTATCCTCAAAACAGAGTAACGAGTGTGTAGAAGTGGGCTTCGAACCACTAACACATCGTTACCTGTTGCGGCATGATAACACCAAAAATGATTTTTTTTGGTTTGGAACTGTTTAAAGAAAAGTCTACGCTATTTGTTTCGGCTAGACAAAAATGATTTAAAATATCAAAATGTATTTTTAAATAGTCATCCATGCATCATGGAACCTGGTGTAGAATGACAGATGATGGAGTTATCAATGCAGATTAACCTAGTGTTGGATGTGATCTAAGGATCGTCAGCCCACTATGGTATGATGTAGTATGACAAAGTCACAAAATGACGGAATCCTCAATGGACTGTATATACAGTGCGGTATCATGACGTCATAAAAGGATTTTTAGAATTTTAAACCAGTTAAAGGAAAGTCAATGCCAATTAAAAGTGGCTAGATAAATGTTTCGATTGGTGTTCGAATTATTGATATAAGTCTAAGCTATTTGATTCGGCTAGACAAATGTTGTAATGATTTATTAAATCGACATAAAAGATGTTAAAGTAAATAGTAGACTCAAATGATGTTCAAATAAAATAGACATAATATGATGTTGACTCAAGCATATGATACAAGTTGGTGTCTGACACAAGTTGGTGTCAATGCAAGAGTCCGACACAAGTTGGTGTCAGGTTGATGCAAGTTGGTATCAAATGGATGTAAGTTGGTATCCGACACAAGTTGGTGTCAGCATTACATGATACAAGTTGGTATCAAATTGACACAAGTTGGTGTCAAGATAATGCAATTTGATATTAAACGAACACAAGTTGGTGTCAGTTAAAATACCAGTTGGGGTATAGTGGATATAAGTTGATATCAAACCAAAACGCGTATAGTCGTTTAAGGATATAAATAAGAGATTTCCTGATCAGATGATAGGGAATACTCTAGTTATGGGATATGAGGAAGTTGACCTTAAAATTGTAAGCTGAAAAGATTTAGTCCAAAGATTATAGGATTTTCAGAGTAACAAGAAGATTGCATAGGTAATAGCAGAAAACTATAAAATGAAAAGATAGGTATACATGGAGATGCATGTTAATATAAATGTGTATTAATATATGCTATGAGGTGATTAAATTCTAGCATTAATATTGAATGCTTTAAAATGAAGGATGAGAAAATAATGTATTTTTATTGTACAGAATAATGCCGTCAAGGAGAAATCAGCGTAATCAAACCGAGGCAGAGAACGAGAATAGAGAGCAAGCAGATGTTATGCAACAGCTTGTGGATCGAATAATAAAGGCTATAAATAGAAACCCCATCGGGATAAATAATCCTCCTGCTTTGCCAATAGCAAGCTTTAAGGATTTTAAGAATGTGGGATCACCTGAGTTTAAGGGGACCACTGAGCCTATAGAGGCTCAAGTTTGGATTAAGGATATGGAAAAGGCATTTGTCGTTGCCAATGTGGGAGAGGAGCAAAAGACAGCTTTTGCTACCTATATGATGAAAGGTGAAGCTAGTTTTTGGTGGGAGGTTAATCAGAACAGAGCTGGTGAGGAAATAGTAACTTGGGAATGGTTCAAAGAGTTGTTCTTTGAGAATTACTTTCCTAAAGGTATGCGGAGTCAGATGGAGATAAAATTTCTCGAGCTGAAACAAGAGGACATGACAGTTTCCCAATATGCGGCCAAATTCAATGAGCTAGCAAGGTTTGCTCCATATCAAGTGGACACTAAAGAAAGAAAGGCGCGTAGGTTCGAGCAAGGTTTAAAACCTTCACTCTACGATAAATTATCGGTATTGCAAGTCGACTCGTTTGGAACGATCTTAGAAAAGGCTATGATAACCGAGGGAGGAAGCAAAGAGTTAGATCAACTCTATGGTAAAGGGAAGGTCAAGAAGAATCAGGCGAAGGGAAGTCGTAAGCAAAAATGGGAAAAATATTCTAATGAAGGGCGAGGAGACTCGAAAAAAATTAAAGCCAAGATGTGATATAATTGTGGGCAAAAGGGACATATCTCTCCTAATTGTCCCAACCTAAAGAAAGGCGTATGTTTTACTTGTGGATCAACGGATCATCAGGCAAAGAATTGTCCAAGGAGAGGGACAGGTGGAAAGAGCAGTGGTAATCTAACACTTGCTAATTTAGTAGATATGTAAGAATATATATTTGATAAAGGTAGTAATGAAATTTTATATGTACTTTTGATGTAATAGTGATTTCGGGGACGGAATCCTTATAAGGGGGGAGAATGTGACAACCCGAAAATTTATAAGATTTATAAATAAAATATTGAATGATAAATTAAAGGTTAAAGAATAAAACCTAGATTGGAATTAGAGAATTGATTAAAATTTTTGAAAAGAACCTATATGGTTTAATATTTGATAGAATGTGACGTTTCAAAATTTTGAAATATACTAAATTACCAATTTAAATAAATAAAATTCTTATGAAACGATATAAGTTAAATAATATATAAATTATTTTAAATTGGTGGCATTAAATATACTTAAGGTATAACCACCATTTTATTAAAGAAATCATGTATTACGTTAATGGATGTGATGTATGTATGTTTTTAATGTAGTAAGTATATTATTATATTTATTATAGTTAAATTATTGGGAACAATTTATAGAAAGGAAAAGAAAACAGTTAATTTAAGTATACATAAATATTGTATAATTTAAATAAAGGATATTAAAATAAATTCTATCATTGAATTATTTTAATAAAGAGAGAATATTATTTTAATTATAATATCTTATTTATTGAATAAATTTCCATTTGTAAGGAAATATGAATGAATATGTGTTCTGTAAATTAAATAAGATAAATTTATTTAATTTAAGTAACTAAGAAATGAAAAGAAAAATTATGTAACATATTTATAAATATTATAAATATGAGGAGCTTAGAAACTTAAGTGTTATATTAATAGTCCAAGCAGTAAATAAATACTAGTGGACTAGTCCAATTGATTAAATAACCAAGCCCACTCATTTAATTGATTATGGTCTTGGATAATTAATATGTAAACTTACTAACTTAGCCCAATTAGAATGTTTAACAAAAGATTTAATAAACTAGTGGCCCAAGTGATGGTTTAATAATGTTTGAATACTAGTGGCCCAAACTATTTTTAAATGAAAGTCCAATTAATGGCATATTTGGTATAAACTTTCTAGTAAGTTAATTATTCTAATAATGAAAGAGAATTAAAGAAAGTTTGGTAGCCTAATATTATAAATTAGGCATTAGAATTAAATAACCAAAATGGTTATTTTTATTTAGTGGTCTTAGTATTTTAATTATATAATAGTGACCTAATCGAAGAGATTTATTTTATTGTCTCAATGTATTAAATTGTTTTGTATGAATATGTATGTAAATGAATATGAATATTATGTGATTGTTTTTATTTGTTTATTATATAATAAAATAAAAAATAAAAGGAAACTAGGGTAACCTAATCATTATATATTAGGTATGAAAATTTAATAACTTAAGGGCTATTGCATGGGAGAATAATAGTATTCAAAATAAATACTAACCCTAAGAGATTTATTTTATATACCTCAACTAATTAATTTTATAACCTAATTAAAGTAAGTCTAATTGGGTTAGAAAAGTGTACATGAGTAGGGGTTTAAATTACAAATGAGTGGACTAGAAATCCTAATTAAATAATTAGGGTAGAATAATATTAAATGTGTTGGACCTAATTTAATTCCATGGCCCAAGCAAATAAATTGGAAAGCCCAAATGAATTAAATGGGAGCCCAATCTTTAACCCAATTAAGGAAGGGCATTAAGGTCATTTGTGAAGCTTAATAATGCAAGTATAATAAATTATCTGGTAGACAATTTTACCCTCATTTGGTCGGCTAAGGAGGAGAAAAGGGGAGTGTATGTAATGATTACTCCACTTTAGTGAATGACTAACTCTAGCTATGTGTCACGAATTCATTTGGCCAGATATCCTTTGACAATATAAGCAATTAATGCACGATAATAGAGAGAAGATTTGTTGGGAGATTATGTTAGATATACAAATTATATGTATACACTTTCACCAATACATTTCATTTACTTACTTCATTTCTCTCTCATCCAATACTTCACATTTTCATTTGCTTCCAAGTTTCCTAAAAAGCTAGAAAGAGAAATAGAAAGGAGAGAGAGAAAGAGATAATCCGTGAGTATAGGAGAGGAAGAATGAAAGTTTTGGTTGTGTGATTCTAACTTCATAACCAAGCTTAGGAAGAAGGAGAAATAAAATAAAGCTAAGGTATAAATTTTTTAACCTTAATCTAGTTATTTCCTTTTTGTTTTGGTTTGATTGTGGTTGATATAAAATTTACGATCTTTTGGTCTAAAACCATTGATCTATATGTTTTCTAAGGTTTTATATTTAGATCTTACCTATTTGGGTGATGATTTGTTGAAAAGAAAAAGAAAAGAAAACTACTTCGTTTTGAAAAAATATTAGAAAACCCTAATGATTTTCTACTTTGTAAGGTTATAACTTGAAATTTATTCACTCTTTTTGCGATCCGTCAAAGAAAGCTGCTAGATATATTAGTTAAGTCGTAAACTCAAGTGGTAGAACTCAAAAATAATAAATTTCCAAGTCGTGGTGACTGTTTTGGTAAAAACAGTCCAAGTGGTTCAAAGGGGAAATAGGGCTGCTACAGGTCAGTCCCATCCAGGGGTAGTTTTGTCATTTTTTTGTGCTCTAACAATTCTAAAAATATTTGGAGTAATAATAAGGGATGTTATGTGAGTTCTGTAAAAATTTGAGAATATTTGGCCTTGTAGAATGAAAGTTATGGATTTTATGGTGAAGGACCTCAAATCAGGAAACGGGACAAAACTCGGTGATCCCTTGCTTATGTGCACTGTTTTGACCCCTTAACAAGTGCAATAAATTCAGGTCTTTTTATCACTGAAAATATAGGGAGTTAGGTAGCTCTGGCCAAAAATCGCCGCATTACGACTTGTAATGAAGAATCTACGGCTAAATTAAAAATGTAGAGTTTTTCGACAAAAATGGCTAAAATTGGAGTTCTATAAATCTGATGACCACGAAATTTTAACTAGGAGTACTTGTTAATATGTATAAGATGCTATCAAAAATTTGGAGTCATCGGAGTTGTGCAAGATAGTGATCATTTTTCTTAGTTTCGAAAGTTAAAACGGACATTTGAAAAATGTTAAAGGAAATTGAAAACTTTCATAAGGAAAGTATTTTTGTGTATGGAATATATGTACATATGTGTGAAAAGATTTGAAAAAAAATAAAAAGCGATGATTAAAAGAGGTTAATTCATTGTAAGAATGTAGCTTCCAATTCAGTTTGTTGTATTCATATTTCGGCTTGTTGAATTGATTGGATCCGGCTTGCTGAATTGGTGAATATAGTTTGCTGAATTAATGAATCCGGTTTGCTGAATTAGTGAATCTAAGTTGTTGAATTGTAGGATAATTTGAATCCAAGTTGATGGATTGCATGTTGGTTTAAATTCAGGTTGTTGGATTGGTATGTTGGATAATCCAACTTGCTGGTTTAGGTATTCAGGCTTAATGAATTATAAAGAAAACTTATAAAATGAAAGACTTAGTGTTAAGTCATAAGGTTTATGATAAAGTAGTAGTACAGTTGTGTTCTGTAATAGTTGATATATAGTAGCTGGGCTAAACAATTCCTTCAGGGAGCGGAGGTATATACGAACTAGCAACCGATCTAACTCACTGTGAAAATAGTGTAGACGAGACGGAAACTAGTTTATTGGTTGTTTGTGGGAAACCATTTAGCATACTATATTGAACACTGTTAAAGACTCGATGTGTACTAGCTTTAGAATTATGAATGCGTATGGTGCTAAGGTGTTATCTAATATTTAGTTATGTGGTTAAATATTAGATAACTTATTTATAAAGAAGTGATATTATAAGGTGATATATGTGATGCTAATTGAAAGATCAATCTTATAACTGATAGGTCTTTCATAAGAGATTAAGTTAAATTGTGTAGTAGTAATCGACGGTACAGGCAAGTTTCCTATCCTTGTGCAAGTATCTTAAATTCATTTTCATATTGAAATGCAAGTTCCATCTTACTCAAGTTTATATTGAGCAAGATCCTCTTAACTCAAACTTGAGTTGTTATGTTTCAAGCATGCTAGTGGTTTAATTCTTTATAATCATTCCACCTCCTTAAATTATTTATTCACACTTAGTGCATGTTGTATATGTTCATCCGGTATGAAAGGCTGATCACCTTCATTACCTTAAGGTTTAGTTAAATTGGTTCATGGTCATTATTGACACCTTGTATTATTGAATTCTGTCATTCAATCATTGAAATTTTGATTCATGCTCTTTCACAATTATTAGAAAAAATCTAAAGCTTATTCATTCTTTCAATCATGATATATCTTTATTGTATTTAAACTTGCTGAGCAAAGTAGTTGCTCACCCTTGCTATATCATGATAACAAATTTCAGATTTAAGGCGAACGTTGGAGGAAAGACAGTACAAAAGCAAATGACAAGATTAGATGGTTATGCATGTTAACTGATTAGTTATCAGATGTAAATGATATTATAAACCTTTTAAGTTACTGAAGGTATGTATTAATAAAGGTTATAGACCTTGGGATATGTAGTAGAGATTATTGTATGATGAGTGCATAATATTCTATATTTTTGATTCCTTTATGTTTGGTTTTATTACATGTGTTATGTGTACATGGACTTATTAAATTGTTTATTGATTTCAGAGGATTCAGAGTCAAAAGTGGAAAAGATGGAAAATCGGAGCTAAAACGAGAAAAAGTTGAAAAGTTGGAAAATTTGAGTTTCTCGCCCCGGCGAGATTTTTGTGCTAGGATTCCTCGCCCCGACGAGGTAGCCTCTGCCCGTTTTTGCCCCAGCCGATCCAGAGTTTGCCCCGGCGTAGACCTCTCTAGAGTTTCTCGCCCCGGCGAGAAACTGAAGAACAAAATCCTCGCCCCGGCGAGAAAGTTCGGCGTTGACCAGTTTGACCAGCTTTGACTTTTTGTAATTTTTGAGAATTTCTATTTCAGATTGGATTCTTAATTCTTAGAGACTTAGGATATTATCTTAGGATTACAAATAGATGTTTTTAGTTTATTATTGGGCATCTGGGCAACTACAATTGTAACCCTAATTGGAGAAGATTGGAGTCATGTCAAGCTAAGTTTTATTTTCAGTTCTAAGGGATGTTGAACCTTATTTACAGTTAATGATTTAATTAAGTATTCATTATTTATTTCTTCTTATATGAGATTTATTCTGATAATCTGATTGAATTTCTTATATGCGATTGGATTGACTGATTTGGTTTCTACATGATTAAATTGGTTAACTAATATCATCTGCTAGATTAAGATATAGTATTAAGCAAACGATATTGTATCTGATCATAAGTAGCAATTAATAATACTTGATTGTGGACAAGCTTTTGAGTGTTATTATGATTATTAGAAGGAAAGTTAAATAATCCCTGATAGTGTGATTGTTGCTTGGAATAATCTAATTCTCTAATCCTTAATGCTGCTGTTATATTAAATCTAGACTGATAGTTCTGGGTTGTATGATAGTTAGGGTTTAGTGGGGCGATTGTCACATTAGATTTAAAACCTAAGGAGAATTTCAGATAATTAGCGATTGCGGTTATCTAGGACTATTAATTTCATTGAAGGATAAATAATGTTACGCTTGATTAATTTGTCATTGTAAAAAGGTGATACTGAACTTATGAACTGGAACTTTTAAGTTATTTGTTATTTTTATTTATTACTTTTGTTAATTAGTTAATCAAACTCAAAGCCCCCCAATCTTTATTTTCATTATTTAATTAGATTTAGAAAAATAAAAGAATAAATATAAAACAATTCACTTTATGTGGGATCGACCCTTGCTTGTCACTATACTGATTTCTGTATTAGTAGAGTAGAAGTAAGGATTTAATTTTGGGGTGTAAACGACAGCTCCCAAATTTTGGCGCCGTTGCCGGGGAGTGTTACTTGTTTTTATTTATTTTTTGTTTTCATTTATTTATTTTTATTTTATTTTATTTTTATTTTTATTTTTGGACTCGATTCTCTCACTTTCTTGAGCTGAATTTTGATCTAGAATTAGAGAAAATTGGACGAAAGGATGGTTGCCAACAATAGGACTTTGAAAGAATTAGCTTCTCTTAATCTCGATCAACCAGCATTGTGTATTGAATATCCTATTTTAGATGTTGCTTTTGAATTAAAATCAGCACTAATCCACCTTTTGCCTACTTTTCGTGGTCTTATAGGTGAAGATCCATACAAGCATCTAAAGGAGTTTCATGTGGTGTGTTCCACCACGAAACCACAAGGAGTAACAGAGGAACAAATTAAGCTTAGAATTTTTCCGTTTTCCCTAGCAGATTTGGCAAAGGATTGGTTGTACTATCTACCTTCAAGTTCAATACGATCATGGAACGAAATGCAAAAGCTGTTCTTAGAGAAGTACTTTCCTGCTTCAAGAGTTGCTACCATAAGGAAGGAGATATGTGGCATCCAGCAGTTCAATGGAGAGACTCTTTATGAGTATTGGGAAAGGTTCAAGAAGTTGTGCTCTAGCTGTCCACCACATCAAATCGATGATCAACACCTGATCCAATACTTCTATAAGGGACTGTTGCCCATGGACAGGAGTATGATTAATGCAGCGAGTGGAGGAGCACTAGTTGATAAAACTTTAGAGGTTGCGAAAAACTTAATTGCAAACATGGCAGCAAACTCACAGCAGTATGGAACTAGGATTGATCATACACCTATAAGGGTGAATGGGGTAAGCACATGTAATCTTGAGCGACAAATTTCTGACTTAACTGTTTTGGTTCAACAAATGGCTGTAGAGAGGCTACAAATTGCAAAGGTATGTGGAATTTGTTCCAAATTAGGGCATGATACAAATGATTGTCCGATGTTGCAAGAGGATGTAATTGTTCATCAAGTCAATGCTGTGGGGACATTCTCAAGACAAAATCCACATCGCTATGATCCTTATTTTGAACGGATTCAACAGCAACATCAAACACATGAATAAGCAATTCCTACCAATTCTGGACCATCTCTTGAGGATATGTTCAAAGCTTTCATGAATCAAGCACAACGGTTCCAACAAGAAACAAGGACTTCCATACGCGATTTGGAGTATCAGATGGGTCAGCTTGCCACCACAGTAAGCAGATTGGAATTTCAAGGATCAGGACAAGTACCCTCTTAGATAGTTGTCAATCAAAGAGAGAATGTGGGTGCAATTACCTTGAGAAGTGGTGAGAAGGTGTGGCAACAAGAAAAGTTAGTTCTTCCAGTCCAAAGTAAGTCAAGAAATGGTGAAACAGGCAGCGGTGCTGAATTTGAGGAGGAGACAGAACCATCCAAGGTAATTATTAATTCTGTGATTCAGGTTGATACTAATCCCTTACCTTGTCCATCCAGGTATCCAAAGTCTAAGAAGGAGGAGTATACGGAAGAGATACTAACAATATGTCACAAGGTTAAAGTGGATAAGCTAAAACTTCTTGCGCATGAGGCCTTAAGGTATTTTTGTGACGCCCCCAAATCCGGGTCACCTGAGCCACGGACCTGGTTCGCCACTATCTAAAACAAGAATTATACAATCGATAACTTAAAGCGGAATAAAGGAATATTTACATTGATATAACATAAATAAACCTGTCCCAAGTCTCAAAACCAATACTAATACAAAACATAACATAATACAAAAGGGTAAATATGTCTTAATACAAACGGTAATTCTAGAACAACAAAATACAACTACTCCGTAGCTTTCTCCTTTCCCTTATCTTTTCCTGAGCTCTCGCCACGTGCCGCACTAACTGAAATGTTTTAAGGAAAGCAAGGGTGAGCAACAAATTGCCCCGCAAGTATAATAGCAGTGAATAATCACATGAATAACTTTATAGCTCTCAGGAGTAAAAATTTAGCTAACACAAGGAAATAAACAACTTCTTTCATCACCGTTATAGTGGCCACTAAGGACCGAAGGATTTCTGAAGTATTCAAGGATTTCAAAGTTTCCCAAAGAAGGGAACTATTCAATACTGAGGGTGCACCAAGGCACAGAACTCTATTCTAGAATTACTGGAAATTCATCCGATAATCCACAAAACTGGTACAATAGGTGATCAGCCTAAAATACCTGGCGTTATGCATAAGCCTTACATTTTCCATTTACGCGCGTGTCGGTTTCCCGACGTTTATACAATTTCCCCTGCTGTGAGGGTTGTTCCACTCAGCTTTACATGGGAGTCCAGACCAAAACAATTTGATTGGACAATTTTACTTAACAATAATAATAGTTGGAGGACTTTAACCTCGCTTTAGTAACCAAATCAATAAGTGTCTAGCTGAAACAATTAGCCTTGACATAGCTTTTAAACAGTCTATGGAATAAAGAACTTTAAGGTTCAACAACATGCATGATAGCATTTAAAAATATCTTGAATGAATAAAAATTCATAATCTTTGGAATCACACAATATATAACATTGCATGAAATGGGCTTTCATTGCAATACTTGAATAGAAGTATGAATACTAGCACATTAATTGCTAAATTGATAAGTAATTTGAACGGAGTCAAGAAGCTCAATAAGCTTGCTCAATAAATAATATTTGCTCGATAGATAAATGAATTCGACACTTGCCCAATAAATGAATCGAGTAAGGAAACCTCGCACAATTAAATAGGAGTTGTATGAGTTAGGAAACTTGCCTTGTACGTGCGTTAATACTTGACGTTAATCGTCCGTCAACAAAATATCCTACATAGTTTATTAAAATCGTCATAAATATTTGTCACAAAAGAACTAGGTTCATTACAGTCATCACATCATTAAAATACATTGATTGCCACTACGCTTACCCAGTCGGGGGTCTCGCTCCCCGGTGAGCGAGCGGCTGCCCAGCTCGCCGGTGAGCTGGCGGGGGTCGGGGGGGCAGCGCCCCCTGGAAATCCAAGCGTAATTTGTAATCCGTTAATTCAATTTACGCCTTAGGACAACATCGTTTAGTTCGACACGGGTATAAATTAAGCACATAAAGCTTTAACAAGATATAAGCGTTTTTAATCATTTTGTACAAAAATATAAGTTTTAGACTCGCGGGAAAAATTTACTGGGTCCGACCTGATCCGGCCCGACCCGACCCGGTCCGGCCCGACCCGACCCGGACCAGTCGCCATGCAGTAGTAGTTGCAGTAGCGAACTGCTGTTCCTGCAAGCAGCGACACAGTCATACCTTGCCTTGCTCCAGCTGCTATATCTCCCCCTACACTCGATCAATTTCATCCCTTACGGACTCTATGGATTCCTAAGACACAAGGCTACAACATATCACAAATTCAAGACGACCCATAATCATTAACATGACCAAATCCTGAGCTAAAACATAAACTGCATGCTCTGTTTTTCGCAACCATGAAATATCTCACACAAATGGCTACTGTGACTTCATTTTAGCATCATTTTAGTTCATTCAAATTGGTATATCTTCACAACTGATAGAAGTACAATATTCCAATAACAAACAATCAAAATAATCACACCATCAAGGCTTTACAGTCCTCTAACAGTCCGAATGTCCAAAAGTCCAAAAATGTCCAAAGTTCATCCTTTAAGCCAAGGTTCGGATCTTTACTTGTTTTTTGTTCCACTTTGAGGGTGTTTATGGTTTATATAGCTTCTTAAGAACCTCCATGATAGATTCAACACAACCAATCAACAAAAAAATTAGCAAAAAATCCAACCCTCAAGCATGTAAGCGTAAAAAAAAAAACTCATGAAAGCTTCAAGTGGAGAAGAAATGGTTGTGGTTCATGGTTACCTTCTTGTTGCTAGCTTCGTGTAGGGTGAAATGGTTGCTAGAGTGCTGCTCTCCTTCCTCTTGGTTCCCTTCTCTCCTTTCTCCTCCTTCCTTGCTTTTCTTCTTCTTCCCGTAGCTTGCTTATTCTTCTTCTATATTTCCCTCTCTCTCTCTCTACGTAGCTCTCTGTAACTCTCTCCTTACTTGCAAATGGGAAGTATGCTGATGGTTTGAAGGAGAAAGAAGATGAGCTGATGGGAGGTTTAAGGTGGCTTCGGAAGGAATGTTTTGATATGCAGAAAATGGGATGCCCGAGCTCTTGAAAATGAATTTGAGGAGCATGCTTTGTGAAGTTAACATTCCCATATATGGTGTACTGTGCATGTTTATTCTTTTCCCCCCAATTGGCTCTCAATATACACGTGGCCTCCCCCAATTGGTTTGAGGCTTAAATGTCTCACCAATTAATTCGAATATACAGATAAATATACCCGAATATTCCCACTTTTGTACCAAATTTGGTAAATAACTCTACCCAAAATTATAATGGGTACTCCCATAAATTATTGGAACACGCAAAAATATTTATTATGGGATTTGTCCATTTATTCGGAACACCCATAATATACATTTCGGATACAGATTAAATCACGTATCAACCCCAATAAAATTTCTGACACTTGGAAAAATTATTCCTCAGCATATATGCCTCATCTAAATTAATAAAAATCGAAATAGACGAAAAAGTTTTGGAAGTTTTGTGTTTCTGAAGGTATCTCCCTGGAAAGGGAAGATCCGTTTTGAGAAGAAGGGCAAATTGAGCCCTAGGTTCATAGGACCGTTCGAGGTATTAAGGCGAATTAGCGAAGTGGCGTACGAGGTAGCGTTACCTCCTGAACTTGAGTACATTCACAACGTGTTTCATGTGTCAGTGCTGCGGCCGTATAAACCAGACTACAAGCACGTTATCTCGTATGAACCAATCCAAGTCGAGAAAGACTTATCGTACGAGAAAATTCCTGTTCAGATACTCGTTAGGAAGGAACAGAAACTGAGAAATAAGATCATCTATTCCGTCAAGGTTCTCTAGAGGATTCACGCAGTCGAAGAAGCTACGTGGGAACTCGAAGAGAAGATGAAAACAAATTATCCTTTTCTATTCGAGTAACCTTATTTTGCAATTCCGAGGACGGAATTTTTATAAGGGGGGAGGGATGTAGTGCCCGTGAATTTTAAACATCATTATTAATTAAATATATAAATTAAATTTTTAATGAGTTAGTTTGTGTGTTTATTTGAACCTTTTGTGTGCATTGGTAGCCTACATGACTAGGTGATGAATTGTTTTAAGTTGAGTAAAGGGGGTCACTAATAGTATAGTTAAATTAGTGAACAAGCCTTAAGGTTTAATATCAATTAAATTGATAAAGTAGTTACTAATTAATCATGCAAGTAAATTGAATATACATATTATATTGAATTTATTAAAATTATTAATAAAAGTATTAATTAATGAGAATATTGTCACATTGAATAATAAAATTTAATAGTTCAATTAGTAATCAATTTCTAATTGATTAGCTTATTTAATTAAGGAACTAAGACCGATTATTTATTTGATCATGGGTGTAGTAATTAATAGTGTGACAAATTAATTAATCAATCATTGGGTTAAATTAAATGACCCAATATTGCATTAAATAGATTTAGATTTTATTAGCCTAATTAGGTTACAAGTTAAAGAGATATGTGTAAGTAATTAAATTCCATAAGATTGAAAATAGAAACCCTAAATAAACAATTAGGGTAATACATGTTAAAATTGTTAAACTATGTTTATAACCTATTAAGCCCTATTAAGCCTTTTAAGGCATGAAATTATGTCAATCAACTTGCTTTATTTGGTAACTCTTACACAAAGGACAAGGTTGTCAAGCTCCCATTGGTGGAAAAATCTAATTAGCACACTTAAAAGATAAGATTAAGGCTAAATGGAAGGGATAAGGTGAACTCTTATATCCAATGGGTAAGAAAGATGTGGGGGATAATAGCATGAATTCTAATTTAGCATTATACTTGCAAGTATTCTATCCTTTCATTTCATTTCAAGTTCATTTCTTCTTTTCATCTCCTTCTTTCATTTCTCCCAAGCAAGAACACAAAGTGAGAGCTTAGAGAGAAAAAGAGAGTGAGATTAGCATAGTTCATGCATCCCAAGTTCATCACATACTTTGGTAGATCAATGAGAGTAGCTACAAGATCAAGGTGAAACCCTAAATCATTTTCTTCTTTCTTACTTTGTTTTATTTTTATATTTTTTTGAGAGATTTTGTTCTAAGACTCAAGAATCATTAGATATTCATGCTTTATGTATAGATCTAATCCTCTTGAGTGTTAGAATGGAGATTCAAAGGAAGAAAAGGAACTTATGTTCTTAAAGGGTAAAAACCTTAGCTTTTCTTCACTTGGATCACCCATAACTTGAGATCTACAACTTGGATTTATGATCTGTCGAAGGAGGGTGCTAGATACATGAGTTAGCTAGTAAACCCAAGTAGTAGAACACTAATCCAATAATTTTTGAAGCCTTGGGGGCTATTTTCCCAAAACAGTCCAGCTATAAAACTTAAAACTTTAAAACCCTAAAAGCTTGCTGTCCTCGTTTTTCCAAAGGTTGTTTTGGCCAGTTATAAATCTTTTAAAAATCTGGGAAAAATCACAGAGGTACCTTAAGAAGTTATCTACAAGTAGGAAAAAGAACGAACACGTTTTGATGTGTAGTTTTTGTGTAATGGCTTTTACCGTGAAGGACTCCTAAATATTTATACCCTGATTTCTCACTGTGTATACCTTGAAAACATATGAAATTTTTACAGTATGTTTATGTATAGTATGAGAGTGTACCCTGAAAATTTCAGAATTTTCTGAGCAAAACGCGATTTATGAAAAATGTAACAAGATTCGGAGGTTTTGGGTACTTTAAATATAGTAAATCACTTTCTAAAATTCCAGGAAAATTGGTGGATCATTGTTGGATCATATACTATCCAGATCCAGAGGATAATAATTTTCAGAGCCTATTTGCTATTTTTCATAATAATGTTATAGTTATGGTTAAAAGAAAATAAATGGTTAAATGATGTCATAAATAAGGAAAATGTGATTTTTAAGCTTGGATACTCCTAATATTATATATTCTAACTATTGAGGGGTACTTTGGTAATATTTAATGAGAAATAATATTTATGACCTTTTATGGGTAGTAAAGGAGTTGTTTAATAAAGGGTAAAACAATTAGAATAAATTGTTTATTCGCCTAATAACTTATTAAAATATTACTATGATATTTGTAATATAAGAATTCGATATTTTTTAGTAAACAAAGAAATATTAAGGTTAAAACTTCATGGAAATATTATTGAATGGGTAATAATATTTGTTTTAAGCATTAATAAATGATTAAGATGTTATTAAAATGGCTAATAATATTAGATTAAAATATTATTAATGATATGAGAATTAAAATATTATTAAGAGATTAATAATATTAGATTAAAATATTATTGGATGATTAAAATATTATTAAGATGTTAATAACATTAGTAAACGAATAAAAGTGTTATTAGTGGACTAATAATACCAAGAGGTGAATTAAATATTATCAGGATTGATAATATTAAGTGTCTTATAGGATTTACGATAGTTTATTAACTTATGTGTGCTATGTGATTTGCTTAATTGTTAAATAAATAGCATAAGTAAGCGTATCGATATACAACTACGCAGTACTAATTGGTAGATCGACGTTATCAATGTTAGGTTCTTCAAGGCCAATTAGTTAAAGCTAGAATTACTTGTAGCTGAGCAGACAGGCAAGTTTCCTAACTTCATTCTTTCAGTATATTGAATGCAAGTTCTATCTTACTCAACTTTTATATTGAGCAAATTTCTAAACCTTATGCATTATTTTTAATTCGTGCAAAAAGGTCTATAGTGTTGCAAGTTATTCTTTAAGCTTGAATCTTATTTCCGAGCACAGCTTTAAGTGGTCTAATTACTTTTAAAATTATTCCACATCTGTATATTTATTGACATTCGCACTCGCTCGCGCATTTGATTTCATATAATTATTTAAATTCAGAAATTTTGAACTACTCATGGTTAAGTCTGAACCCTTGTTCGGTCAGGCAAGTATTGAATTTATAAAAGCTATCCGAACCAATCAATGGTAAGGATTCTTAGACTGTATGAACACCCCTTTATTTATAGGGGAGTACCCCACGTACCGTATATAAGGTACAAACAGCAGAATTAAATGTTATGCATATACATAGGGTACGCGAGGCTGATCCCCTCAAGTACGTTATTCTGTAGCCAGTAACCAGAGGGTCAACCAGCTATTGACTCCTTTGGAAGTTATCGTTCAAAGTCTATTTGACTATCAATTGTTCTAAAAGCAATTATTGTTCTTGCTTCTGATTTTTTTTTCTCTAATGTTGAAATTCCTTTAATATCCCTTCATCATGATATATCTTTATTGTTGCACTTTAAACTTGCTGGGCAAACTCGTTGCTCATTCTTGCTATATCATGACTTCATTGCAGCTAAACCCGAGACGTCAGGGAAGAACAAAGGGAAAGAAAAGATGAAATGATAGACTTCTCGTAGCAAACTTTAGATTCATGTGTTAGTTAATTACTGTTAATGTAATTTAAACCCTGATAGCTATTTAGGGTATGGATTGTGTAAATGTTTAAGGTTAATCGTATTCTGGGACTAGTAACACCTTGTAATGAACAACGTATGTTTATTTTATTCCGTATTTTAGATACCATATGTTGTTATAGGTGGATGTTTATGTTGGATCGTGATGACCGAATCCGGGTATTTGGAGACCCGAATTTGGGGGTGTCACAACAGAGGTAAACAATCAACCAAATCCTTTCCATTCGATTCCTTGCCAAGTTTTCAAGTTTTTCTTAGTTTTAAGCTCTTAAGCTTGTGGGTCAGATTTTTGGCGATTCTTGGTGTTTTTGTTTGTTGTGATTGTTTGTAAATGTTGTTAAGAGACTATGTAAGCCATTAATAACATCAAAGCGGAACAAAAACACAAGAAATCCTTACTTTGGCTTAATGGAGCAAGAACAATGGACTTTGGACATGAACTTGGACATTCGGACTTTTTAGAGGACTGTAAAACTATGATTTTGTGTTTGTTAACTTTATTTGTTGCTATGGTGTTGTAGTTCCATGGGTTATGAAGCTAACCCAGTTGGAATGGAGTAAAAAGGAGTTAAAACGAGTTCGTAGTAATGATTCTTGTAAAACATGTCAAGAACTCGAAGAACAGAGTATGAACTTTACACTTTGGCTTAAGATTTGACCATGTTAATGTTAATGGGTAGCTCTGCATTTTTGATATGTTGTAGCCCCATGAGTTAGGAGTCCATAGAGTCCGAAATGGACCAATTTGCTTGTGTATTGAAGGAGATATGGAGGTTGGAGTGGCCGGAGGTCGGAGTCGCGTTCTGGAAACAAACCCAGAATCCGGCTACTGCAGAATGGCGCCGCAGCGCCACCCATATGCCCTGCAGCTCACGCTGCAACGAGGGGCAAGTGGGGAAAAACCGGGACTCGCGCCGCAGCGTGAGGCCCAAGCTTTAAGGCTCACGCCGCAGCGTGAAGCCCGGTCATGGAGAAGACACGGGACTCACGCCGCAGCGTGAGGTCCAGTGCTTGAGCTTGGCGCTGCAGCGCCAGCTCCGTGTCCGGTCCAGGTCGGGTTAGTCAGATCGGGTCAGATCGGGTCGGACCTAATGAGCCCACTTCAGCATGGTCCAACACTTATATCTTTCCTTGTATTAAATGATTAGACACATTAACTAAGCATATTTTGTTAAGCCCTAAATGCTTAATTATTTATTAAATGTCAACCAAATTAGTATTGTCTTAAGGCGGAAATTGTATAATCTAATTGCAATTTAGGCTTGGTTTCCAGGGGGAGCGAGACCCCCGACTAGGTAGTCGTAGTGGCAATCAATGTGTTTTAATGATACAACGTCCGTTTTGAACCATTATTTGGTATGTGACTAATTGTTATGTAAATATGTACTTAATTGTGTAGGATATTAAGGAGCGTGTGTTATAATATTGTAGCAGCGCATCAGGCAAGTTTCCTAACGCTTGTCTAACCCTTGTGTTGGGCAAGTTTTCCTTAACCTTACTCGAATTATATTTTGAGCAGGTTTCATATTTTATACAGGTTGTACATTGTTGCAAATTTCATGACTCAAATTGAGTTATTACTTTTGAATCATATTAGTGGACTAATTATTGTCAATTACTCCACCTCCAAGATAATTATTGATATTCGCAGCTTATGCATTTGAATTCATTATCTATTGTTGGATTGTGAAACGTTTAAGTTCTTCATTCATGAACTGTTTAAGGAGATAGTCTACGCCATTTGTTTCGGTTAGACATGTACAGGTTATTATTTTAAAAGCTATCCAAACCGATTGTTGGTGTGGATTCTTGGACTGAGAGAGCAACCCTTATTAGGGGATTATAATGTGTCGGCTATTCGATGCAGTCAGAGTTAAATGTTATGCATATACATGGTGTACGAGAGGCTGATCCTCTCGAGTACAACTGACGGGGCCAGGTTTTAAAAGAGTTAGTCGAATGATTGACTCTTTGGCCAAAAGTTCATGGTCGGTTGGACCACTCAGCAGTAAATAATCATTATTCATTGATTCATTTGGACTTTGATAATGTCATTTCAGCTATTTCATCAATGTTCATAAATTGTTGATCTATGCAGCTATTATTCTTATTCATTCATGATATATCTTCATTCTTGCTTTTAAACTTGCTGAGCAAAGTAGTTGCTCACCCTTGCTATATCATGAACCTATTGCAGTTAAGCCGGGGAGTTCCAAAGCGGACAAAGGCAAAGGAAAGCTTAAGGAATAGTTATATATACTATCCCGTTGTGTAATCGTGGAATAGTTTTGTATTATTAATGTATTCTGCGATGTATTTATTTAAGGTTGTAGACCTTGGGACTGTAGTAAACCTTTTGTAATGAACAACATATGTTTATTTTATTCCGCATTAGTTGATTTATGTTGTTTAGAGGTGTATGGATGCATTTTATCGTGAGCACCAAATTCGAGGTATTGGTACCTGAATTTGGGGGTGTCACAGTAATGAAGGTGATCAGCCTTTCATCCCTGATAGACATATGCAACATGCACTATGTGCGAATCAATAATTTAAGGAGGTGGAATAATTATAAAGAATTAAACCACTAGCATGCTTGAAATATAACAGCTCAAGTTTGAGTTAAGAGGAACTTGCTCAATATAAACTTGAGTAAGGTTAAGGAAACTTGTATTTCAATATGAAAATGAAGTTAAGATACTTGCACAAGGATAGAAAACTTGCCTGTACCGTCGATTACTGCTACGCAATTTAACTTAATCTCTTATGAAAGACCTATCAGTTATAAGATTGATCTTTCAATTAGCATCACATATATCACTTTATAATATCACTTCTTTATCAGTAAATTATCTAACATTTAACCACATAATCAAATATTAGATAATACCTTAGCACCATACGTATTCATAATTCTAAAGCTAGTACATATCGAGTTTTTAACAATGTTCAATATAGTATGTTGAGTGGATTCCCATAAAAAAACCAATAAACTAGTTTTCGTCTCGTTTACACTGTTTTCACAGTGAGTTAGATTGGTTGATAGTTCGTATATACCTCCGCTCCCTGAAGGATTCGTTTAGCCCAGCCACTATACATCAACTATTAAAGAACACGACTGTACTACTACTTTATCATAAACCTTATGACTTAACATGAAGTCTTTCATTTTATAAGTTCTTCTTTATAATCCATTAAGTCGAATACCTAATCCAGCAAGTTGGATTATTCAAACATACCAATCCAGCAAACTGGATTCTAACTGACATCCAATCTAGTAGCCTGGATTCAAGCTATCTTACAATCCAGCAACCTGGATTTATTAATTCAGCAAACCATATCCACCAATTCAGCAAGCCGGATTCAATCAATTCAGCAAGCCGAATAGCATAATCCAGCTAGATAGACTCCAATTGTTTTTCCTTTTTAATATATCAAATTTTCAATTCATCAAACCAAATATTACTACAGCAAATCGAATGCTAATACAACAACTCGAATGCTAAAATATTAAACCAAACATGAATATAGCAAACCGGATTGGAAGCTGCATTCTTAAAATGACTTAACCTCTTTTAATAATCGATTTTTATTTTTTTCAAGTCTTGTCACACATATGTACATATATTCCATACTCAAAAATATTTTCTTTATGAATTTTTTCAATTTCCTTTAACATTTTTCAAACGTTCGTTTTAACTTTCGAAACTAAGAAAAATGATCACTATCTTGCACAACTCCGATGATTCCAAATTTTTGATATAATCTTATACACATTAACACGAGGTTCCAGTTAAAATTTCGTGGCCATCGGAGTTATAGAACTCCATTTATAGCTATTTTCGTCAGAAAACTCTACGTTTTTATTTTAGCAGTAGATTCTTCATTACAAGTCAGAATGTGGCGATTTTTGGACAGGAGGTACATAACTTCTTACAGTTTCCACGGTAAACAGGTCTTAATTTATTTCACTTGCTAAGGGGTCAAAACAGTGCACCTAAGCTAGGGGTAAGCGGGCTTTGTCCCGTTTCCCGATTTGAGGTCCTTCGCCATAACAGCCATAACTTTCATTCTACTTGACCACAAATTCTCCAATTTTTACAGGACTCACATAACTTCTCATATTATCACTCCAAATGTTTCTAGAATTTTTAGAGCACAAAAACATGACGAAAATACCCCTGGATGGGACTGCCACAGAGCAGCCCCTTTCCCATTTTGAAAAACCTGGACTATTTTGGTAAAAATAGTCCCTACGAATTTTATGCTCATTATTTTTGAGTTCTACCACTTGGGTTTAACATTTAACTTACATATATAACACCCCTATTTAACGGATCATAAAAAGAGTTTATAGATTTCAAATGGTAACTATATAAATTGAAAAGAAATTAGGGTTTTCTAACCCTTATTAAAACGAACTAGTTTTCTTTTCTTTTTTTTTTTCAACAAACCAATACCCAAACTTGTAAGATCTAAACATGAAAACATATATAACACATATAGATCAATGGTTTTATACCATAAGATCATGAACTTTACTTTACCAAAATCAATTAAAAGAAAAAGGAGTTAACTAGTTTTGGATTTATCCCTTTTTGGTGCTATCTTTCTCTTTCTTTCCAAGATGGCTATGGAACTGTAAGTCATGAAGCAAAGCTAGTCTCCTTCTCCTATTTAAGCCCCACGGCATCACCCTTGGATCTTTTCTCTCTAATATTATTTTTGCTCTTTATTCTTTCTCTCTCCATGCTAAGAAAAGAAAATGAACAAATGACTAACCTTTGTTTTACAAAAGGATAAATTACTTACACTTCCTATAGATATATAATTTATATCTATACATTCTATTATCATTTGCAAGTATTCTCTCTTACACTAATTTGACAACTTGGTGATGTGCCATCATTGCTAATTTGTACTTCCGTTTTCATTCATTACAAGTAAGCTCTCTAAAAAAATAACACCTCATCAAAGTGGGTCTCCTTGCCGGCAGCCCTCTTCATATTTTTGCTCCACTTTTTACTTTTCTTTTATTATTTTAATATATTAATTAAGTTGCTAAAATATCCTTCAAGTGGGCTAGCAATTGGGCTTTAATTAAAATTCTTTTTGGGCTCACATTTAATTAATTAGAGCTACTAGTTGTCAAGATTATTAATTCATGCTTGGTTACTAGTTAATAAGTGTTGGGCTAATTTAATAAGTCCACACATTAATTATCCAAGTCCATGATTAATTAAATGAGTGAGCTTGGTTAGTAAACTAATTAGGATAGTCCACTAGTATTTATTTACTACTTGGACTATTAAAATTAATTATTCATATATCACATAATTCTCGTTAATTAATACACCTATTAATCAATGTACAAAATTTATTTAATTACAAATTCATACAAAATAATTTAATACATTGAGATAATAAAATGAATCTCTTAGATTAGGTTATTATTATGTAATTAAAATACTAAGACCACTAAATAAAAATAACCCTTTAGGTTATTTAATTTCAATACCTAATTTATAACATTAGGCTACCAAACTTTCTTTAATTCTCTTTCAAGATTAGAATAATTAACTTACTAGAAAGTTTATACCAAATATGCCATTAATTGGACTTTCATTTAAAAATAGTTTGGGCCACTAGTATTCAACTATTATTAGACCATCACTTGGGCTACTAGTTTATTAAATCTTTTGCTAAACATTCCAATTGGGCTAAGTTCGTAAGTCTACATATTAATTACCCAAGTCCATAATCAATTAAATGAGTGGGCTTGATTATTTAACCAATTGGACTAGTCCACTAGTATTTATTTATTAGTTGGACTATTAATATAACACTTAAGTTTATTAACTCCTTATATTTATAATATTTATAAATATGTTACATAACTTTCCTTTTTATTTCTTTGTCACTTAAATTAAATAAATTTATTAACTTATTTAATTCACATAACACATATTCATTCATATTTCCGTACAAATGGAAATTTATTCAATAAATAGGATATTGTAATTAAAATAATATTCTCTCTTTATTAAAATAATTCAATGCTAGAATTTATTTTAATATCTTTTATTTAAAGTATACAATATTTTCATATACTAAACTAATGAGTTAGCTTCGCAATATAAATTGTTTCATAACAATTTATTCATGTGCAATAAATATACATATTTATCATCATCATTTCTCTTGCTATAATATATATAGCACATCACTAAGTATATATATGTGTACCAATACACATTTTCTTTAACCTTATAGCATCCCTTCATTTGAAAATTTATTTTCTTAATAAATTTTCTTTGATTCATTTCCAAGAGGCACTTTTCTCCGACAACAGACATATTAAAATTTAACTTCCGGATAGCCCAATAAGCATTATGTTCCAATTCTACCAGAAGATGGCATGCTTTCCCATATACCAACCTGTATGGTGACATCCCTATCAGTGTTTTATAAGCTATTCGATATGCCTATAGTGCATCGTCCAGCTTACTTGCCCAATCCTTCCGACTAGGGGTCACTACCTTCTCAAGGATTCGTTTGACTTCACGGTTAGATACCTCAGCCTGGCCACTAGTCTGCGGATGGTAAGCAGTTGCTATCTTATGAGTGACTCCATATTTAGCGAGAATAGCTGAGAATTGTTTATTGTAGAAGTGCGTAGCCTCGTCACTAATGATCGCACGAGGAGTTCCGAATCTAGAGAAGATATACTTGTGGATGAACTTAACCACTACTTTGGCATCATTGGTAGGTGATGCTATAGCTTCAACCTACTTTGAAACATAATCCACCGCTAGTAGTATATAGGAATTGCTAAAAGACGAGGGGAAGGGCCTCATGAAGTCTATGCCCTACACGTCAAATAATTCAACCTCTAGAATTATGTTGAGTAGCATCTCGTGTCTCTTTGATATATTGCCAACTCATTGGCATCTGTCACATTTCAACACGAATACATGGGCATCTTTAAAGAGCGTCGGCCAGTAGAATCCACATTGTAACTGTTAGGTTTGTATATAGCGTGAACATGCAATCAAATTACATAAATATTGCGAAAGCGCAATAAAACGGATTTTAAAATTTTTCATACAAACCATCACCATGAGGTCAAACCTAGGGTGCATGAATTAAATTTAAATATAACTATTACATTTAAACCCGGGCTCCATTACAAACGGGTCTTCAAGCGCTCCTTGCTCCTTTCTCTCCAATTCTTCAAGTAATTCTAACTAAACATATTACATAAACTATTTACAATAAATAGAAACCTTGATCAGCAGTCAAGGGGAAGTACATAGGAGGGAGATAGAATTTACATTAAGAAAAATTAGAGAAGACGAGATACGCAGACCCCATTTATAAAAACCCATTCATTCAAGCATCCACTAAAATAAATCCAATCACACATTGGTCAGTAGTCCATAATCAATCCCTATTTATTATCATACATATCTCCATATGTATGAATAAATAACATTCATCTCATGAATAATAAAACCATTGCATATATGCATTGATATCATTTAATGGGCAATTAAAAGTTTACTAGAAATCCAATTTTAAAACAAAAATAAACTCTGTTATTTTAATCAAAATTTAAATCATAATAAACTTATTTATTTTATTTTATCCAATTTTGAATAAAAATAAACTCCTTTATTTTTAATCAAATTTCAAATCACAATAAACTCCTTTATTTTAATTAACATGGAAACCAATTTCAAGTTCAAAATAAGCTCCTTTATTTTAACTTAAAATTACTAGGAAAAATAAAATATGTTAAATCATATTCCTTATCAAAATAAACATCTTTATTTTTAAGGAAACATGTAATCCTATTCCATATGTGAATAAACTTCTTTATTCTAGGAAACATGGAATCCTATTCCAAAATAGAATAAACTCCTTTATTCTAGTTAACGTGGAACCTCATTCCAAGTTAAAATAAAACTTTTAATTTTAATCATATTCTAATTCAAAATAAACTTTTTATCTTAATTGAAAACAAATAAAATCAAAATAAAATATTTTCAAATTCTGCAGATCGGCGCGGCCGCGCTCCAAAATGAACCAGGAGCGGCGCGGCCGCGCTGCACCCCAAAAATGATTTCTGGGTTCAGGCGCGGCCGCGCAGCGTAGCAGACTTCGAAATTTTTTTGTTGCCTAGAAAATCGATCAAATTGCATACCCATACATACATGGAATCATAATAATCGATAATTAGCACAAGTTTAGGCTCTGATATCACTGTTAGGTTTGTATATAACGCGAACATGCAATCAAATTACATAAATAGTGCGGAAGCGCAATAAAACGGATTTTAAAATTTTTCATACAAACCATCATCATGATCGTCCATGTGCTCAATTATCAATTAAACGAAAGATATAAAATATGAGAATCATACCCTTGTAGAACCATGCTTCTACAGATACGAGTTCACCTCCAAATCCTTCGTGTTCTTCTCGAATTCCACCGATTAAATTCCTTCCTTTGATCAACGTTAGCCACCCAATTGTTTGGCCTCTAGAGATGATCCACCAAGGAATAATAGTTGTTCAAGAAGATGGGTGTTGGCAAAACCCTAGTTTCTATCTCTATAGAAATTGCAAGTACTCTCCCTCCAATTCTTATGGAATAGTGTGTAACTGTCTAACCCTAAATCATGATAAGACTCCTCTTATTTATAGATATAGGGAACCCTCCTAAACTATTTAGGATTAGGATTTTTATTTTAATTAAACTCCTTTAATTAATTAAACTCCTAATCCAATTAGGAATTTATTAGAGTACTTCTATTAATTAATTCTCAATCCCTATTAGGAATTAAATAATAGTAATTGTAATAATAATAATAATAAGACTTTTCTTATTAATTTATATTTAATATTTCCAAAATATTAAATAATAAATATTAAGCTATTTAATTTATTCTATCTCCATAGATTAAATTAAATACACTTAACTTATTATTACGATTATGCCATTTACTTCTTAAATAAATATTTTTCTTTTGAGGTGTGACCCTTTAGGTTCTCCATATTAAACCGGTTGTGAATAAATCAATTAGAACAATTCTAATCTTATTTAAATAAATAAATTAAACTATTTAATTTATTTAACTAAATAATATTTATTCTACAATAAGAGTAAGCCCCCTTAGCGATCAACGACTTTCCAGATAATATAGATTTCAACATTAATCACAAAAGAACCTTTTAGTGAATAGTTACCGTACAATTCAATCCTTCTACCATACAATGTTCTAATTAAATATAAGACATGGAATTACTATCAAGTTTTATTTTATTTAATTATATGTATTTCGATTCTCAAATGCACAACTCTGATAATGCAAATTAGAAACTCCTTTCTAATATCATTCTGCTTTGTCCAAAGACTTCTGAGTCGTCATTTATCGAATCACATAGGACATTCTCTCCTTTTACTAAAAGTGGTAGATTGTTTGTTGATCATTCACCTATATCCATGTATAACTTATTATATCCAATCATACCCTTTGATATACCCTAAAGGTCTTAAGGGACATGTCAAAGTATAACTCATCATACACAAGATACTATGATGATCTCAAGTCCAAGGATCACTTGTACTACTATCACTAGAGGAATTCCTATTGACAGGCGAGTAAAACTCCATTAGGTATTCCTTAGCGAGCCACGTTCAGTGAACTTATTCTCTAATAAGCACCTACATACTTGCTTTAGTGTCTCCACACAAATGATTATGAGATCAATCATTCTCTTCATAAGAGCAAGCAACGTATGTACTAATCTATCTGGATTCACTAATCCCCTTTTTAGTAATCCATCGATTAGGAACGATTTTAGTTTGTGAGCTATCTAGAATTTAGATCTCATTAGCATGATCACCATCATGATTCTAAAAGCATTGCTCAAAACTATGGGTTTATCACATTCAATATAACAGCATCATGTAGATAAAGTAAAATGCCTTTAATAAACGAATAAGATTATAAAGTATATGCTACATCATATCAAATATGATTGGCTTGTGTGCATACTACTTTCAATATCCCACTTGCACTAAAGCCAATCGCCATGGTATCAAATACCCTTTTTCTCTAAGTGACGATCATCCTACTGTTGGATAAAGCTTCAGTAGATGGATATGCAATGTTGTTCTCGAGAGTCCACTATCTCTATAGTGACTTTTTCTCTTTCAATGATTCCACTAATCAAATGAAAGTGCCGTAACACTTGTTTGAATCCAAGATGAGACTTAGGAACTATTCCTAGTTCTGTAATGAACTTTTCATCCAAAAAATCAACTTGTAGCTTCATTTACAGCTATATACTTTGTCTTTGTCATTAAACCAACAACTCTTTGCTGTTTGGAACTTTTCCAATTCACTTCACCACCTTTCAAGGTAACGATTTACCTTAAAGTGGATTTATTATCATCTTGGTCAATCTGAAAAACTTAAGTCTGTTTAGCCCTATAGTTTTAATTCAAACCCACCATGTATCATGATTACATGCTCAATACCGGTTAGGTACTTAAAGATGTTTTTCACTGTCTTACAGTGATCTTCTCCAGAATATGACTGATCAATATCAGGCCTTGTATATTCACTGCATACATGATAGTAACTCATGCGATCTCTCTATTAATTGGAGACAATTTTGGAGAGATAGACTTCATGGCTCATCATCATGAGACCTCTCTTGGAGTTTGCCATGCTAAACGCCTTTAGCATCAAATGAATATACGTTCCTTGGGTCAAGCCGAACATCCTTTTAAATCTATCTATATAGATTTATATCCCCAATTAATAGGATGCTCCTCCCAAGTCATTCATGGAGGAATGTTTAGACAATTTTATCTTTACTGATTGTAACATTGGTGTGTTATTCCTTATTAGTAGTATATCAATATATAATACCAAGAATGTCACAGCGCTCTCACTGACCCTTTTGTACACACTATGTTCATTCTCGTTTTTGATAAAATCAAACTCTTTTGTTTGTCTCATCAAAACGAATGTTCCATCTTTGAGAAGCTTGCTTCAATCCATCAATGGATCATTGTAGCTTAAAACACGATTTGCTTCAACCTTTGAAACAAATTCCTCTAGCTGTATCATACATACATTCTCCTCAAGTCTTCATTGAGGAAGGGCGTCTCCACATCCATTTTGCCAGATTTCGTAATAAGCTGCAATCACAAGAAAAATCCAAATGGACTTGAGCATTACTCGGTAATAAGGTTTTATCACAGTCAACTCCTTGACTTGACAAACCTTTTAAACAGGTCTGGTCTTATAGGTCTCCACCTTGCCATTTGCCTCAGTCTTTCTCTTAAAGACCCATATACACCAGTGTCTATACTTGGTTCTCATACATGGAGTCCATTTCGAATTTCATGGACATCTACCATTTCTCTGAGTGTCTTCTACTCATAGCCTCATCGTATATAACTGGATCATCATCCTCTATGATGCGTACCTCATCATCATCATCTATGATGAAATCATACCTCCCAGGTATCTTTGGTACTCTTCTAGATTTACGATTCGGTTGTGGTACAATAGGTGTAATATCCCAAAAATTTCAAATGTGATCTAACAAGATCTAATAAATATTGTCAATTTAAAACCTAAGAATAACTGCTCAAGTATACGTTAAGCTATCTAAAAGACTAAAAATGATTCGTAGATTCGTATACAATTAGAGGTTAGAACTATAACCTAAGTTATGTGCTATATGAATAAATAAGCTTGTATTGAACTTCAAATGTGTTATATGTTTTCTACCATGTGTAGTATTTTGTGTTTTGGTTTAAGTAGTTAAACTTAACACTTATTAAAATCAAGAAGTTAATTTAAGGCTAAAACCTAAATTGGGTAAAAGGTTAAAACCTAAACCCTAAGGGATAAACCCTAGGAATAACCTAGGTTTTCTAGCGAAATGTGTACGTCGTAATAACATTCTGTTTTAAGATTTACCGATAATACGATGTGAAAATACATATTATCCAATAAAAGTTTTTCTCGAAAAACGTGTAAATTACTATTCACGATAATAAGACAAAATAGGGAAAAAGACAAAAAGAAATATTTTTGTTACTTTTTGATCGTCTAACCATTTTCTGGGAAATAGTCGTCGAAAACACTATTCACCCAAAAACGCTTTTGCGTCTTTTCAATTTTTCGAAGAATACGCGAATGTTAATATTACGGAGAAAGATGGAATATCCAATAAAATTAGAAAACGAAAAACGTAGTTTTTCGACTGTGAGATGAATTATAGAAGTTAAAAACGAAGAGTGTAAAAATAAATACGAGTATAATACAAAATATTATACGATAGAATATGAGATTAATACGAGGTATAATACGCGTGAAATACTGAAAGTAGTATGCACGCAAGCCAATCATATTTGATATGATGTAGCATATACTTTGTAATCTTATTCGGTTATTAAAGGCATTTTACATTATCTACATAGTGTTGTTATATTAAATGTGATAAACCCATAGTTTTGAGCAATGCTTTTAGAATCATGATGTTGATCATGCTAATGAGATCTAAATTCTAGATAGCTCACAAACTTAAATTGTTCCTAATCGATGGATTACTAAAAAGGAGATTAGTGAATCCGGATAGATTAGTACATACGTTGCTTGCTCTTATGAAGAGAATGATTGATCTCATAATCATTTGTGTGGAGACACTAAAGCAGGTATGTAGGTGCTTATTAGAGAATAAGTTCACTAAACGTGGCTCGCTAAGGAATACCTAATGGAGTTTTACTCGCCTGTCAATAGGAATTCCTCTAGTGATAGTAGTACAAGTGATCCTTGGACTTGAGATCATCATAGTATCTTGTGTATGATGAGTTATACTTTGACATGTCCCTTAAGACCTTTAGGCTATATCAAAGGGTATGATTGGGTATAATAAGTTATACATGGAGATAGTGAATGATCAACAAAGAATCTACCACTTCTAGTAAAAGGAGAGAATGTCCTATGTGATTCGATAAATGACGACTCAGAAGTCTTTGGCCAAAGCAGAATGAAATTAGAAAGGAATTTCTAATTTACATTATCAGAGTTGTGCATTTGAGAATCGAAATACATATAATTAAATAAATAAGACTTGACAGTAATTCCATGTCTTATATTTAATTGGGACATTGTATGGTAGAATGATTGAATTGTACGGTAACTATGCACTGAAAGGTTCTTTTATGATTAATGTTGAAATCTATATTATCTGGAAAGTCATTGATCGCTAAGGGGGCTTACCCTTATTGTAGAATAAATATTATTTATTTAAATAAATTAAATAGTTTAATTTATTTATTTAAATAAGATTAGAATTGTTCTAATTGATTTATTCACAACCGGTTTTAATATGGAGAACCTAAAGGGTCACAACCGCAAAAGGACTATATTTATTTAAGAAGTAAATGGCATAATTGTAATAATAAGTTAAGTGTATTTAATTTAGTCTATGGAGATAGAATAAATTAAATAGCTTAATATTTATTATTTAATATTTTAGAAATATTAAATATAAATTAATAAGAGGAGTCTTATTATTATTATTACTATTACTATTATTTAATTCCTAATAGGGATTGGGAATTAATTAATAGAAGTACTCTCGCATGAATTCCTAATTGGATTAGGAGTTTAATTTAATTAAAGGAGTTTAATTAGAATAGAAACCCTAATCCTAAATAGTTTAGGGAAGGGTTTTCCTACATCTATAAATAAGAGAAGTCTTATCATAGATTAGGGTTACACACTCTTGCATAAGAATTGTAGAGAGTACTTACAATTTCTATAGAGATAGAAACTAGGGTTTTGCCAACACCCATCTTCTTGAACAAGTATTATTCCTTGGTGGATCACCTCTAGAGGCCAAACGCTTGGGTGGCTAACGTTGATCAAAGGAAGGAATTTAATCGGTGGAATTCAAGGAGAACGCGAAGGAATTGGAGGTGAACTTGTACCTGAGGAAGCTAGAATTCTACAAGGGTATAATTCTTATTCTCCATCTTTTTCGTTTAATTAATAATTATGCATAAAGAAAGATCATGGTGATGGTTTGTATAAAATTTTAAAAATCTGATTTTATCGCGTTTCCGCTTTATTAATGTAATTTGATTGCATGTTCGCGTTATACAAACCTAACAGTGGTATCAAGAGCCAAACTTTATGTGAATTATTAATTGTTTTGATTTTGTATATACATTAATATGTGTTAAGAACAATTTAATTGGGCATAATTGTTTGTGTAAAATTATTTTATTTATTTTATTTATTTTGATTTTATTTATTTTCAATTAAGATCAAAGGTTTATTTTGAATTGGAATATAATTAAAATTAAAAGTTTTATTTGAACTTGGAATTGGATTCTACGTTAACTAGAATAAAGGAGTTTATTCATATATGGAATAGGATTCCATGTTTCCTAGAATAAAGGAGTTTATTCACATATGGAATAAGATTTCATGTTTCCTAGAATAAAGGAGTTTATTCACATATGGAATAGGATTTCATGTTTCCTAGAATAAATGAGTTTATTCACATATGGAATAGGATTCCATGTTTCCTTAAAAAATAAAGATGTTTATTTTGATAAGGAATAGGATTCAACATATTTTATTTTCCAACAATTTTAAGTTAAAAATAAAGGTGTTTATTTTAAACTTGAAATTGGTTTCCATATTAATTAAAATAAAGGAGTTTATTTTTATTTGGAATTTGATTAAAAATAAAGGAGTTTATTTTTATTCAAAAAATTGGATAAATTAAAATAAAAGAGTTTATTTTGATTTGGAATATGATTAAAATAAAGAAGTTTATTTTAATTAAAATTGGATTTCATGATAACTAATTAGAGTTGGAATTGGATTCCATGATAACTAATTGGAGTTGAAATTGAATTTTATACTAACTAATATTGCCCATTAAATGATATCAATGCATATATGGAATGATTTTATTATTCATGGGATGAATGTTATTTATTGATACATATAGAGATATGTATGATAATAAATAGGGATTGATTATGGACTATTGACCAATGTGTGATTGGATTTATTTTAGTGGATGCTTGAATGAATGAGTTTTATAAATGGGGTATGCGTACCTCGTCTTCTCTAGTTTTTCCTTGATGTAAATTCTATCTTCCTCCTATGTACCTCCCCTTGACTACTGATCAAGGTTTCTATTTATTGTAAATAGTATATGTAATAGGTTTAGTTAGAATTACTTGAAGAATTGGAGACAAAGGAGCAAGGAGCGCTTGAAGACCCGTTTGTAATGGAGCTCGGGTTTAAATGTAATAGTTATATTTAAATTTAATTCTTGCACCCTACGTTTGACCTTTTGGTTCACTTGGTGGCTCTAGTGAACCAAACTAGAATAAAAGTCCATAATCAATCCGGGTAGAATATAGTATTCTATATGTGCATGTTTGCTATGTATATATTATATATTATACAACATGCTTCGCATGTTAAATAATATGACGCGTATTTTATATATATATGTGCATGCGCGCTAAACAAGATGAGACAAATAATAACAAACCCCTCAAAGAAATCATATTAAGTCCTAAGCGTTCAAAGATATTTGGAATATCAAACGTCGCCTTCTAGCATGGTAAAGCAATAGAGTATTAAATATTTAATATGAGTTTGTTGTGTTACCACAAGACAAGTATTAAAATATTTAAGATGTTGCTTTATCACATTTGATGCTTATACATAGACTGAACGATGCTGTTTTGTTGTGTCACCACAAGGACAGTGTTTTTCTTTCGAATATATGGAAGTGCTAGGATGGACTTAACTTGGATAATTTTGATTCGGATGTGTCACCACTTGATCAAAATAATCTAAGAGGCAAAATACAAGGAGTTACATAGAGATGTAATTGACAATAGTTGTTTACCTATTTATTTATATATTGTTTGTTGTGTCACCACAAGGCTATATACATCTAAAATGGGATCCTTAGTCTCACTAGCAAATCTTTAATTAGAATTGTCGAACTATATATTGAGGCTAATATAGTTTGATGAAAATAGTGGGAGATACCAATTTAAAATAAAGACCTAATTTATTTTGGTAATTAATTAAAAATGAATGTATGCTAAAATGTTGTTAAATTACAAATTCATTTACAGAATTTTACGATGTCTAATTCACTATCACTGCATAGCATATTAGATGCTAATTAACCGGACCGAATTACACAGACTAGTTAAGGAATTTGAGAATAGTTCTCAAGGCTGAAAAGTTATCTTATGTCCTTAATATACCTATCCCTGCAATGGTTGCAGACAATGCCTCAGAGGAAGAGATTGCTACTTTTAGAAAGTGGCAAGATAATGCACAGTTGGCTCAATGCATCATGCTCACGTCCATGAGTAACGAGCTTCAGCGTCCGCATGAAACTATGGATGCTCCTACTGTACTCCAGCACCTTCAAGGAGTTGAAAGGTGAGGAAAGTAGGACTATTAGATATCAGATATCTAAGGAGCTCTTCCGATCTAGAATGACCGATGGCACTACAGTACAGACATATGTCCTAAAATGATCAATTTGATTGAACAATTGGGATAACTGGGTTTTAATGGATGGAGAGATGATCCAAGATTTGATCTTGCAATCACTTCCAGACTCTTTCTCACAAATTGTTGTGAATTTCCACATGAACAAGCTATATGTCAGCCTGCTTGAGTTGCTTAAACATGTTGAAAATTGTAAAGAGTCACTTTCCAACCAAGAAAGACCAAGTCTTACTGGTAGATGATTTTTCTAGGAAGCAGAAGAGGGCTAAAGGATCTTCTTAAAAAAAGAACAATTCAAAGAAGGTAAAAGGAAAGGCAAAAATAAAGGACAATAAGAACAAGACTGATGCAGATAGCAAAAGAGTTTGCTTCCACTGCAATAAGTCTGGATACTAGAATTAAAACTAGAGGGTAACCAGAAGAAGCTTAGTGAAGCTTCTGTTACAAATATGGGTTTGTTCATGATTGAAATAAATTTTTCTATAAGTCAAGGTTCTACTTGGGTATTGGATACCGGGTGTAGTTCTCACGTATGCAATTCAATGCAGAGACTAAGCAGAAGTAGAAAGCTAAACAAAGAATAAGTAATCTTACGCGTGGAGAATGAAGCAATGGTTGCTGCATTAACCGTAGGAACTTATAGTTTAGCATTGCCTACGGGCAAGTCTATTAAGTTAATAAGTTGTTATTATGTTCCAGTTCTCTTTAGAAACATTATTACTTCCGTTGTTCGACAAGGAAGGTTCTGGTATTATATTTAAGAACAATTGTTGTTCTATTTATAATGATAATGTTTTGTTTGAAACTGGAAGAGTACTTGATAGACTTTGTATACTTGACTTACATGAAAATTATTTTGCAAATTGAGCAAACTAATAAAAGAAAAGGAGATGGTCATTCAAAGAGTTGAATATGTGTATTTGATGAAATACAAGTCTGAATCATTTGAAATGTTCAAAGAATTCAGAAGTGAAACATATTGACAGAGTATTAAGATTCTTTGATCAGATCGAGGAAAGAATACTTGTACAATGAGTTTCTAAATCATCTCAAAATGGTATTTTCTCATAATGGACACTTCCTGATATGCAATAATTGATTGGTGTATCTAAAAGGAGAAATTGTACCTTGTTGGACATGGTGCAGTCCATAATGATTTTTACCGACATTCTAGTATCCATCTAGGGTTATGCCCTAGAAACGACTACATATCTACAAAATAAGGTAACCTCAAAAATCTGGCCCCAAAACTCCATAAAAGTTATGGATAGGGAGGATTCCTAATCTTAAGTATGTTAAGATAAGGGTTGTCCAGCTTATGTGAAAAGGTTTCAAAGATAAGTTTGGGACAAAATCTGACAAGTGCAGACTTGTGGGATATCCTAAAGTAAGTTTAGGGTATTATTACTATAATCCTACACGCTGCCTTCTTAGATAAAGGTGTTTATCATTGAAGGAGCTAGTGGGAGGGTAAAAGATCTTGAAGGAGTTCAAGAACCACAAAGCACTTTAAGTCGAATCGAGGAACCTGTAGATAGACCTGTTGTACCACAACCGAATCATAAATCTGGAAGAGTACCGAAGATACCTGGGAGGTATGGATTCATCATAGAGGATGATGATG
Organism: Aralia elata; assembly: GCA_034770075.1. Taxonomy (NCBI): domain Eukaryota; kingdom Viridiplantae; phylum Streptophyta; class Magnoliopsida; order Apiales; family Araliaceae; genus Aralia; species Aralia elata. Next base: position 38,537,403 of record CM068385.1, read on the forward strand.
AGGTACGCATCATAGAGGATGATGATCCAGTTATATACAATGAGGCTATGAGTAGAAGACACTCAGAGAAATGGCAGATGGCCATGAAATCTGAAATGGACTCCATGTATGAGAACCAAGTATAGACTCTGGTTACTCCACAAAAGGGCATAGTGCCAAGAGTGTGAATATGGGTCTTTAAGAGAAAGACTGGGGCAAATGGCAAGGTGGAGACCTATAAGACCAGACCTGTTTAAAAGGTTTCAAATAAAGTCAAGGAGTTGACTGTGATAAAACCTTATTACTGGGTAATGCTCAAGTCCATTTGGATTTTGCTTGTGATTGCAACTTATTACGAAATCTGGCAAAAATGGATGTGGAGACACCCTTCCTCAATGAAGACTTGAGGAGAATGTATGTATGATACAGCCAGAGGAATTTGTTTCAAAGGTTGAAGCAAATCGTGTTTTAAGCTACAATGATCCATTTATGGATTGAAGCAAGCTTCTCAAAAATGGAACATTCATTTTGATGAGACAATCAAAAGAGTTTGATTTTATCAAAAATGAGAATGAACCTAGTGTGTACAAAAGGGTAAGTGGGAGCACTGTGATATTTTTGGTATTATATGTTGATATACTACCGACAAGGAATAACACACCAATGCTACAATCAGTAAAGATAAAATTGTCTAAACATTCTTCCATGAATGACTTGGGAGGAGCATCCTATAAATTGGGGATAGAAATCTATATAGATAGATTTAAAAGGATGCTCGGCTTGACCCAATAAACGTATATTCATTTGATGCTAAAGGCGTTTAGCATAGGCAAACTCTAGGAGAGATCTCATGATGATGAGCCATGGAGTGTATCTCTCTAAAATTGTCCCCAATTGAAGGAGAGATCGCATGAGTTACTATCATGTATGCAATGAATATACTAGGCTTAATATTGATCAGTCATATTCTGGAGAAGATTACTGTAAGACAATGATAAACATCTTTAAGTACTTAATCGGTATTGAAGATGTAATCATGATTCATGGTAGGTTTAAATTAAAACTAGAGGGCTAAACAGACTCAAGTTTTTTCAGACTGACCTAGACGATAACAAATCCACTTTATGGTAAGTCGTTACCTTAAAAGGTGGTGCAGTGAATTGGAAAGGTTCCAAACAGCAAAGAGTTGCTGGTTTAGTGACAAAGACAAAGTATATAGCTGTAAATGAAGCTGCAAGTTGATTGTTTGGATGAAAAGTTCATTACAGAACTAGGAATAGTTCCTAAGTCTCATCTTGGATTCAAACATGTGTTGCAACACTTTCATTTGATTAGTAGAATCATTGAAAGAGGAGAAGTCATTATAGAGATAGTGGACTCTCAAGAACAATATTGCATATCCATTTACTGAAGCTTTATCCAAATAGCAGGATGATCGTCACTTAGAGAAGAAGGGTATTAGATACCATGACGATTGGCTTTAGTGCAAGTGGGAGATTGAAAGTAGTATGCACGCAAGCCAATCATATTTGATATGATGTAGCATATACTTTGTAATCTTATTCGGTTATTAAAGGCATTTTACATTATCTACATAGTGTTGTTATATTAAATGTGATAAACCCATAGTTTTGAGCAATGCTTTTAGAATCATGATGTTGATCATGCTAATGAGATCTAAATTCTAGATAGCTCACAAACTTAAATTGTTCCTAATCGATGGATTACTAAAAAGGAGTAGTGAATCCGGATAGATTAGTACATACGTTGCTTGCTCTTATGAAGAGAATGATTGATCTCATAATCATTTGTGTGGAGACACTAAAGCAGGTATGTAGGTGCTTATTAGAGAATAAGTTCACTGAACGTGGCTCGCTAAGGAATACCTAATGGAGTTTTACTCGCCTGTCAATAGGAATTCCTCTAGTGATAGTAGTACAAGTGATCCTTGGACTTGAGATCATCATAGTATCTTGTGTATGATGAGTTATACTTTGACATGTCCCTTAAGACCTTTAGGCTATATCAAAGGGTATGATTGGGTATAATAAGTTATACATGGAGATAGTGAATGATCAACAAAGAATCTACCACTTCTAGTAAAAGGAGAGAATGTCCTATGTGATTCGATAAATGACGACTCAGAAGTCTTTGGCCAAAGCAGAATGAAATTAGAAAGAAATTTCTAATTTACATTATCAGAGTTGTGCATTTGAGAATCGAAATACATATAATTAAATAAATAAGACTTGACAGTAATTCCATGTCTTATATTTAATTGGGACATTGTATGGTAGAAGGATTGAATTGTACGGTAACTATGCACTGAAAGGTTCTTTTATGATTAATGTTGAAATCTATATTATCTGGAAAGTCGTTGATCGCTAAGGGGGCTTACCCTTATTGTAGAATAAATATTATTTATTTAAATAAATTAAATAGTTTAATTTATTTATTTAAATAAGATTAGAATTGTTCTAATTGATTTATTCACAACCGGTTTAATATGGAAAACCTAAAGGGTCACACCGCAAAAGGAATATATTTATTTAAGAAGTAAATGGCATAATTGTAATAATAAGTTAAGTGTATTTAATTTAGTCTATGGAGATAGAATAAATTAAATAACTTAATATTTATTATTTAATATTTTAGAAATATTAAATATAAATTAATAAGAGGAGTCTTATTATTATTATTACTATTACTATTATTTAATTCCTAATAGGGATTGGGAATTAATTAATAGAAGTACTCTCGCATGAATTCCTAATTGGATTAGGAGTTTAATTTAATTAAAGGAGTTTAATTAGAATAGAAACCCTAATCCTAAATAGTTTAGGGAAGGGTTTTTCTACATCTATAAATAAGAGAAGTCTTATCATAGATTAGGGTTACACACTCTTGCATAAGAATTGTAGAGAGTACTTACAATTTCTATAGAGATAAAAACTAGGGTTTTGCCAATACCCATCTTCTTGAACAAGTATTATTCCTTGGTGGATCACCTCTAGAGGCCAAACGCTTGGGTGGCTAACGTTGATCAAAGGAAGGAATTTAATCGGTGGAATTCAAGGAGAACGCGAAGGAATTGGAGGTGAACTTGTACCTGAGGAAGCTAGAATTCTACAAGGGTATAATTCTTATTCTCCATCTTTTTCGTTTAATTAATAATTATGCATAAAGAAAGATCATGGTGATGGTTTGTATAAAATTTTAAAAATCTGATTTTATCGCGTTTCCACTTTATTAATGTAATTTGATTGCATGTTCGCGTTATACAAACCTAACAAATACGATGTAGATACGAATAAATAAACTAAGAATCCATGTGAACTTGAATCGACCAATCAGATGCAAGCATGATGTAATCATGACATCATCTTCAAAGTAGCACAAATATGATGTCATCATGATGTCATCATGATGTCGTGGATTAATGCGAAAAGACTATTATGCCCTAACTTAGGAAATCCTATAAACAGAAGCCCATCTCATCTTCATTTCTCACCAATTCACAAAATCAAAGAGCAAAATTACTCTCTAGACATATTTCAAGTATTGATAGTTGCCAATAAATAGTTAAAACTGTCAATTTCAAAAGGTAATCATCTTAGTAGTTATAACGTTCAATTTCAATTCGTAGTTATAATTAATTATACATTTTACTAATAGTTATAATGTCAAAATTCATTTTATAGCTAGTGTAGTATATATCATGATCACTAGTAGTTATAATGTCTAAATCATTACAACTATAGTGAAGAAATGATCAAATCGTAAGTAGTTATCATGTTCAAAATTTTCAAAGTGTTCTTCGTGTTCTTCGTGTTCTTCGTATGTTCTTGAGTAAACGTCATAAATCTAATATAAGTAAGTTTATGATTTTGGTATTTTTATGTTATGAAGTATTATTGAGTCTTAGAACATGTTATCTTAACAAATTAATGCTAGTGGTACCATGTTTCACATGGTTAACCCAAGATATTTTGATCAAAGTAGACTCACAGACCTTTCTGCCCATTTTCTAAAATTTTTAATTCCAAATCTGCTTCTGTAATATAAATAATATTGTATAGGAGGAAATTCTAATGAATTTAGACTCAAGAATCACCCAAAAATGTTTTGAAACGAAGAAGTTATGACAGTTCCCGTAAAGGACGTCAAAGTTAAAAATTTATTAGAGGCTCTCGGGTTTAAGGACTTAAAACTGAGTTTTTGAGCTAGGATGTTATGGAGCCTATAACACCTATGAAAATAGTTAAGTCAAGTTATTATATTACATATGACGTAATATAATACGATGAATCTAACCGTTTATGCACTAAATGATTGTGTAGGGTTATTTTAACAAGTTTGAGTTTAGTGTTTATTATCCTAAACACCAAGGCAAGTCTTCTAACTCTTATTTGATTATATGCAAGTTCTAATCCTTTATGTGTTATTGTGCAAGTCTTTTCTAAACCTTGCTTATATTGTTATGTGTAATTGTTATTATGTGCAATTGTGATTATGTGCAATTGTTATAAGTTGTTTATATGATTAACTGTTGAATGTTAATTGATTATGAAATGAAATATCTGTCAAGTATAAGCATGTTAAAATTTATATGAAAGCATAAAACTTTTTATGTGATATTAGTTAGACTTGCTGAGCCGTCGTGCTCATTTTTGCGAATAAAACTTTATTTGCAGTTAAGAAGAACGTTAAGAAGATCATGGAACGTAAAAGAGGAAACCATAGGCTAGTTTTCATGATTATTTAATTGTTGTATTGTTTATAGTCATAATGACTTTTGCAATACAAACAAACAAACATGTAACCGAATATTATATCAATATTACCAGTTTATTGTTATCGAACGTTGTTATGTCTTTAAATTTGATATAACTTAGAATTGTTAAAGAACTATAAATCTGAGTGAGGGTATTGGTAATATGGACTGATCATGTTATGCCTATACTCTGAAATTCAGATAGATAGTAAAACATTAATACAATATCTATAAGAACTATGCATCTGAATGAGGGTATTTAAATGATATTGAAAGTCCTATAAGCTCTGAGGTTACACTTAATGAGCGCCGGTAAGGTGCCATCTTTACCGGAATGCGCCCCTCAGTTCTATGGACAATCTTATCGTTAATACTGTGAATGTCAGATAGATAGGGAATATTGATATGAAAGAGATATTCATCGGTTATAAATCTATACATCCAAGTGAGGGTATCTAAACACAGTTGAAGTTCTGCTGAGAACTATTAATTGTTATGGGATACTGTGAACCTTGGATAGATAGAAGTTATATATTATGGAATATTTATAGTTGAATATTATCACTTTTCCCCATTATACTCTGATTAGTAGAAGTCAAGATTTCTATAGTAGTATGTAAAGGTTGTACAAGTCAGTACGAAGTCTCACCGGGCTAAAAGAAGCTAGCAGGTGGATTTTCGGGGCGTGACATTTTGGTATCAGAGCCCTTGGATTATAGTTCTGAGGTAACGAGTACCTTGGAGTATAATCTGATGGGTTAAAATTAAAATGGACTTGTGAAGAGTCCGTAGATAATATTAAAAAAAAAATATATGAATAAATCTTAATAACTCTTAATACATAAAACTTTTATGTGAAAGAAATATATTGAATAAAGATAAACTCTTCCCGAGAATGTCTGGAAATGAATAGACTCACAAGGAGTTCTAAAGCAAGTCTACTATTTGTTGAAATGCACTTCGTACAATAACGTGTCTTATTTATGAAATTTATTGTTATGCAAGTATTGTTTCTTTTGCACCCCGTGCATTAACATGCTTGTTATCTGTTATATGCAACATGATAGTGATTATTGAATTTCAATTGAAAACCATGTGAATATTTGAGTTGAATAACTCTCTTGTATGGGCATGAGTTTAAGATGTGTTAGGAAACCGATATAACTCATTGAGGTCATTTGTCGCATTGTAGAGGTATCGTAAAAGCAGTATACACTGTTGATACAATTGTAGCAGTGTTGATGAGACGGGGAACTAATTCATTAGTTCGTGGGTGGGGAACCACTCAGTTTACTATATTGATAATAAATTGAAATCTTGTGTCAAACTATTCCTGATATATATTCTGAGAAGGTGATTCTTTTCTCATATGTATATTTGATAATTAGAGAATATAAATGTGAGTTCTTAAAACTCATACTTATGGAAAGTTTGTGACTCATAATCATATGGTATGTTTCTGAACCCCTAAACACATGGACAGTCTCTGATTAGTTCTTGGACTACATATTGCTAGGATAAGTTCCTAAACTCATATTTTTATGGAAAGTTCCTAAACACATAATGTATGGTAAGTTTGATGAACTATACCAGAGTATAGGAATATTATAGAATAAGAGCTAATTATTTATAATAGATTGAGCATTGATAGTGCTAAAGATAGATGAAAGTGTTTCATATTGATTTATTAGAGGAAGTTGAAGTTGATGAAGGAGAAAAAGGTATTCCAAAATCTTCTAGCAATGCTAGATCTTCATACGTATATTCGCACTTGGGTGCCTTTGAAAAGGAGTGATCAATCATTGAACTGAAAAATTTTTGAGCTATGTTATTCATATGTCTATGCTAATTGTTTTGGCTACACAGATTTAATGTGAAAAATAAAAATGAATTTTTTTCATCAACACCCCATTTTACCTGGTGTGGTATGAAAGATGATGGAATCATCAACGTAATCATGATGCGGTATGATAAAGTCATAAAATTGATTTTCAAAAGTTTTGAATAAATTAAAAATGAGTCAATGCCAATTGTTTCGGCTAGACATCCTTGTTATAAACTGAGTGGAAACCAATAATGTTTGGTACGACATATATACTGAGAAATGGAAAATGCCTTTATGGAAGGCCGTAAAATGTTGATTATATATCGACCAAAATTGTAGGATGATATGCATACTCCTAGGATGGTAATAAGGTTGATCCCCTTCAAGACATCTAAATCTAAACATATTCCTAAATCTTAAAGATTGACAGGAATGATTGATACGGATCCCGACGGACTGGGCTATCAATCCTCAGTTAAAACGATGGTTAATTGGATACGGATCCCAGGACGGGCTATCAACCATCATTATTTAAAATTAAATTGTGAAATTGTTGTTGATTTTGGAAAACATGAAATGTGTGTCAAACCAAAGTGTATTGGTAAAACTTTTGAACTGAGATGAAATTGATTCCCTTGTGGGATGATATATATGTTCAGTATTGTCTGACATATAGTGCGAACGGGCACAAGTAGGATGATATGCATACTCCTAGGATGTCGAGGAGGCTGATCCCCTTCAAAATATCCGAACTAATGATTCATATGTCTATATGACCTATGGGAATGATTACTACATGTTCATTCAATTTAAACACGGTGTGAGTATAACTGGTTAAATGTTTAAACTTTTTAAGCCTTTTATAGCTCATCCTTACAAATATAAATTCCTTTGCAGAAAGGAAATGTGTATAGATAAGTGAACACGTGAGAAAAAGATGAATTCAGAAAATTTATATTAAAGACTACGTTAGAGATAATTTCGAGGACGAAATTCTTATAAGGAGGAGAGAATGTAATATCCTGAATATTTATAGAACCTATAAATATGATATTAAATGACTAAAGTTGATTGTAAAATAATTTCGAGGATGAAATTATTTTAAGGAGGAGAGAATGTAATATCCTGAATATTTATAGAACTTATAAATATAATATTGAATGACTAAAGTTTTTTTTTCGTTTGTAAAGTTAATTTCGAGGATGAAATTCTTGTAAGTTGGGTAGAATGTAATATCCCAAAAATTTCAAATGTGATCTAACAAGATCTAATAAATATTATCAATTTAAAACCTAAGAATAACTGCTCAAGTATACGTTAAGCTATCTAAAAGACTAAAAATGATTCGTAGATTCGTATACAATTAGAGGTTAGAACTATAACCTAAGTTATGTGCTATATGAATAAATAAGCTTGTATTGAACTTCAAATGTGTTATATGTTTTCTGCTATGTATAGTATTTTGTGTTTTGGTTTAAGTAGTTAAACTTAACACTTATTAAAATCAAGAAGTTAATTTAAGGCTAAAACCTAAATTGGGTAAAAGGTTAAAACCTAAACCCTAAGGGATAAACCCTAGGAATAACCTAGGTTTTCTAGCGAAATGTGTACGTCGTAATAACATTCTGTTTTAAGATTTACCGATAATACGATGTGAAAATACATATTATCCAATAAAAGTTTTTCTCGAAAAACGTGTAAATTACTATTCACGATAATAAGACAAAATAGGAAAAAAGACAAAAAGAAATATTTTTGTTACTTTTTGATCGTCTAACTATTTTCTGGGAAATAGTCGTCGAAAACACTATTCACCCAAAAAACGCTTTTGCGTCTTTTTTTCAATTTTCGAAGAATACGCGAATGTTAATATTACGGAGAAAGATGGAATATCCAATAAAATTAGAAAACGAAAAACGTAGTTTTTCGACTGTGGGATGAATTATAGAAGTTAAAAACGAAGAGTGCAAGAATAAATACGAGTATAATACAAAATATTATACGATAGAATATGAGATTAATACGAGGTATAATACGCGTGAAATACGATGTAGATACGAATAAATAAACTAAGAATCCATGTGAACTTGAATCGACCAATCAGATGCAAGCATGATGTAATCATGACATCATCTTCAAAGTAGCACAAATATGATGTCATCATGATGTCATCATGATATCGTGGATTAATGCGAAAAGACTATTATGCCCTAACTTAGGAAATCCTATAAATAGAAGCCCATCCCATCTTCATTTCTCACCAATTCACAAAATCAAAGAGCAAAATTACTCTCTAGATATATTTCAAGTATTGATAGTTGCCAATAAATAGTTAAAACTTTCAATTTCAAAAGGTAATCATCTTAGTAGTTATAACGTTCAATTTCAATTCGTAGTTATAACTAATTATACATTTTACTAGTAGTTATAATGTCAAAATTCATTTTATAGCTAGTGTAGTATATATCATGATCACTAGAAGTTATAATGTCTAAATCATTACAACTATAGTGAAGAAATGATCAAATCGTAAGTAGTTATCATGTTCAAAATTTTCAAAGTGTTCTTCGTGTTCTTCGTATGTTCTTGAGTAAAAGTCATAAATCTAATATAAATAGGTTTATGATTTTGGTATTTTTATGTTATGAAGTATTATTGAGTCTTAGAACATGTTATCTTAACAAATTAATGCTAGTGGTACCATGTTTCACATGGTTAACCCAAGATATTTTGATCAAAGTAGACTCACAGACCTTTCTGCCCATTTTCTGAAATTTTTAATTCCAAATCTGCTTCTGTAATATAAATAATATTGTAGAGGAGGAAATTCTAATGAATTTAGACTCAAGAATCACCCAAAAATATTTTGAAACGATGAAGTTATGACAGTTCCTGTAAAGGACGTCAAAGCTGAAAATTTATTAGAGGCTCTCGGGTTTAAGGACTTAAAACTGAGTTTTTGAGCTAGGATGTTATGGAGCCTATAACACCTATGAAAATAGTTAAGTCAAGTTATTATATTACATATGACGTAATATAATACGATGAATCTAACCGTTTATGCACTAAATGATTGTGTAGGGTTATTTTAACAAGTTTGAGTTTAGTGTTTATTATCCTAAACACCAAGGCAAGTCTTCTAACTCTTATTTGATTATATGCAAGTTCTAATCCTTTATGTGTTATTGTGCAAGTCTTTTCTAAACCTTGCTTATATTGTTATGTGTAATTGTTATTATGTGCAATTGTGATTATGTGCAACTGTTATAAGTTGTTTATATGATTAACTGTTGAATGTTAATTGATTATGAAATGAAATATCTGTCAAGTATAAGCATGTTAAAATTTATATGAAAGCATAAAACTGTTTATGTGATATTAGTTAGACTTGCTGAGCCGTCGTGCTCATTTTTGCGAATAAAACTTTATTTGCAGTTAAGAAGAACGTTAAGAAGATCATGGAACGTAAAAGAGGAAAGCATAGGCTAGTTTTCATGATTATTTAATTGTTGTATTGTTTATAGTCATAATGACTTTTGCAATACAAACAAACAATCATGTAACCGAATATTATATCAATATTACCAGTTTATTGTTATCGAACGTTGTTATGTCTTTAAATTTGATATAACTTAGAATTGTTAAAGAACTATAAATCTGAGTGAGGGTATTGGTAATATGGACTGATCATGTTATGCCTATACTCTGAAATTCAGATAGATAGTAAAACATTAATACAATATCTATAAGAACTATGCATCTGAATGAGGGTATTTAAATGATATTGAAAGTCCTATAAGCTCTAAGGTTACACTTAATGAGCGCCGGTAAGGTGCCATCTTTACCGGAATGCGCCCCTCAGTTCTATGGACAATCTTATCGTTAATACTGTGAATGTCAGATAGATAGGGAATATCGATATGAAAGAGATATTCATCGGTTATAAATCTATACATCCAAGTGAGGGTATCCAAACACAGTTGAAGTTATGCTGAGAACTATTAATTGTTATGGGATACTGTGAACATTGGATAGATAGAAGTTATATATTATGGAATATTTATAGTTGAATATTATCACTTTTCCGCATTATACTCTGATTAGTAGAAGTCAAGATTTCTATAGTAGTATGTAAAGGTTGTACAAGTCAGTACGAAGTCTCACCGGGCTAAAAGAAGCTAGCAGGTGGATTTTCGGGGCGTGACAATAGGTTTATCTACAGGTTCCTCGATTCGACTTAAAGTGCTTTGTGGTTCTTGAACTCTTTCAAGATCTATTACCCTCCCACTAGCTCTTTCAATGATAAACACCTTTATCTAAGAAGGCAACGTGTAGGATTATAGTAATAATACCCTAAACTTTCTTTAGGATATCCCACATATCTGCACTTGTCAGATTTTGTCCCAAACTTATCTTTGAAACCTTTTCACATAAGCTGGACAACCCCTTATCTTAACATACTTAAGAGTAGGAATCCTTCCTATCTATAACCTTTATGGAGTCTTGGGCTCGGATTTTTGAGGTTACCTTATTTTGTAGATATGCAGCCGTTTCTAGGGCATAACCCCAGATGGATACTAGAATGTTGGTAAAAATCATTATGGACTGCACCATGTCCAACAAGGTACAATTACTCTTTTTAGATACACCAATCAATTATTGCGTATCAGGAGGTGTCCATTATGAGAAAATACCATTTTGAGATGATCTAGAAACTCATTGCACAAGTATTCCTTCCTCGATCTGATCAAAGAATCTTAATACTTTGTCAATATATTTCACTTCTGAATTCTTTGAACATTTCAAATGATTCAGACTTGTATTTTATCAAATACACACATTCAACTCTTTGAATGATCATCTCCTTTTCTTTTACTAGTTTGTTCAATTTGCAAAATTATTTTTCGTGTAAGTCAAGTATACAAAGTGTGACACCCCCAAATCTGGGTACTTAATTTTCCCCTGATTTGGTGTTCACTATCCCATTCATTCACATCTAACTACCCATAATTAAGCAATTAAAATAAACTTAATTAATCATCTCCCAAACCGGGTTACATCAATAATTAAAATCCCAGGTCACCACAACCTTAATACATCAAATGCGGAATATAAAAAAAAAAGTCTAAAACAAGTCTGGTACAAATGTTCATCAATTAATTAATAAATCTAGAACTATTTCTGCATCTTGCCCTTGCCCTTACTGGTGGACGGCTCGTCCTGCTTCTCGGGCTTAGCTGAAATATTTAATGCAAGAGTGAGCAAACAATTGCCCACAAGAATGATAACAATAACTTTTAATTGAAATAGAGTTCAAATGAGAAGCAATGATTTTTTGAAGTTAATCAATAAGTAATCAAAGTTTGAATATATCTGAGGGTCTCAAGACCTCGAACTATGTCCTAGGTTAACAAGTATTTTTTTTTTACCGTAACCTTTAACAGTCTTAAAGACTATATATGGACCTTCATCTCGTACTCAGGGGGATCAGCCCTTTGTACAATGTATTGTGCACAAACATTTTAACGCTAAGCGTAATAATCCCCTATGTTAGGGTTGTTCATCTCAGTTTATAATAAGAGTCCGTACCAAAAAGAACTTGGCTTGGAACAAGTTTAGATAATCTAAGTTTTTGAAACGCTCATCAACTAAGGACTAGCTGAATCAATAATGGTTTGCTAGTCTAGTTCTTTAGTAAAGTTTGTATTCGAAGTTTGAATGATAATCAAAGACTGAATAAATAATATCTGAAACAAAATATAATTACTCAACATGATATCAGCCTTGCTTGAATAACAATAAGCTAAGGTTAATTAATTCACTCAAAGGAAGTAAACTTGTTGAAATAATAACAAGCTTAAAGAATAGAAAACTTGCTATAATAATTTAACAAGTTTAAAGAAAGAAAACTTGCTCAACGTAAAAGTAATAAGTTGAGATAAGGAAACTTTGCCTCAAGCGTAGATTACAAATTAAATAATTCACGATCCTTAAATCAACCTATACAATTAATTATAAGATGGTAACATAAATTAGTTACAAAATTTATAATCACTTTAGGTTCCTTTTACCTAATTATAGTATCTCATTTAACATACTTTAGACAACAAATGCTAAGTAGCAACCATCTTGGTAGTACATTAGTCACATTAATATAAGTTTAATTATGCATCATAATTTCCCAGAAAAGAAAATAATAAATTAATTTTTTTTTTTTTTAAACAGTAGCGTTTCTCGCCGGGGCGAGAAAAAGCTTAACAATTTCGTCGCCGGCCCGGGGCGACTCTGTCGCTGGGGCGAAGAAACCAGTTTCATTTCTATCGCCGGGGCGATAGACTTGACTGTCGTCTTCCCCAGCTCGCGAACCAGTGAAAACTTAGGCCAAAATTTGGCCAAAATTTTCCGAATTCTACCATCCAGAAAACAAATTAGATATACCCAAACACCATATATGATATAAAACATTTACTCAACATGTTTCTAACTAATCTAAGCATTATAAAACACATAATCAATCAATTTAAAACCAAAAATTCACTGTTTTATAAAATAACCATGTTTTTGCCATTTTCATAAAACAAAACTCTGTAAATTCATTTTTCAATCAATTGAACCCATTCTTCTTGCATTATTCATGTTTTTCATCAAATAATCATAAACAATTATCAATTTACCGATTAATAACCAATTAGAGCATCAATTTTCATACATATATACAATTCATAAAGTAAACTCTGTAAAAAACTAAAAACTCAATTCTAAAGCATGTTTTCATGGATTAATACCTCTAAATTAATTGTTAATCATCATATAATCATCTAACACATGATTATTACCAATTACAACAACTATAATCAAATAGTTCATATATTCTAACAATTGAATTTACATACAGTAACTAAAACTATATACAGAAGAATAAAACCAAAAGGAAAAAGAAATTATACCTTCAATTACTTTAGGAACTTGATGAATTCTTTTAAAATTACAAGTTCTTTCTCAATTCTTTCTTCTCAATTCTCAAATTCTCAAACTCTGTGGCACCCCCAAATCCGGGTTTCCTAACCTCGAATTCGGTGCTCACGATTCTCAACAACAAACATACTTTCTAACTAAATGCGGAATAATAAACATACATTGTTTATCGAATAGAATTAAAGTCTTACAATTCCGGTCCCAAGGTTCTTTAACCTTAACATAAAACGTACCCTTAATACAATAAAAGGTTCACCTAATCAAACACCATTCAATAATAACTAGTACATAGGCACTATCGGGCATCTATTCCTGCACCTTCCCTTTTCCTTTGTCTCCTCTAGACGTTTCTGCCTTAGCTGAAATAAAGATCATGATATAGCAAGGGTAAGCAACTAATTTGCTTAGCAAGTATATACACAAAGAGATATATCATGATAGAAGGAAATTTCGCTTTCAATGTTCAACAACAGTATAGAAGTGTGAAGAATAATGAATTATCAGTCAACAGTGAATATTCGAATAATTGAATGACAATTACTGAGTGGTTTGAAATAACCAAGGACGTTTTCCAAGGTTCTCAGCATGTAAGTTGGACCTCTTAAAAAGTTTTGGTAATCGAGGGGATCAGCCTCTCATACCCCGTGATTTATGCATAAACACTTAATAACCAGCATTGATATCATGCCTTAAACAAGTTTATCCTTTTCTCAGCTAAGAGTTCTTACCACAACAATTTAATAAGAACAACTTTTAAAATACTATTGTCTTAACCAATTTAGACATGCTGGATCTAGCTGATGCAAATAGCATAGATCGATCTCATAAACAATTCATACTTGAAAGAACTTTAATTAAATTTACAGTTCAATCATAATAGGATAGGAATTCAATTGCACAATGTGCGAATCTCAATAATCAGTATAGATGTGAATAATCGACAATAATTATTCACTAACATGCTTCGAAAATAATAACTCGAGTTTGAGTTAGGGAACTTGCAATAATGTAAGAAGTTTAGGGTTAGGAACTTGCCTGTCTGCTCAGCTACAAATAATTCTAGCTTTTACTATTTGGCCTTGAAGAACCTAACATAGATAATGTCGGTCTATCAATTAGTACTGCGTAGTTGTACGCCGATACGCTTACTTATGCTATTTATTTAACAATTTAAGAAATTCACATAGCACACAGTAAATAAACTATAGCAAATTTTATAAGGCACTTAATTGATTTTTAGGTTGATGGTCTAAGTAATTAGCCATGTATCCCTTAAGTAATAAACACTTATTAATCCCTTAAACAATTAATTATAATTGTTTAATTAATTAACATTACTCTCTCTTAATTAATATTCATTTATTAACCCTTAGACAATTTATCAAAATTGTTCAGTTAAGGTGCTATTTAAAATTTCCTTACTTATTAACTTTATCTTTATTTAATTACTATTTAATATTTGTTAAACAGAAATTAATTAATTATCTTTAGTTATTAGTAATTAATAACTAATTATATTTACTTATTAATTATATAATAATCGAATTATTAATTTTAATCATATTTAATTATTATTTAGGATTAAATAATAATTAATTAGGTAATTCGAATAATTGATTAGTAGGTAAGAATTATCTTTAGTCATTATTTAATAATAACTAATTAGGATTATTTATTAGTTAAAGTTAATCAAATGAATTATCTTTAGTTATTATTTAATATTAAATAATAACTAATTAGGTTTATTTATTACTTAATATTAATACTTAAATATTGATTATCTTTATTTAATATTTAAGAAGTAAATAATTAATATATTAATTAAATATTCATCATCTTTATTTATTATTTATTGATAAATAATAAATAATTAACTTACAAATTTGTTCATATTTAATTATTATTTAATATTAGTCAAATAATAATTAAATATTTATTATCTAACACTGAGTAATAATGATCTTTATTCTTACTCTTATTTTATCTTTTAGTTAATAAGTAATAATTAATTAGTCGTTACCTTTATTATTTAATACTAATTAAATAATAATTAATCATTATCATTATTTATTAATAATAAATACTTAATTTGACTTTATTCTTAGCTTTCATTCATAAAGAAAACAACTTGTATCCCACTTGGATAATACTAAAAATATCGTTATATGATAATAACACTTTAATCACCCAACTGCCTAAGGCGTTCATGCAGCCTATACTGCACACAGACACACACCCATAAGCTTAGGCCCTTACCAACAAGCTTTGTGTTAGCAGTCACCATAGCCCACACTGTTGGTTTCAGTTCTGTGAATCAGCCCAATCACTCACACAGAAAAATAATTGGGCTCTAACCGTACAACCAGTTTGCTGAATATACACTTAACCAAGAAGAAAGAAAAATAAGACTGGTTCGCTCAAGCATTAAAGCAAACATATGGTGAGCAATACAAGTTCTACAAAAGTTCGTCGACACACATGATTTTCAGTACCTACTACCAGCCAAAATTCCAACACATGATAGACTAACAACTGATTCTTATAAGCAAATGTGCATTGACAGTTTATTAAATCACCAAACAGAGCTAAAGCCTGCAATTACCACAAGGTGCATACATTACTATCCTAACGCAGTACACAATTAACTGTCAGAATTTCCTAGGATTCCAAGATACAGAGTCCCAACCATGAATTAACACACTAAAATTTTCCAATTCACCGAACCATACAACGTATAATACAACCCAATCACAGAAGGAAAAATAAAAAAATAACAAGGCAACTCAATCGCTCACTGGTATACCTTGCTACCGACCGAATTGCAGTATTCCTTCTTCTTCCAAAATAGGCAACGAAATTAGAGGGCATCCACAGCTAGTTCCCCTGCTTCCCTCTTCCTTGCGATTTGCTTTTCTATCTTTAATTGAAATTTCTAGCAGCTCCGTTTAGGGTGTGGGGGGTTTTCAATTTATAGAGGGAATTTTACCCAATTCACTGGGTATTACCTCAATCGACCCATCACCGCCCAACGGTAGGAAGGAGGCAGCGACTGATGGTCCACATCACGCCCCAACCGTTGCACAGCTAGGTTTCGGCCCGCCCCTCGAGCCTTGCGTCACCCTCACCGGTCAAGTCGCCGGACTTCTGGAACCCTTGGTTCGAACGTCGAACCTTCGGTCGTCCACTTCAGCCCTTGAATTGTCCGCTTACTCCGAGTTGTCGCCGGCGTACGCCTGGCGACACCTCCTTCTCGTCCCGTCCCGTGCTTGATTGATTGAAAATCCTAGGTCTAGCTAGGTTCGCCTCACTCTATCCTTTCTTCTCGGTTCGACTGATGGAGAGGCTAGGGCTTTGGATTCCATTGCTCGGTTGCATCTTAACCCCATAACCGTTCTCCCCAATTTTGATTTCACCAGTCATAAGGGTACCCCAATTGAGTTACCGTTTGCCCAAATCAAGTTAGGAACGGATCCGACCCGGCAAGACAAATAAATGGGGCTTAACCCAATAATTGGGCCGGCTAATGAATGGAGAAGATAAGGGAATTGGGCCCAATAGGAAAATAAAAGAAAATTTGGGCTCAGCTTATTATAAAGTTTGGGGTCCAATCCAGAAATAAATAAAAAGAAATGAAATGGGCCAATCCCAATGAGAGAAAAGTGACCCACTTAAATTAATTATATTTCTAATATTTACAATTTATAACTAATCCAATTAATTAATTATTTAAAATATTTATTTTAACCATATTTCTTTATTCGAATTATTTAATCCGATAATGATAAAATTATTTATTAAATTTTCTTCCCAATTTTCCTGCAATTAAATCCTTAAGGTTAGCCCACTAATTTAAATCAAACTATTAATGAGCCATTTCTAATGCAAGAAAATTATTGGACCATATAACTATTTAATTAAATAATAATACCTACACGGATCCAATTAAATTTGTAAAATTAAATAAAACGAATTTTATTTATCAAGATAAATTAATACAATATTTAAAAATTCCTGGACATTACAAACTCTGCTCTCTCTTTTCTCTCAAACTCTGATGTTCTTCTTTCTTTTCTTTTTCTCTCTGTTCTTCTCTTTTCTTTTACAACAGACGCAACTTAAAAAAAATAAACTGATAGAATTAAGAAAATAAAAACTGACAATTAAATCAAATAATAACATAAAAATCTAATTTAATTCATCAGTTATAAAATTCAAAAGCCATAAGGCTATGTTTGGCAATTACAATTAAGGATAACCTATTATTCTTATGTCTTGTTTGGTAAAACACAATTAAAATAACCCATTATTTCCAAACAAAGATCATAAGACCTTGTTTGGTAAAACTAAATTAAAACTCCTTTCATTTATTTTAATAAACCAATATAACATATAGTTTAAAATGTCACACATTTAATTCAATTGAACTTATTATTAAATAAATTCAATTAAATATAATTAACTCAAATAATAATTTCATTTAACAAATAACAATAATACCAAATAAATTCTCTTATTCAAATAAATTATTTATTCAAATAAACCTTTTCATCATCTAATTTAATCATTAAATTAAATTAGAATAAACATAACAAATCACATTTAAATAATATTTAACATTACTAAATTCAACAAATACCCACATTTAACTCAATAAATTAATAAAAATATTTATATAACTCAATAAATATTTTTATTCAATCATAAAAATTGCATTCGTTACACAAAGTCTATTAAGTAATCTTCCAGTTTCAAACAAAACATTATCATGCCGATACAACGCTTCGTAGGGTGGCATGCCGATACTGGCGTGATGACTGTTGTTGTAAGAAAATTCGACCAAAGGTAAATGATCATCCCAGTTGCCCTTGAAATCCATGACACACGCTCTTAGCATGTCCTCCAACGTTTGAATTGTTCTTTCACTCTGGCCATCGGTTTGAGGATGATAGGCTGTACTCATTCGCAACTGTGTCCCCAAACAAGTTTGCAGACTCCTCCAAAACTTTGATGTGAACCGCGGATCCCTGTCTGACACTATTGATACTGGAACACCGTGCCTCGAGATAATTTCTTTGATATATAACTTCGCTAGCTGATCTAAAGTGAATCTGACTTTGATTGGTAAAAAGTGCGCTGATTTCGTCAGTCGATCCACGATGACCCATATCGCGTCATATCCCTTCTGAGTAGCTGGAAGACCTACCACGAAATCCATCGTGATATGCTCCCATTTCCATTCTGGTATCTCCAAAGGCTGTAGCAAACCACTTGGTCGTTGATGTTCTGCTTTTATTCTCTGACAGGTTAGGCACTTCGCAACACACTCAGCAACCTCTCTTTTCATGTTTGGCCACCAGAAATGTTGGCGAAGATCTTGGTACATCTTCGTACTTCCTGGGTGAACCGAAAATCTTGAACTATGGGCTTCGGTCAAAATCTCTTCTCTGATCTTTAGTTCTGTCGGAACCCAAATTCGGCCTTCAAATCTAAGCAGTCCTTCAGTGTCAACTTTGTATTTAAGCTTTTCGCCCTCAAGCAATCTTTTCCGTATCTCAGCACATTCCTCATCTTTGAGTTGCGCTTCCTTCACTTTTTCCACCAGAGTTGGTTGGGTTTCTATCTGAAATAATTTTTCGGTCGACGTCATCTGATTCTTTACTTCTAGTTCCAACTTAGCCATTTCCTCCACGAGCTTCTCCTGAGCGGTTAACAAAAACAATTTCTCCCGACCCTTTCTGCTCAAAGCGTCTGCAACCACATTGGCTTTTCCCGGATGGTATAGGATTTCACAATCATAGTCCTTGATTAACTCTATCCATCTCCTTTGCCGCATATTCAAATCTTTCTGTGTAAAAATATACTTCAGACTTTTATGGTCTGTGCATATTTCACACTTCTCCCCATAGAGATAGTGTCGCCAGATTTTCAGAGCAAACACCACAGCTGCTAACTCTAAGTCATGGGTCGGATACCCTTTTTCATAGTCTTTTAGTTGGCGCGATGCATATGCAATAACCTTTCCATTCTGCATCAACACACAACCAAGTCCCTTATGCGATGCGTCGCTATACACCACAAAATTTCCTGTATCATCTGGCAAAGACAATACAGGTGCCGAACTTAGTCTCTTCTTTAGTTCTTGGAAACTCTCTTCACACTTCTCCGTCCAAACAAACTTCACTGATTTTCTTGTTAAATTCGTTAACGGAGTGGCGATTCTCGAGAAATCTTGAATAAAACGCCTATAATATCCTGCCAAACCTAGGAAACTCCTCACTTCTGACGGTGTTTTCGGCTGATCCCAGTTTATCACAGCTTCGACTTTTGATGGGTCTACCGATATTCCGTCCTTATCAATCACATGCCCAAGAAATTGCACACGTTCCAACCAAAATTCGCACTTCAAAAATTTTGCATACAATTTCTCTTTCCTTAACGCCTCTAATGTCACCCTCAAATGCTCGACGTGTTCTTCCTGAGTTTTGGAATATACGAGGATGTCGTCTATAAACACCACTACGAATTTATCCAGAAATGGTTTGAACACCCTATTCATTAAGTCCATGAATGCTGCAGGCGCATTCGTTAAACCAAATGACATAACCAAAAACTCATAGTGACCATATCTAGTTCGAAATGCCGTCTTTGGTATATCCTCCTGTCTCACCTTCAACTGATGGTACCCACTTCGTAAATCTATCTTTGAAAAGTACCTTGCCCCCTTTAGTTGATCAAACAGGTCATCGATCCTTGGCAACGGATACTTGTTTTTGATCGTGACCTTGTTCAATTCTCTATAATCAATGCAAAGACGCATTGATCCATCCTTCTTCTTAACAAATAATACCGGCGCTCCCCACGGCGAAACGCTTGGTTGAATATACTTTTTATCTAGCAACTCCTGTAGTTGCGCCATCAACTCCTTTAATTCCACTGGAGCCATTCGATACGGGGCCTTCGATATAGGGGCCGTTCCCGGTGCTAAATCAATCACAAACTCGATTTCCCTATCTGGCGGTAATCCTGGTAAATCTTCAGGAAACACGTCCACGAAATCTCTAACCACTGGTATCTCTTCCAACTTTGCACCTTCCTTTCGCATATCAACTATGTAGGCTAGATACCCTACACAGCCTTGCCTCAACATCTTTCTGGCCTGCATCATCGTCAGACAACTCGCTTGTCTAGGCGATTTGCTACCATAAAATACAACCTTTGACGGAGTCATAAGGTTTATACACTTCTTTTGACAGTCAATGACTGCCCCATGATTAGTCAACCAATCCATACCCAATATAACGTCAAACTCCCCAAGTCGAATTGGGATCAAGTTTACCGTCGTTATCTGACCCTTAATATCTATTTGACAATCCTTGTGGATAAGTTTAACAGGAATTATTTCCCTATTCGCAATCTCTATGTTCATAGGGTAATCTAGTTCTTCCTGGGGTAATTCTAAGTTCTTAGCAAAATCATCGGATATAAATGAGCAAGTAGCACCCGAGTCAAACAATACATAAGCATTAATATTATTGACTGGAATGATACCTGACACCACATCCTTTGACTGCACAGCGTCCTGCACCGTCATGTTGAACGTTCGAGCGGTAGGTCGGTTGGGCTGTGTCGGTCCGGTGATAGTCAGATTACCTCCACCGCTGCTCCCTTTTCCTGCACCAGCTCCTCCTGTAGCTGTTTTCTTAGGGCACTCTCTGGCAAAGTGATCCTTCGACCCGCAAATGAAACATGCTCCTTTCTTCGGATTAGGGCAATTTGGTGAAATATGGCCCTCTTGTCCACAGTTGAAGCACACCCGCTTACCCTTCAAACAAGCACCCATATGGCTCTTCCCACAGTTACTGCATACCTCTATCTTCTTCTTCTGATTACCCTGCTGACTTCCCACAGAGTTACTATCATTCCACTTCCTTTTCTGATTACTGCCCCCATGGCTACCACTTGCTTTGTTTTCATTCTCATTCTTCTTTTTCTTCTGCTCCTGGTTGTACTTTGACAGAGCATCACTGCCTCCCTCAGCGATAATTGCCTTTTCTAGCACTGCACTGCCGCAAATGAACTTAGTTGAAACAACGAAACTCTACTATATAACCAGGGTTTCAGTCCCTGCTCAAATCTCCTAGCCTTCCGCTCATCCGTGTTAACCTGATATGGCGCAAACCTTGCCAGCTCATTGAACTTTGCAGCATATTCAGGTACCGTCATAGTACCTTGCTTCAGCTCTAGGAACTGCACTTCCATCTGGTTCTGCGCGCTTACTGGGAAGTATGTCTCGAAAAATATTTCTTTAAACCGCTCCCACGGTATTATACCCTGACCACCACGAGTTTTGTTTGCCTGCCACCAGTAGCTGGCTTCTGATTTCAGCATGAATGTCGCAAATGCCGTTTTCTGGTCTTCACCGACTCTGGCGACATCGAACACTTTCTCCATCTCCATGATCCATGTTTGAGCTTCAATCGGATTCATGGAGCCCTGAAATTCTGGAGGTCCGACAGCCTTGAAGTCTTTGAAGGTCGTGGCCTGTGTGACGCCCCCAAATTCGGGTCTCCAAATACCCGGATCCGGTCATCACGATTCAACATAAACATCCACCTCTAACAACATATGATATCTAAAAGTGCGGAATATATAAACATACGTTGTTCATTACAAGGTGTTACTAGTCCCAGAATACAATTAACCTTAATCAAGTACATCAACCCATACCCTAAATAACTATTAGGGTTTAAATTACATGAACAGTAATTAAATTACACATGATTATAAAGTCTGCTACAAGGAATCTATTGTTTCATCTTTTCTTTTCCTTTGTTCTTCCCTGAAGTCTCGGGTTTTGCTGCAATAAAGTCATGATATAGCAAGAATGAGCAACGAGTTTGCCCAGCAAGTTTAAAGTACAACAATAAAGATATATCATGATGAAGGGATGATAAAAAAGGGATTTCAACAATAAAATAATCAGAAGCAATGACAATGAATGCTTTTAGAACAATTGATAATCAGATAGACGTTGAACGATAACTTCCAAAGGAGTCAATAGCTGGTTGACCCTCTGGTTACTGGCTACAGAATAACGTACTTGAGGGGATCAGCCTCGCGTACCCTATGTATATGCATAACATTTAATTCTGCTATTTGTACCTTATTTACGGTACGTGGGGTACTCCCCTATAAATAAAGGGGTGTCCATACAGTCTAAGGATCCTTACCATTGATTGGTTCGGATAGCTTTTATAAATTTTCACAAAATTGTCTGACCGAACAAGGGTTCAGACTCAACCATGAATGGTTTATAGATTTCTGAATTTAAGTATACGAATTCGAATGCACGAATGTCAATAATTATACAGATGTGGAATAATTCTGAAAGTAATTGGACCACTTAAAGCATGCTTGGAGATAAAATTCAAGCTTAAAGAATACTTGCAAGAATATATACCTTTTGCATGAAATAAAATATTGCATAAAGTTTTTAGGAGTATTGCTCAAGGTAAAAAGTTGAGTAAGGAAGAACTTGCAATAATGTAAGAAGTTTAGGGTTAGGAACTTGCCTGTTTGCTCAGCTACAATTTAAATTCTAGCTTTAATTACTTGACCGTGGATAACCTATCAGTTGGTTAGAATTGGTTTATCCATTAGCATTGCGTAATTATACCCACTTATGCTATCCATTTAGCAGATAAATAATTCACCGAACTTAATTACTACCTAGCCATCAGCTAACAAAAATTTAATGACCTCTATTTATTATTTAAACAGATAATAATTAATCAGGGTCACTATCATTTGAATACTCCAATTATTACCTTTAATTGCTTCCAGGTATGGTCTAACAATCCTTATTTATCATTTATAAAATAAATTCATTTTGGTTTAAAGATAACAGAAAACCCCTGATCATTTATTTAGTTTACTCTTAATTACTATTTACCTTAGGGGTAATTTAGTAATTATGACTCTTGTTCTTTATTAACTAAATACTTACAGTATAAATCCTACTCACACTTAATTAAGCAGTCCTTAAGTGTTCATTAACCTTATTTATTAAGGACTCAAAAATTATTAATTAATTTAATAATTTCCCTTATACTTAATCATTATTTCATTAATGATTAAGTAATTACCACCCTTATTATTAAGTAACTTTATTTATACTTAATTATTATTATTAAATAAGAATTAAATGTTTATTATCTTTATTTATAACTAATAATTATTTTATTAATTTTATTCATATTTAATTATTATTATTATTAAATAATAATTAAATATTTATTATCTTTATTTATTATTTATTGATAAATAATAAATAGTTATTTTATTAACTTTATTCATATTTAATCATTCTCAATTATTTATCTATTGTTCAAGTAACAAAATTCAGATTAAATCTTCATTATCCTTACTTATTATTTGTTGCTAAATAATAAATAATTATTATTTGTAATGTATATTCATACCTATTTTTTTTTTTTTTTTTTTAATACTAATTAGACCCTAGTTATTATCTTTGTTAGGCACTAGTGGTTTAACAGACATTAAACCCCAATGAACTTCACAACCCTTTTTAAATGCTTCCCTGTATGTACTAGGTGTTGACTACATGGCCATCATCAATGAAAACAGCTACCTGCAATGGACCTTAATGTTCCTACAATATCAGATTGTCCAAACAGACACCACACAATACAATGTCAACTGTTGAAAACTAAGCAATATCATACAATCCCAAATAATGTACATCATAACCACTACCATCGGCTGCTACAACCCAACACAATAGTAGCTTCCTAAACTAAATAAATCAACAAGGTATTGACAGAATGCTAAACACTAAAAGGAAGCAACAATTTTGGCTTGGCATTACCACAAACACCTGGTGTGCGTTTTACAGCACATCACCAGCCTAATTACAGTATACAACCGGTATGCCAGAACCTTAAGGTTCCCTTTTTACACAAAATTTCCCAATTCCGGAACAACACAATCAATAACAGAAGAAGAAAAGAGGAGTACAATCTAAACACGATTACACGGCAGTGGGTCAAAACTTAATAAAGTCCATTTATACCTTAAGGCTGGGGTGACCACGACTGAGCTCCTAGTAGCTGTTCTTCTCCTCCTTCCGAAATAGTTGATCGTGTTGGACATACACTATTGATCTCCCCTGTTTCCCCCTCCTTGCTGCGACTTCTCTCTCTTTTTTTTTTTTTTTTCCTAAATTTGGAACCCTAAATTTTAGACTCACAGCAAAGGGTTCGGCAGCCTTGGGGTCAATTTATAGGCAAATCTTTACCCCAATTGGCTGGGTATTACCTCCGTTGGCCGGTTAAGGACCGTCGGTAGGAAGGGAGAGGGCTGTCGGTCGCTTCACATCAAACCCAGCTGTGTTTTTTTTTTTTTTTTTTTTTTCCGTCAGTTCCTCGAGCCGCGCATCACGCCGGTCGTTTTTCGCCGGATTTCTGGGACCTCCGGTCCTTGTCATTCGTTGCTTGGTCGCACTCGTGGTTCTCCTCCTTTCCCCGCTGGTTGCTTCCTTCGTCGCCGGCGCACGCCTGGCGACCCGCCCTTGTCCCGTCTCCTTTGCTCCGCTCGATTGAAGGTTTTTGCTTGATTGATTGAGTTAGGGCTTGGGTCTCTCTCTCTCAATTGATTTCACTGGTCCGAGCTTCCTTCCAATTGATTTTGCCGGTTATACCCATTTGAGCTACTGGTTCCTCATTCCAACTGAGGCAACCCGACTGGAAAGAAAGGAATGGGTCGACCCGCTTGAAAAGAATTGGAATGGGCTCAGCTTAATAGGGTTGGGCCAGCTAAATAAATTAAAGAGGCGGCCCAAATGAAATTTAAGATGGGAATTTGGGCCAGTCAAATAAAATGACCCGATTTAATCCAACCACATCGCACTTAAATTAATTAACGAACCCAATTAATTATTTACCTAGAATATTTATTTTCAACCATAATTCTTTATTTACAAGAATTTATTTATTCATCTTCTTTTCCAATTTCCTTGCAAATTTAAATTCTCAGGGTTAGCCCACTAATTTAAATAAAACTACTAATGAGTCCCCTTAATGCACAGAAAATTTTTGGATCATGTAATTATTTATTTAAATAATAATAATAATAATAATGATGATGATAATAATAATAATAATAATAATAATAATAATAATAATAATACTAATAATAATAATAATACCCCCATGGATCCAATTAAATACGTAAAATTAAATAAAATGAATTTTATTTATTAAAATAAATTCGATACAATGTTTAAAAGTTTTCTGGACATTACATCCTCTCCCCCTTATAAAAATTCCGTCCTCGGAATTTCTCTCTACCTAAGGTTACTCGAATAATTGGGGGTAATTCGCTCTCATTTTCTCTTCGAGTTCCCACGTGGCTTCTTCCACCGCGTGATTTCTCCAGAGAACTTTCACCGAGTGAATGATTTTATTCCTCAACTTCTGCTCTTTTCTATCCAGTATTTGAACAGGAACCTCCTCGTACGATAAATCCCTTTCGACTTGAATTGGTTCATAGGAGATGACATGTTTGTAGTCTGGCTTATACGGACGCAACACTGATACGTGAAACACGTTGTGAATGTGCTCAAGTTCAGGAGGTAATGCTACCTCATACGCCACTTCGCCGATCCGTCTCAAAATTTCGAACGGTCCTATGAACCTGGGGCTTAGCTTGCCCTTTCTCCCAAAACGGATCTTTCCTTTCCAGGGAGATACTTTCAGAAACACAAAACTACCAACTTCAAAGTCTCGTTTCTGGCGATGTAAGTCGGCGTACTTCTTTCGGCGATCCTGGGCTGCTACTAACCGTTGTCTTATTACTTTAATGATCTCCACGGTTTGTTGTACCATTTCTGGTCCCAACAACCTCCGTTCACCAACTTCATCCCAGCACAACGGTGTTCGACACTTTCTTCCGTATAATGCTTCGTACGGTGGCATTCCAATACTAGCATGGTAACTATTGTTGTAGGCGAACTCTACTAGTGGCAAGTGATCGTCCCAGCTGCCACTTAAGTCCATCACAACTGCTCGGAGCATATCCTCTAGAGTCTGAATTGTTCGCTCACTCTGACCATCGGTCTGAGGATGATACGCCGTACTCATTCTTAACTGTGTTCCCAGTCTCTCCTGTAGACTTCTCCAGAAATTTGACGTGAAGCGCGGATCCCTGTCAGACACAATAGATACTGGCACTCCATGTCGTGATACTATCTCTTTCACATAAAGTTTCGCCAGCTGTTCCAATTTGTACCTGATCTTGATTGGTAGAAAGTGGGCAGATTTGGTCAAACGATCTACGATCACCCAGATGGCGTCTAGACCCTTTTGCGTTGTTGGCAGTCCCACCACAAAATCCATTGTGATATGTTCCCACTTCCATTCGGGAATCTCTAAGGGTTGCAATAATCCGCTCGGCCGTTGGTGCTCAGCCTTGATCCTCTGATAAGTTAAACACCGACTGACGAATTCTGCAACTTCCCCCTTCAAGTGCGGCCACCAATAATGCTGACGAAGATCCTGATACATTTTGGTGCTACCCGGATGTACCGAAAATCTCGTATTATGGGCCTCTTGCAAAATCTCTTCCCTTAAGTCTGGTACGTAGGGTATCCAGATCCTCCCCTCAAATCTCAGCAATCCTGCGTTGTCAACCTTATACCTCGAGGCTTTTCCCTCTGATAACTGTCTCCTAATGTCAATACATTCCTCGTCAAATTCTTGAGCCTCCTGTATCTTATCCAGTAGAGTTGGACCTACCGTCACGGCGAACACCTTTTCGTCCACCTCCATTGGATACCTAACTTCCAGCTCCAAACGTTCAAAGTCCCGTATCAATTCCTCCTGGACTGTCAATTGCATCAATTTCACCTTGCCTTTCCTACTTAAGGCATCAGCCACTACATTTGCTTTGCCCGGATGGTACAGAATTTCACAGTCGTAGTCCTTGATCAGTTCCAACCATCGGCGCTGCCTCATATTTAGTTCCTTCTGAGTGAAGATATACTTTAGACTTTTGTGATCTGTATATATCTCGCACTTCTCCCCATATAAGTAGTGCCTCCAGATCTTCAAAGCGAACACCACCGCTGCTAACTCCAAGTCATGAGTCGGGTAACCCGTCTCATAATCTTTCAGTTGACGTGATGCGTACGCCACCACCTTGCCGTGCTGCATTAACACACAACCAAGACCCTTGTGTGACGCATCGCTATACACTACAAAACCTCCAGTGTTGTCCGGTAAGGTCAACACTGGTGCTTGGCTGAGTCTCTTCTTCAACTCCATGAAACTCTCCTCACACTTCTCCGACCAAACAAACTTGACTGTTTTCCTGGTGAGGTTGGTCAACGGCGATGCTATCTTTGAAAAATCCTGGATGAATCTCCGATAGTATCCCGCTAATCCCAAGAAACTTCGGATCTCCGTTGGCGACTTCGGTTGTTCCCAGTTAATAACTGCTTCTACCTTGGCTGGGTCTACCGAAACACCATTCTTGTCGATGACATGACCCAGAAATTGCACTCTTTGCAACCAAAACTCACACTTAGAAAATTTCGCATACAATTTCTCCCTCCTGAGAGCTGCTAATACCATCTTCAAGTGTTCAGCATGCTCCTCCTCTGTTTCTGAATACACCAAGATATCATCGATGAATACGACTACGAATTTATCCAAGTACTGCTTGAACACTCTGTTCATCATATCCATAAATGCTGCTGGTGCATTTGTCAATCCAAAAGACATTACCAGGAACTCGAAGTGTCCATAACGAGTCCTGAATGCAGTCTTCGGGATATCTTCCTGTCTCACTTTCAGTTGATGATAGCCGGTTCTCAGGTCGATTTTTGAAAAGTACTTCGCTCCCTTGAGTTGATCAAACAGATCGTCAATTCTAGGAAGTGGATACCTATTCTTAATCGTAACTTTGTTCAACTCCCGGTAGTCGATACAAAGTCGCATAGAACCGTCTTTCTTCTTTACAAACAGAACGGGCGCTCCCCACGGTGACACGCTCGGCCTGATATAACCTTTATCTAACAGCTCCTGCAGTTGCACCATCAATTCTTTCATCTCTACAGGTGCCATTCGATATGGCGGCTTCGATATTGGCGCGGTTCCCGGTGCCAAATCGATAACGAACTCAGTTTTCCTGTCCGGCGGCATAAGTCCCGGAAGCTCTTCGGGAAAAAACATCGGGGAAATCCCTCACGACTGGTATTTGGCTTATCTCACCCCCGACCTGGCGAGTATCGATCACATGGGCCAAATAGCACACGCAACCTTTCTTAAGTAATCTCCTCGTTTGCATCATAGTAATACAGCAAGACTTCCTTGGTGACTTACTACCGTAAAAGACCACCTTCGACTTGTTAGGAGTCTTCAGGTGTACACACTTTTCTTTACAGTCAATAACTGCCCCGTGGGTCGATAGCCAATCCATTCCCAGGATTACATCAAACTCTCCCAGCCGAATGGGTATCAAATCCACGTTGAGCTTAAATCCTCGCAACTCAGCACAACAATTCCTATGAATGTATTCTACGGGGACAATTTCTTTGTTTGCTACTTCTATGTTCATAGGGTGTTCTAACTTTTCACAAGGTACATTTATCTGACTAGCAAATTCTTCAGAAACAAAAGAACAAGTAGCACCCGAATCAAATAACACATATGCATTTATATCATTGATTGGGATGATACCTGACACCACGTCCTTGGATTCCATTGCATCCTGGACTGTCATGTTGAATGTGCGGGCTGTTGGCCTGTTGGCTTGACTGGCTGGTGCCCCATAGCTCAGCCGGTTATTGTTCCCGCTGTTGCTGTTGTTGTTTCTGTTGCCACTCCCGAGGTCACCATTCCTCTTCGGGCAGTCCTTGATTTGGTGGTCGGGTGCTCCACATGAATAACATCCCCCCTTTGGTTTGTTCTGACATTGGGGAGCCATGTGCCCCGGTTGCCCGCATTTGTAGCAAACGCTTTTTCCTTTCATACACTCCCCCGTGTGGTTCTTACCACAATTACTGCACCTGCCTGGTTTCCTTGCCTCCCCTCCAGACTGGTTCCCTCCGGGCTTATTGCTCCCGAAAGATTGGCTCTCACTCCATTTCCGTTTATTGGGGTTGCTGCCCCCGCTGCTTCCTGCCTTAGGGACCTCATGTCCCTTCTTCTTCTCGTGATTGTATTTGGCCAGGGCCTCACTGCCACCTTCTGCAATGATTGCCCTCTCCATCAACTCTGCAAATGTTCTGATTTTCAATACCGCCACAGAACGGTATAACCATGGTTTCAACCCCTGCTCAAACCTGCGAGCTTTCCTTTCCTCGGTGCTGACTTGGTGAGCTGCAAACCGTGCCAACTCATTAAACTTAGCCGCGTACTCAGCCACAGACATGTTTCCTTGTTTCAGCTCCAGGAACTTGATCTCCATCTCCTGCTTCATGCTCTCTGGAAAGTAATTTTCCAAGAACATCTCCTTAAAACGATCCCAAGCGACAGTGCCTTCTTCAACTCGGCCCCGATTGGCCTTCCACCAATAGTTGGCTTCTCCTTTTAGCATGAAAGTGGCAAAACTTGTTTTCTGCTCCTCTGCCACCCTTGCTACTTCAAAGACCTTCTCTATCTCTTCTATCCAGGTCTGCGCCTCGATTGGGTTAAGAGTTCCCTTGAACTCAGGTGGTCCCGACCAATTTGAAATCTTTAAAGTTTGCAAGATGATGCGCTGGTTCAGCTGCTGCTTGAGTCACTACAGGTGGTGGTCTGGATTGCATAGCCTCGGCCAGCATCTCCGCGAACATTCTCATGGGGTTGGTTTGGTCTCCAACCTCACTTTCTGACTCTTCGACCCGTCGGTTACGTGGCCTTCCCCTTGGCATGGTTTAGAATAAGGAACTGATGACTTTTACCTATAGATTCACATTTTACATCATATGTTATTGAAATAAACAATTAAAAGGTAAAATATTTATCAACACATTTGATTTAAGTGAAACATCTGCATTTATATTCATATACCACCGTTTGTTACAATACGAAACCTGTGGCATACTGCTATAAATGCGCCACTGTGTCCTATTCATCAATAACCCTTCCCCCTAGACAAAAGTGGGGAATCCTAACCTTTCCTCCTTCAAGACCACAAAAGTTGGGGTTTAACTGCTACCCCAATCATAACAACAAACATAAAGTTTCACAAACAAGCATGAATATGTCCCTAACGTAAACAAAAGTGGGACTGACTGTACTAACAACTAAACAACCATCCTATCCCATCACTATACATCATGACGGAGCCGAGCCTGCTGACCAGAAGAGACTGCTCTGTCCCCGATCCTGCGGCGAACCGAGCGGCTGGACTTCCCTACCTCAGTCCGGGGTCTACGGTAGGCTGCATCCAAGGCATGCCCCAGGGTCTCTATCCTCACTGCCCTGGCCTCTAGCTGGTCCTCCAGCTGATCAACCCTCCTGGCCTCCCTGGCCCAGGCCTCCCTGACGCGCATCCTCGCAGCCACCTCCAGTCCGGCCTCAAACCTCATGGCCTCCTGTTTCGCCCTCAGGTGGGCGATCTGCAGATCCCGCTGCTCCAGTCTCTCCCTCAACTCAGCGTTTCGGGCCACTAGCTGATGTAGCAGTGGTCCGACCTGCTGTGCCGAGGACTCGTAGCCCTGCAGCTGTACCTTGGCCACTCCCAAGTCATGGTCGAGCTGGTAGGCCAGGTCTCTGTACTGGTCCTCCCGTATACTGATGGGTCTGGTTCTGCTCCTCCAGATGAGCAATCCGAGCCTCCAACTCCTCGTTTCTGTCCGTCAATCCCTCAATAATATCATCAGCAGTGGATCCCATGCCGTCGATACCAGCAGGTGGCTCCTCCCCCTCAGCCTCGGGATCCACCTCCTCAGTATCAGGGTCCTGACTACCGGACCTCATCACTCTACCCACAACGGGCTCCGGTAGCTCCCTCTGGTAATCCTCCTCCGGCTCGGACTCCTCCTGTAACAGTCCCGGGGCAATAGGAGCATAGCCCACCAGCTGCTCCGCCACTACCGGTATGTCTATAAATACTTCCTCCTCACGGGCTCCACTAGTCTCCCCTACAGCAGCCATCCTACAAACACACAAAACTAGCATTAGTACAACAATAAAATATATTCATTGAAGAAATGAAAGTATATTTCATTGGGTACTACTCGACTCGATGAATTCCCCAATTCATCAAAACCACATATGATAAATCTCCTCGATTTATCTCCTAACACTCGATACGAGTTTACTATGAAGGTTATAACCTAGGTTTCGCAATCCTAAAGTTTATAACCTACAGCTTTGATACCAACCTATGACGCCCCCAAATTCGGGTCTCCAAATACCCGGATCCGGTCATCACGATTCAACATAAACATCCACCTCTAACAACATATGATATCTAAAAGTGCGGAATATATAAACATACGTTGTTCATTACAAGGTGTTACTAGTCCCAGAATACAATTAACCTTAATCAAGTACATCAACCCATACCCTAAATAACTATTAGGGTTTAAATTACATGAACAGTAATTAAATTACACATGATTATAAAGTCTGCTACAAGGAATCTATTGTTTCATCTTTTCTTTTCCTTTGTTCTTTCCTGAAGTCTCGGGTTTTGCTGCAATAAAGTCATGATATAGCAAGAATGAGCAACGAGTTTGCCCAGCAAGTTTAAAGTACAACAATAAAGATATATCATGATGAAGGGATGATAAAAAAGGATTTCAACAATAAAATAATCAGAAGCAATGACAATGAATGCTTTTAGAACAATTGATAATCAGATAGACGTTGAACGATAACTTCCAAAGGAGTCAATAGCTGGTTGACCCTCTGGTTACTGGCTACAGAATAACGTACTTGAGGGGATCAGCCTCGCGTACCCTATGTATATGCATAACATTTAATTCTGCTATTTGTACCTTATTTACGGTACGTGGGGTACTCCCCTATAAATAAAGGGGTGTCCATACAGTCTAAGGATCCTTACCATTGATTGGTTCGGATAGCTTTTATAAATTTTCACAAAATTGTCTGACCGAACAAGGGTTCAGACTCAACCATGAATGGTTTATAGATTTCTGAATTTAAGTATACGAATTCGAATGCACGAATGTCAATAATTATACAGATGTGGAATAATTCTGAAAGTAATTGGACCACTTAAAGCATGCTTGGAGATAAAATTCAAGCTTAAAGAATACTTGCAAGAATATATACCTTTTGCATGAAATAAAATATTGCATAAAGTTTTTAGAAGTATTGCTCAAGGTAAAAAGTTGAGTAAGGAAGAACTTGCAATAATGTAAGAAGTTTAGGGTTAGGAACTTGCCTGTTTGCTCAGCTACAATTTAAATTCTAGCTTTAATTACTTGACCGTGGATAACCTATCAGTTGGTAGAATTGGTTTATCCATTAGCATTGCGTAATTATACCCACTTATGCTATCCATTTAGCAGATAAATAATTCACCGAACTTAATTACTACCTAGCCATCAGCTAACAAAAATTTAATGACCTCTATTTATTATTTAAACAGATAATAATTAATCAGGGTCACTATCATTTTGAATACTCCCAATTATTACCTTTAATTGCTTCCAGGTATGGTCTAACAATCCTTATTTATCATTTATAAAATAAATTCATTTTGGTTTAAAGATAACAGAAAACCCCTGATCATTTATTTAGTTTACTCTTAATTACTATTTACCTTAGGGGTAATTTAGTAATTATGACTCTTGTTCTTTATTAACTAAATACTTACAGTATAAATCCTACTCACACTTAATTAAGCAGTCCTTAAGTGTTCATTAACCTTATTTATTAAGGACTCAAAAATTATTAATTAATTTAATAATTTCCCTTATACTTAATCATTATTTCATTAATGATTAAGTAATTACCACCCTTATTATTAAGTAACTTTATTTATACTTAATTATTATTATTAAATAAGAATTAAATGTTTATTATCTTTATTTATAACTAATAATTATTTTATTAATTTTATTCATATTTAATTATTATTATTATTAAATAATAATTAAATATTTATTATCTTTATTTATTATTTATTGATAAATAATAAATAATTATTTTATTAACTTTATTCATATTTAATCATTCTCAATTATTTATCTATTGTTCAAGTAGCAAAATTCAGCTTATAATAATTAAATCTTCATTATCCTTACTTATTATTTGTTGCTAAATAATAAATAATTATTATTTGTAATGTATATTCATACTTATTTTATTTTTATTTTTTTTAATACTAATTAGACCCTAGTTATTATCTTTGTTAGGCACTAGTGGTTTAACCGACATTAACCCCAATGAACTTCACAACCCTTTTTAAATGCTTCCCTGTATGTACTAGGTGTTGACTACATGACCATCATCAATGAAAACAGCTACCTGCAATGGACCTTAATGTTCCTACAATATCAGATTGTCCAAACAGACACCACACAATACAATGTCAACTGTTGAAAACTAAGCAATATCATACAATCCCAAATAATGTACATCATAACCACTACCATCGGCTGCTACAACCCAACACAATAGTAGCTTCCTAAACCAAATAAATCAACAAGGTATTGACAGAATGCTAAACACTAAAAGGAAGCAACAATTTTGGCTTGGCATTACCACAAACACCTGGTGTGCGTTTTACAGCACATCACCAGCCTAATTACAGTATACAACCGGCATGCCAGAACCTTAAGGTTCCCTTTTTACACAAAATTTCCCAATTCCGGAACAACACAATCAATAACAGAAGAAGAAAAGAGGAGTACAATCTAAACACGATTACACGGCAGTGGGTCAAAACTTAATAAAGTCCATTTATACCTTAAGGCTGGGGTGACCACGACTGAGCTCCTAGTAGCTGTTCTTCTCCTCCTTCCGAAATAGTTGATCGTGTTGGACATACCCTATTGATCTCCCCTGTTTCCCCCTCCTTGCTGCGACTTCTCTCTCTTTTCTTTTTTTTTTTTTTTTTTCCTAAATTTGGAACCCTAAATTTTAGACTCACAGCAAAGGGTTCGGCAGCCTTGGGGTCAATTTATAGGCAAATCTTTACCCCAATTGGCTGGGTATTACCTCCGTTGGCCGGTTAAGGACCGTCGGTAGGAAGGGAGAGGGCTGTCGGTCGCTTCACATCAAACCCAGCTGTTTTTTTTTTTTTTTTTTTTTTTTTTTTTTTGCCGTCAGTTCCTCGAGCCGCGCATCTCGCCGGTCGTTTTCGCCGGATTTCTGGGACCTCCGGTCCTTGTCATTCGTTGCTTGGTCGCTCGTGGTTCTCCTCCTTTCCCCGCTGGTTGCTTCCTTCGTCGCCGGCGCACGCCTGGCGACCCGCCCTTGTCCCGTCTCCTTTGCTCCGCTCGATTGAAGGTTTTTGCTTGATTGATTGAGTTAGGGCTTGGGTCTCTCTCTCTCAATTGATTTCACTGGTCCGAGCTTCCTTCCAATTGATTTTGCCGGTTATACCCATTTGAGCTACTGGTTCCTCATTCCAACTGAGGCAACCCGACTGGAAAGAAAGGAATGGGTCGACCCGCTTGAAAAGAATTGGAATGGGCTCAGCTTAATAGGGTTGGGCCAGCTAAATAAATTAAAGAGGCGGCCCAAATGAAATTTAAGATGGGAATTTGGGCCAGTCAAATAAAATGACCCGATTTAATCCAACCACATCGCACTTAAATTAATTAACGAACCCAATTAATTATTTACCTAGAATATTTATTTTCAACCATAATTCTTTATTTACAAGAATTTATTTATTCATCTTCTTTTCCAATTTCCTTGCAAATTTAAATTCTCAGGGTTAGCCCACTAATTTAAATAAAACTACTAATGAGTCCCCTTAATGCACAAAAAATTTTTGGATCATGTAATTATTTATTTAAATAATAATAATAATAATAATGATGATAATAATAATAATAATAATAATAATAATAATAATACTAATAATAATAATAATACCCCCATGGATCCAATTAAATACGTAAAATTAAATAAAATGAATTTTATTTATTAAAATAAATTCGATACAATGTTTAAAAGTTTTCTGGACATTACAGCCTGCGCTTGGGGTTGGTTCGCAAAGGCTCCCGTTAACAAATTTACCAACTGCTGCATGGGATTAGCGTTGGCTTCTTCGTTGTTAGTAGATCCCTCGGGGGTCTGTTGACGTGTTGGTTGTCTTCTTGGAGGCATTTTACTGATAAGAATTCTCGTTATTAAACTATTGCTCAATTACTCAAACATTTAAGTCTTAACTTAAACATTTATGAACAACACTTAAATACATAACACATCTGATAAACTTTCACATTTTATTCATTAACTGCTTAAAAACATAATAGAGATAACATCGTAGTTATTTACATCAAATCATCTATCCTGAAATCACAAAGTTTCCAGAATTACATCATTATTCTATCCCATTAAATAAACTGGGATTAATCAACTTATTAACTCATAAATTTCATAATAACATAACTAATCATAATCTATGATGACATCCCACGACGTACAGCTTCCTGGCGTTCCTGCTCCATAATGCGTGTCATCATCCTACGATCCATCACATCTGGATGACGATTAGCTCGATCTTGAGCTCTGTCTATGGTAGTATGAAAAAATATACTCCATCTCATCAATCTTGGCCTTCTTTGACCGCATTTCACACTCAACACGATCTGCACGATCAGCCTCCCTCAGCCAAGCTGTCTCCGCTCTCGCCCGCTTAGCTGACTCCTCTTTCAACTCATCTCGTACAATCTCATTCCTGGCTATCAACTGTCCGCGTCGATACTCAGACTGTGCTAGCCTCTGCTCAGCCTCTGCAAGACGTGAAGAAAGGTCTTGGATCTCAGCATCCTTCTGCTCTAGAGTGGTTTGACGTTCTGCAGCCTGTTCCTCTAACTCCTCCTTATCACTCTCTACATGAACCAACTTCCACTCCACGTCTCCAAGACGTATGTCTAACTCCACAATCTCACTGCTCTTCTGCTCCAAATCAGACTGTCGCTCCGCCAGCTGCCTCTCTAACTCTTCCACTCTGTCCTGCAACTCTATGTTGCGATCATACACCTGCTCGTACATCTGAACACCCAAAGTAGATAATGATATCCCCTCAGGGTCTTCCTCCTCCTCCTCAACCTCTTCAGGATCCTCCTCAGGGTCCTCCTCAGGATCAGTCTCAGGCTCATACTCGTGGCCTGTAACTGTAACCAATGGAGATAGCTCCCTCTGCACTAGCTGCTCATGAACCACGTGAATATCTCGGGGCTCCTCCTCCCTAGTCTGGCTGGGCTCTCCTCTATCAGTCATCCTGACAACAAAGTTTTAAGTTTTAATTACTAATTGACAATACTCGATAGTACTCGCGAGCACATAAGTTTATTATCAAATAAGCACATAGCACATAATCATTTTGTTGTCTTTTATGAATTTCCGTAATTCATTCCTTAGAACTCGATAAGAGTTTATCACCACTATATTCTCTATCTTCTAAAAGGCTACTACCCTAAGGTTTTCCCCACCTAAAGGTTCATAACCTACAGCTCTGATACCAACCTGTGACACCCCCAAATCTGGGTACTTAATTTTCCCCTGATTTGGTGTTCACTATCCCATTCATTCACATCTAACTACCCATAATTAAGCAATTAAAATAAACTTAATTAATCATCTCCCAAACCGGGTTACATCAATAATTAAAATCCCAGGTCACCACAACCTTAATACATCAAATGCGGAATATAAAAAAAAAAGTCTAAAACAAGTCTGGTACAAATGTTCATCAATTAATTAATAAATCTAGAACTATTTCTGCATCTTGCCCTTGCCCTTACTGGTGGACGGCTCGTCCTGCTTCTCGGGCTTAGCTGAAATATTTAATGCAAGAGTGAGCAAACAATTGCCCACAAGAATGATAACAATAACTTTTAATTGAAATAGAGTTCAAATGAGAAGCAATGATTTTTTGAAGTTAATCAATAAGTAATCAAAGTTTGAATATATCTGAGGGTCTCAAGACCTCGAACTATGTCCTAGGTTAACAAGTATTTTTTTTTTACCGTAACCTTTAACAGTCTTAAAGACTATATATGGACCTTCATCTCGTACTCAGGGGGATCAGCCCTTTGTACAATATATTGTGCACAAACATTTTAACGCTAAGCGTAATAATCCCCTATGTTAGGGTTGTTCATCTCAGTTTATAATAAGAGTCCGTACCAAAAAGAACTTGGCTTGGAACAAGTTTAGATAATCTAAGTTTTTGAAACGCTCATCAACTAAGGACTAGCTGAATCAATAATGGTTTGCTAGTCTAGTTCTTTAGTAAAGTTTGTATTCGAAGTTTGAATGATAATCAAAGACTGAATAAATAATATCTGAAACAAAATATAATTACTCAACATGATATCAGCCTTGCTTGAATAACAATAAGCTAAGGTTAATTAATTCACTCAAAGGAAGTAAACTTGTTGAAATAATAACAAGCTTAAAGAATAGAAAACTTGCTATAATAATTTAACAAGTTTAAAGAAAGAAAACTTGCTCAACGTAAAAGTAATAAGTTGAGATAAGGAAACTTGCCTCAAGCGTAGATTACAAATTAAATAATTCACGATCCTTAAATCAACCTATACAATTAATTATAAGATGGTAACATAAATTAGTTACAAAATTTATAATCACTTTAGGTTCCTTTTACCTAATTATAGTATCTCATTTAACATACTTTAGACAACAAATGCTAAGTAGCAACCATCTTGGTAGTACATTAGTCACATTAATATAAGTTTAATTATGCATCATAATTTCCCAGAAAAGAAAATAATAAATTAATTTTTTTTTTTTTTAAACAGTAGCGTTTCTCGCCGGGGCGAGAAAAAGCTTAACAATTTCGTCGCCGGGGCGACTCTGTCGCTGGGGGCGAAGAAACCAGTTCATTTCTATCGCCGGGGCGATAGACTTGACTGTCGTCTTCCCCAGCTCGCGAACCAGTGAAAACTTAGGCCAAATTTGGCCAAAATTTTCCGAATTCTACCATCCAGAAAACAAATTAGATATACCCAAACACCATATATGATATAAAACATTTACTCAACATGTTTCTAACTAATCTAAGCATTATAAAACACATAATCAATCAATTTAAAACCAAAAATTCACTGTTTTATAAAATAACCATGTTTTTGCCATTTTCATAAAACAAAACTCTGTAAATTCATTTTTCAATCAATTGAACCCATTCTTCTTGCATTATTCATGTTTTTCATCAAATAATCATAAACAATTATCAATTTACCGATTAATAACCAATTAGAGCATCAATTTTCATACATATATACAATTCATAAAGTAAACTCTGTAAAAACTAAAAACTCAATTCTAAAGCATGTTTTCATGGATTAATACCTCTAAATTAATTGTTAATCATCATATAATCATCTAACACATGATTATTACCAATTACAACAACTATAATCAAATAGTTCATATATTCTAACAATTGAATTTACATACAGTAACTAAAACTATATACAGAAGAATAAAACCAAAAGGAAAAAGAAATTATACCTTCAATTACTTTAGGAACTTGATGAATTCTTTTAAAATTACAAGTTCTTTCTCAATTCTTTCTTCTCAATTCTCAAATTCTCAAACTCTGCTCTCTCTTTTCTCTCAAACTCTGATGTTCTTCTTTCTGTTCTTTTTCTCTCTGTTCTTCTCTTTTCTTTTACAACAGACGCAACTTAAAAAAATAAACTGATAGAATTAAGAAAATAAAAACTGACAATTAAATCAAATAATAACGTAAAAATCTAATTTAATTCATCAGTTATAAAATTCAAAAGCCATAAGGCTATGTTTGGCAATTACAATTAAGGATAACCTATTATTCTTATGTCTTGTTTGGTAAAACACAATTAAAATAACCCATTATTTCCAAACAAAGATCATAAGACCTTGTTTGGTAAAACTAAATTAAAACTCCTTTCATTTATTTTAATAAACCAATATAACATATAGTTTAAAATGTCACACATTTAATTCAATTGAACTTATTATTAAATAAATTCAATTAAATATAATTAACTCAAATAATAATTTCATTTAACAAATAACAATAATACCAAATAAATTCTCTTATTCAAATAAATTATTTATTCAAATAAACCTTTTCATCATCTAATTTAATCATTAAATTAAATTAGAATAAACATAACAAATCACATTTAAATAATATTTAACATTACTAAATTCAACAAATACCCACATTTAACTCAATAAATTAATAAAAATATTTATATAACTCAATAAATATTTTTATTCAATCATAAAAATTGCATTCGTTACACAAAGTCTATTAAGTAATCTTCCAGTTTCAAACAAAACATTATCATTATAAATAGAACAACAATTGTTCTTAAATATAATACCAGAACCTTCCTTGTCCAACAATGAAAGTTCTAATGTTTCTAATGAGAACTGGAACATAATAACACCTTATTAACTTAATAGGCTTGCCCGTAGGCAATGCTAAACTATAAGTTCCTATGGTTAATGCAGCAACCTTTGCTCCATTCCCACACATAAGATTACTTACTCTTTGTTTAACTTTCTACTTCTGCTTAGTCTTTGCATTGGACTACATACGTGAGAACTACAGCCGGTATCCAATACCCAAGTAGAACCTTGACTTACAGAAAAATTTATTTTTAATCATGAACAAACCTGTATTTGTAACCGAAACTTCACTAAGCTTCTTTTGGTTAGCTTCTGTAAGATTCTCCTTACAGTTTCCTTCTAGTATCCAGGCTTATTGCAGTGGAAGCAAACTCTTTTGCTATCTGCATCAGTCTTGTTCTTATTGTCCTTTGTTTTTGTCTTTCCATTTACCTTCTTTGAATTGTTCTTCTTTTAAGAAGATCCTTTGGCCCTCTTCCGTTTCCTGGAAGAATCATCTACTAGTAAGACTTGATCTTTCTTGGTTGGAAAATGACTCTTTATAGTTTTCAACATGTTTAAGCAACTCAGGCAGGCTGACATATAGCATGTTCATGTGGAAATTCACAACAATTTGTGAGAAAGAGTCCGAAAGTGATTGCAAGATCAAATCTTGTATCAACTCTCCATCTATTAAAACCCAGTTGTCCCAATTGTTCAATCAGATTGATCATTTTAGGACATATGTCTGTACTGTAGTGCCATCGGTCATTTTAAATCGGAAAAGCTCCTTAGATATCTGATATCTAACAGTCCTACTTTCCTTACCATTCAACTCCTTGAAGGTGCCGGAGTACAGTAGGAGCATCCATAGTTTCATGCTGACGCTGAAGCTCGTTACTCATGGATGCGAGTATGATGCATTGAGCCAACTGTGTATCATCTTGCCACTTTCTAAAAGTAGCAATCTCTTCCTCTGAGGCATTGTCTGCAACCATTGCAGGGATAGGCATATTAAGGACATAAGATAGCTTTTCAGCCTTGAGAACTATTCTCAAATTCTTTAACCGGTCCTTTTAATTTGGTCCTGGTTAATTAGCATCTAATATGCTCTACAGTGATAGTGAATTAGACATCGTAAAATTCTGTAAATGAATTTGTAATTTAACAACATTTTAGCATACATTCATTTCTTAATTAATTACCAAAATAAATTAGTTCTTTATTTTAAATTGGTATCTCTCACTTTTTCATCAAACTATATTACCCTTAATATATATAGTTCGGCAAATCTAATTAAAGGTTTGCTAGTGAGAATAAGGATCCCATTTCAAATGTATATAGCCTTGTGTGACACAACAAACGATATATAAATAAATAGATAGACAACTATTGTCAATTACATCACTATGTAACTCCTTGTATTTTGTCTCTTAGATTATTTTGATCAAGTGTGACACATCCGAATCAAAATTATCCAAGTTAAGTCCAACCTAGCACTTCCATATATTCGAAAGAAAAACACTGTCCTTGTGTGACACAACAAAACAGCATCGTTCAGTCTATGTATAAGCATCAAATGTGACAAAGCAACATTTTAAATATTTAATACTTGCCTTGTGTGACACAACAAACTCATATTAAATATTTAATACTCTATCGCTTTACCATACTAGAAGGCGACGTTCGATATTCCAAATATCTTTGAACGCTTAAGACTTAATATAATTTCTTTGAGGGGTTTGTTATTATTTGTCTCATCTTGTTTAGCACGCATGCACATATATATATATAAAATACGCGTCATATTATTTAACATGCGAAGCATGTTGTATAATATATAATATATATAGAGTAAGCATGTGCATATAGAATACTATATTCTACCCGGAATGATTAAATTTAAATATAACTATTACATTTAAACCGGGCTCCATTACAAACGGGTCTTCAAGCGCTCCTTGCTCCTTTGTCTCCAATTCTTCAAGTAATTCTAACTAAACCTATTACATAAACTATTTACAATAAATAGAAACCTTGATCAGCAGTCAAGGGGAAGTACATACGAGGGAGATAGAATTTACATTAAGAAAAATTAGAGAAGACGAGATACGCAGACCCCATTTATAAAAACCCATTCATTCAAGCATCCACTAAAATAAATCCAATCACACATTGGTCAGTAGTCCATAATCAACCCCTATTTATTATCATACATATCTCCATATGTATGAATAAATAACATTCATGTCATGAATAATAAAACCATTCCATATATGCATTGATATCATTTAATGGGCAATTAAAAATTTACTAGAAATCCAATTTTGAAACAAAAATAAACTCCTTTATTTTAATCAAAATTTAATCATAATAAACTTATTTATTTTATTTTATCCAATTTTGAATAAAAATAAACCCCTTTATTTTTAATCAAATTTTAAATCAAAATAAACTCCTTTATTTTAATTAACATGGAAACCAATTTCAAGTTCAAAATAAACTCCTTTATTTTAACTTAAAATTGCTTGGAAAAATAAAATATGTTAAATCAGAATGGATCTTAAGCATATCCCCTTAAATGACATACCAAGCATATCTCCTTTAGCGACGGACCGGGCGACGGTTTGGTCCGTCACCATAGGTCCGGTGCGTCGCTAAAGCCTTTAGCGATAGACAACTTTTAGCGACGGACCCGTCGCTAAAGGCTTTGGCGACGGACCGGACCTACGGCGACGGACCAAACCGTCGCCTGGTACGTCGCTAAAGGGGGTATGCTTGGTATGCCATTTAAGAGGGTATGCTTAAGATCCAGACTCTATGTTAAATCCTATTCCTTATCAAAATAAACATCTTTATTTTTAAGGAAACATGGAATCCTATTCCATATGTGAATAAACTCCTTTATTCTAGGAAACATGGAATCCTATTCCAAAATAGAATAAACTCCTTTATTCTAGTTAACGTGGAATCTCATTCCAAGTTAAAATAAAACTTTTAATTTTAATCATATTCCAATTCAAAATAAACTTTTTATCTTAATTGAAAATAAATAAAATCAAAATAAAAAATTTTCAAATTCTGCAGACTGGCGCGACCGCGCTCCAAAATGAACTAGGAGCGGCGCGGCCGCGCTGCACCCCAAAAACGATTTCTGGGTTCGGTCGCGGCCGCGCTCCAGATTGAACTGGAAGCGGCGCGGCCGCGCCGCGTAGCAGACTTCGAAATTTTTTCGTTGCCCAGAAAATCGATCCAATCGCATACCCATACATACATGGAATCATAATAATCGATAATTAGCACAAGGTTGGGCTCTGATACCACTGTTAGGTTTGTATATAGCGCGAACATACAATAAAATTACATAACTAGTGCAGAAGCGCAATAAAACGGATTTTAAAATTTTTCATACAAACCATCACCATGATCGTCCATGTGCTCAATTATCAATTAAACGAAAGAGATAAAGTATGAGAATCATACCCTTGTAGAACCATGCTTCTACAGGTATGAGTTCACCTCCAAATCCTTCGCGTTCTTCTCAAATTCCACCGATTAAATTCCTTCCTTTGATCAACGTTAGCCACCCAAGTGTTTGGCCTCTAGAGGTGATTCACCAAGGAATAATAGTTGTTCAAGAAGATGGGTGTTGGCAAAACCCTAGTTTCTATCTCTATAGAAATTGCAAGTACTCTCTCTCCAATTCTTATGGAATAGTGTGTAACTGTCTAACCATAAATCATGATAAGACTCCTCTTATTTATAGATATAGGGAACCCTCCTAAACTATTTAGGATTAGGGTTTTTATTTTAATTAAACTCCTTTAATTAATTAAACTCCTAATCCAATTAGGAATTTATTAGAATACTTCTATTAATTAATTCTCAATCTCTATTAGGATTTAAATAATAGTAATTGTAATAATAATAATAAGACTTTTCTTATTAATTAATATTTAATATTTCCAAAATATTAAATAATAAATATTAAGATATTTAATTTATTCTATCTCCATAGATTAAATTAAATACACTTAACTTATTATTACGATTATGCTATTTACTTCTTAAATAAATATTTTCCGTTTGAGGTGTGACCTTTTGGGTTCTCCATATTAAACCGGTTGTGAATAAATCAATTAGAACAATTCTAATCTTATTTAAATAAATAAATTAAACTATTTAATTCATTTAAATAAATAATATTTATTCTACAATAAGTGTAAGCCCCTTAGCGATCGACGACTTTCTAGATAATATAGATTTCAACATTAATCACAAAAGAACCTTTTAGTGAATAGTTACCGTACAATTCAATCCTTCTACCATACAATGTCCCAATTAAATATAAGACATGGAATTACTGTCAAGTCTTATTTTATATAATTATATATATTTCGATTCTCAAATGCACAACTCTGATAATGCAAATTAGAAACTCCTTTCTAATTTCATTCTGCTTTGGCCAAAGACTGCTGAGTCGTCATTTATCGAATCACATAGGACATTCTCTCCTTTTACTAAAAGTGATAGATTCTTTGTTGATCATTCACCTATCTCCATGTATAACTTATTATACCAAATCATACCCTTTGATATACCCTAAAAGTCTTAAGGGACATGTCAAAGTATAACTCATCATACACAAGATACTATGATGATCTCAAGTCCAAGGATCACTTGTACTACTATCACTAGAGGAATTCCTATTGACAGGCGAGTAAAACTC
This sequence comes from Aralia elata, assembly GCA_034770075.1. NCBI lineage: Eukaryota > Viridiplantae > Streptophyta > Magnoliopsida > Apiales > Araliaceae > Aralia > Aralia elata. The sequence goes on from CM068385.1 coordinate 38,582,252, forward strand.
CATTAGGTATTCCTTAGCGAGCCACGTTCAGTGAACTTATTCTCTAATAAGCACCTACATACTTGCTTTAGTGTCTCCACACAAATGATTATGAGATCAATCATCCTCTTCATAAGAGCAAGCAACGTATGTACTAATCTATCCGGATTCACTAATCCCCTTTTTAGTAATCCATCGATTAGGAACGATTTTAGTTTATGAGCTATCTAGAATTTAGATCTTATTAGCATGATCACCATCATGATTCTAAAAGCATTGCTCAAAACTATGGGTTTATCACATTCAATATAACAACATCATGTAGATAAAGTAAAATGCCTTTAATAAACAAATAAGATTACAAAGTATATGCTACATCATATCAAATATGATTGGCTTGTGTGCATACTACTTTCAGTAACACCTTGGCTGTCGTTCTTTCTCCCCCGAAATGTCCACCATAGTCAGATGCATGATATTGTTGTAGAATTCTCTTCATTTCATCTTCAGGAACACACCTTCTTATTAATTGATCTGCACACTGCTTGAATAAGAACAACTCATCCCATAGATATTGCTCCACATCATATAGAAATTTCTTTTTCTGTTGGCTGGTCAAATCTGGCGGAAACACCTTTCCCACGATGAAATTTACAAAATCTACAGACCATGGTGTCTCCAACTTTACCGCAAATAATTGTTCATCCGGGAAAAACTCGTTAATCATTGTTTTATCATCCTTATTCAGTTCTGAATTCTCTAGCCGTGATAAATGATCAGCAACCTGATTTTATGTCCCTTTTCGATCCCGGATCTCAAAATCAAACTCTTGCAACAATAAAATCCATCGAATCAATCTCGGCTTGGTATCTTTCTTAGCTATCAGATATTTAATTGTCGAGTGGTCCGTAAACACAATCACCTTGGTCCCAATCAGATATGAACGAAACTTATCAAAGGCATAAACAACTGCCAATAGCTCCTTCTCAGTGGTTGTATAGTTTAGCTAGGCATCTGATAATGTCTTGCTAGCATAATAAATGCCGTGGAAAGTCTTGTCTTTACGTTGGCCGAGAACCGTGCCAATCGCATAATCGCTGGCGTCCCACATTAATTCAATCGGATTATCCCAATCTAGTGCTACTATTACAGGTGCAGTAATCAGCTTTTGTTTCAACACTTCAAAGGCTTCATGGCATGCTTTATCAAAGTTAAACGGAACATCCTTCTCCAAAAGACTACACAATGACTTTGTGATTTTGGAGAAGTCTTTTATGAATCTTCTATAAAACCCTGCATGTCTCAGAAAACTCCGAATACCCTTAACCGAAGATGGTGGAGGAAGGTTCTCAATGGTTTTAAGCTTCGCTCTATCTACCTCGATTCCTTTTGCAGAAACTTTATGACCCAAGATTATCTCTTCTTGAACCATAAAATGACATTTTTCCCAGTTTAAAATCAGGTTTGTCTCCATACATCGTTTAAGCACAAGAGTGAGATTGTCCAAATAATGATCAAATGAATCTCCAAAAACTGAGAAATCGTTCATAAATAAATCGAGATTACGCTCGACTATATCAGAAAAGATGGCCATCATACACCGTTGAAACGTCGCAGGAGCATTGCATAACCCAAAAGACTTCGGAAAGCAAAAGTACCATACGAGCATGTAAATTCTCATTTTTTTCTGGTCTTTGGGTGTTATGGCTATCTGATTTTAACCTAAGTAACCGTCCAAGAGGCTGTAATATCCGTGTCCTGCAAGCCTGTCCAACATCTGATCGATAAATGGTAAAGGAAAATGGTCCTTACGAGTGTCCTTGTTCAACTTTATATAGTCCATACAAACCCACCAACCCGTAACTGTCCGAGTAGGGATTAGTTCATTGTTCTCATTCGCCACTACTGTCATCCCCCCTTTCTTTGGCACACATTTAACTGGACTCACCCATGAGCTATCAGAGATGGGATAGATAATACTTGCATCCAACTATTTTATGATTTCCTTTTTAACTACCTCCTTCATTATGGGGTTAAGTCTTCTTTGTTGCTCGATAATTAGTTTTGCTTCCTTTTCCAGTAGAATCTTGGGCATACAAATTGATGGACTTATTCCTTTGATATCTGCAAGAGTCCTCCTAAGAGCTGTCTTATATTGCTTCAGTACCCTTAGCAATTTTTTCTCTTGAACTGCATCCAGTGCAGCATAAATTATAACTGGCAGAGTAGAAGACGAACCAAGATATGCATAACGAAGATGGTTAGGCAGTGGCTTGAGTTCCAAGGTCGGCGGTTCTTCTAATGATGGTTTGACCTTTTCTACTGGCTTTCCTAAGTATTCCAAGGGTTCAAACTTTGGCCTGACTTGTGTGAACTTTGGAGCTGAATCTAACATCTGGGCCAATTCTAAAACTGATAAGTCATCAGACATATTTTCATTCACCAGTGTCGCTTCTAGAGGATCTTTGTTCACTGCTTCGATAAATGCTTCCTTAATCGCTCCCTTAATCAAATCAAGCCTGAAGCATTCTTCCTCTTCCTTCGAAAATTTCATAGCCTTGAACACGTTAAAAGTTACCTCTTCATATTGGACCCTCATTGTTAACTCTCCTTTCTGTACATCAATTATTGTCCTACCCGTAGCTAAGAACGGGCGCCCAAGGATAATTGGTATGTTACTATCTTCCTCAAAATCAAGAACTATGAAGTCCACAGGGAATATAAACTTATCTACCTTTACTAGTACATCTTCCATTATTCCCTTTGGATAGGTAAGAGATCTATCGACAAGCTACAAAGTTACATTTGCTGGTGTAGCTTCCTTCAACCCCAGCTGTTAATAGACCGATAATGGCATAAGGTTGATACTAGCCCCCAAATCACACAAACATCGACTAAAGAATTGAGTTCCAATTGTGCACAGAATGGTGAAGCTACCTGGATCCTTTAACTTTGGTGGTAACTTCCTTTGTAGAATAGCACTACATTCTTCCGTCAAAGCTACTGTCTTAAACTTCCCTAGCTTCCTCTTTCTTGCTAAAATATCCTTCATGAATTTGGTATAGCTGGGCATTTGTTCTAGAGCATCTGCGAATGGGATATTAATCTGCAGCTTTTTGAACACTTCTAAAAATTTTGAAAACTGTCTATCTAACCTCTGCTTTTGAAATCTCTATGGAAATGGCAAAGGTGGTATAACTAGATTTTGTTTCTCTTTCTATTGCTTTTCCATAACGTTTCCCTCAGACTTACTTTCTAAATTCCCAGCTTCTTTTTCATCTTTCTTCTCAACACTAGCTTTCTTATGCTCATCAGAATTTGTAACCAACTCCTTCCCACTTCTGAGTGTAACTGGTTTGCACTATTCATTTCCATCTTTCCTTAGATTCTTCTCAGTATCACTCGGTAGCGATACTTGAGGTCGGTTGTTTAAAGCATTAGCTATTTGCCCAACCTGATTTTCAAGATTCCTTATAGCTGCTGATTGATTCTTTGTTGTCGTTTCAAACTAATTCACCAATCTTGCTAACAACTCCTCCATTTGAGCCATCTTATCAGGTTGTTGAGGTTGTTGGGAATGTTGTTGAGGGTGAAATCCAGGTGGGTGTGCCTGTTTTGGAACTTGAGCTTGAGGCTATTGTTGATTGTTGCTCCAAGAAAAATTTGGGTGGTCCCTCCATCCTGGATTGTAAGTATTTGCATTACTGCCCTGCTGTCGATTGAAATTAGACACAAACTGAACTGATTCAGAGCTTATTGCACATTGATCACTCGAATGATTTCTCGCGCATAACTCACACACCGTCTCCATTCTCTGAACATTTTGAATTCCAAGTGAATCTATCTTCTTTGTAAGAGCCGAAATTTGAGCTGTCACTTGGGCTGATAAAGCTGTCATCACATCCACTTCATAAACCCCGGCTGGCTTTGGTTGATTCATTTGTGCAGTTAGCCACTGATAGTTATTAGCTGCCATTGTCTTAAGTAGCTGATATGCATCATCACAATTCTTGGCCATGAGAGCTCCACCTAATGCAGCATCTATACTTGTCCTCACTGTATTACACATTCCGTTATAAAAAGTCTGCACTTGAAGCCATTTAAGAATAATATGGTGTGGGCATCTTTTCAACAAGTCTTTAAACCTTTTTTAGGCTTCATACAATGATTCTGAGTTGTGCTGAACGAAATAAGTGATATCGTTCCGCATTTTTGCTATCTTTACAGGCTGGAAAAACTTTGAAAGAAACTTTTGAGCTAGATCGTTCCAAGTGGTAATCGAGCCTGGCGGAAGTGAATAAAGCCAACTCTTAGCTTTATCTCTAAGGGTGAATGGGAACAATCTGGGTCTTATAGCATCTTCTGTCACTCCATGGTACTTGAACGTATCACAAATTTGCATTAAACTAACCAAATGATAGTTCAGATCATCACTCGACAACCCTCCAAATTGAACGAAATTCTGAATCATCCGTATTGTTCCAGGTTTTATCCCAAAACTAGCAGCAGTAATGGTAGGCCTCGTGATACTCGACTGAATTTTGGTAACTTGCGGCATGGCATAATCCCACAATGACTTTTGCTCCACTCCAGCCATTTTATCTTGCTTTTTTAGTGTCTTTTGTGTTTCTTAACCCACTTACGTAACCGTTTTAACCGTTTTCAATATCGTCCTCGTATGGTTCAAGCTCTGGTTGTTTCGATCGCGTTTGCATACACGAGAAAAGAACACATGAGAATAACAGAAAAATAAAAGTTTAAATTAAGATTAACTCTATCAAAATTAATAATGACAAAATATTAAATTAATTTCCTTGGCAACGACGCCAAAAACTTGTTGCCTAATTTCTTACTAGCACTTAATACACAAGTATACGCGTTCGTTTAAAGTATTCAGCAAGCAAGGATATCGTTCCTACGAGGAAATAAATTAATATTTATAAATTACCCAATTTTAATTTAATTAATCCTATTTAAACTACGAATATTGGTTGCAAGTCGAGAATTTAAAATTAACAAAATTAACTAGCAAAATAAAGTTCACAAGATCAGTAAATACAGATTTTAATAATTTAAGATTACAACTTCCCTTGGTATTTCATTTAAATCAATTCACTTCCTATTTAATTTAATTAATTAGTATGAATCAATAACCCAAAACTCCTTACAATATTCACGCACTTCTTCCGAAAGATGCATAAACAAATCCTCCTAAATCCAACAACTAAGCAATAGAGTTACAAGGAACACCCTAATCAATTAACTCACTATATTCCTATGTGAATTATGTTAATTAGGGTTTCTAGGCACAAGTTCTTTCGATGGTTACAAATGACATGCAAGTATATTCCTATCCTACATGCTAATCATATTAATCTTATTCAGATTATATGAACAGATGCTATCATATCCAGATCTAAATCTATACTCCATTTTCCAATTTTATATAGATTATCACAATAATTGTTTGCTAGACAATTAATCAATAAGCACAAGATATAATAAATGATTCAATGAAAACCAACTTTCATTAAATAGGAAGCATCAATTTAAATTTCATACCAAGTTCCGTTGCAATCTTAATTAAAATTTAGTTCATAACGAATAAAGAAAACATCATCCAAATTATAAACTTGAACATCCCGAATAATTACAAGAATTAAAGATTAGAGAAAGGAATATAAGAAACTGTGGGGTTGCTCCTAATCTTCTTCTTGATCTCTAGCCCTTGCAATCTTTCTTTGTGTTCTTCTTTTCTGTCTGTGCAATCTCTTGTTACGTTGTGTTCTGAAGTCTTCTCCCTTGTATATTAGTCAAACCCCTCGTTCCAATTCCTGATTGGCTTCTAATTCCATCTCAGTTGCACAAAATTAATCATTTTTCGCACTAGAGCGCCTATGCGCTTAACTCATTATAATTCCAAGCGCATAGGCGCTTGGCTTGGACTGATGTATAAAATTGCCATTATGCTCAATTTTAATGATTCTTTAATTCTTTTCTTCAGCAAAATGACATGTATGCCCATCCAGCTCCATCATGCAAAAATAAACACAAAAAATAAATAAAATGATCCTAAAAACACTTAAAGATAGCAATAATTAAGCTTAACAATACCTGATTCGTAGGTATGAAACCCCACTCATCACCGAATTACACGGACTAGTTAAGGAATATGAGAATTGTTCTCACTGCTGAAAAGATTTCTTCTGTCCTAAATTCGCCCGTCCCCGTAACTGTTGCGGAAACAGCCTCTAAGGAAGAGATTGTCACTTTTAGAAAGTGGCAAGATAATACACGATGGCTCAATGCATCACATGTTCGCATCCATGAGTAATGAACTTCAGCATCAAGATGAGAAAATGGATGCTCCTACTATACTGTTGCACCTCAAGGAATTGTATGGTGAGTAAAGTAGGACTGCAAGATATCAGATATCTAAGGAGCTCTGCTGATCTCGGATGACCGAGGGCACTATTGTTGAGACACATGTCCTAAAGATGATCAATTTGATTGAACAACTTAGACAGTTGGGTTTTGTGCTGGACGAGGAGTTAAGTCAAGATATGATCTTGCAGACACTCCTTGACGCCTTCTCACAATTTATTGTGAATTTTCACATGAATAAGTTGGACGTCAGCTTGCTTGAGTTACTTAATATGTTGAAAACTGCTGAAGGCCACTTTCCATCCAGCAAGAAACATGTCTTAATGGTGGATGATTCTTCCAAGAAGAGGAAGAGGCCTAAGGTTACTTCTGAAAAAAAGAAAACCAAGAAGGCTAAGGGCAAGGTGAAGGGAAAGGATAATAAGAAAGCTGATCCTAACAGCAAAGGAATATGCTTCCATTGCAACAAGTCGGATCATTGGAAAAGGAACTGTGAGAAATATCTTGCAGAGCAAAAGCAAAAGAAGCTTGGAGAAGCATTAATTTCCGATCAAGGTTTGTTCATGATTGAAATTAATTTTTCTGAAAGTCAAAATTCTACTTGGGTATTGGATACCGGTTGTGGTTCTCACATATGTAATACTATGCAGGGACTAAGCAGAAGTAGAAAGTTGAACAAGGATGAAGTCGTCTTACAAGTGGAGAATGGAGCAAAGGTTGCTGCATTAGCTGTAAGAACTTATCGTTTAGCACTGCCTACGGGTAAGTCCATTAGTTTAAATAATTGCTATTATGTTCCAACACTCAAAAAGAGCATTATTTTAATTTTTGTATTAGATATGGATGGTTTTGATATTATAATTAAAAATAATAGTTGTTCTATTTATAATAATAATGTTTTATATGGTGTTGACAATTTACTGAATGGACTTTACAAACTTGACTTGCATGAAAATATACTCCAAATTGAACAAACTAAGAAAAGAAAAAGAGATGATATTAATTATACCTTTATGTGGCACTGTAGACTCGGTCATATTAATTAAACAAGATTAGCCAAGTTGCATAAAGATGGGCTTTTAGAGCTATCTGATTACGAATCATATCCAACTTGTAAATTATGTCTCATGGGAAAGATGACCAAATCTCCTTTTAGTGGAAAAGGAGAAAGAGTTACAGAGTTGTTAGCGTTGGTACACACAAACATATGTGGACCTATGACAACGAATGCACGAGGAGGGTATTCTTATTTTATTACTTTCACTGATGATCATTCTAGATTTGGATATGTGTATTTGATGAAATACAAATCTGAATCATTTGAAAGGTACAAAGAATTCAGAAGTGAAGTAGAGAAACAAACTGGCAAGAGTATTAAGATTCTTCAATCGGATCGAGGTGGTGAATGCTTAAGTAATGAGTTTCTCAATTGTCTCAAAGAAAATGGTATAATCTCATAATGGACTCCACCAGGAATGCCACATTTGAATGGTATATCTGAAAGGAGAAATCGAACATTGTTGTACATGGTTCGTTCCATGATGAGTTTTACCGATCTTCTAGTTTCCTTCTAGGGTTATGACTTAAAATCAGTTGCATACCTACTTAACAAGGTACCTACAAAATTCATCCCAAAGACTCCATATGAGTTATGGACATGGAGGAAACCGAGTCTTAAGCACGTTAAGACTTGGGGTTGTCCACTTTATGTCAAAAAGTTTGAGAATGATAAGCTGCAGACTAGATCCGATAAGTGTAGATTTGTGGGATACCCTAAAGAAATATTTGGGTATTATTTCTATCATCCTACTGATCAAAAGGTGTTTGTTGCGAAACATACTACCTTCTTGGAAAATGAGTTTATCCTTGGAGGGGTCAGTGAGAGTAAGATATATCTTGAAGAAGTTCAAGAACCACAAAATACAATGGATCAAAGTCAGGTACCTGACCAAGTAGAAGAACCTACTGTACCACAACCTATTCGTAAATCTGGGAGAGTGTCGAAGATACCTGATAGGTATGGATTCATCATAGAGGATGATGATGAAGTACGCATCATAGAAGATAATGTTCCAGTAACTTACGAAGAGGCTATGAGTAGTAAAGACTCAGAGAAATGGCTAAAAGCCATGAAATCCGAGATGGACTCTATGTATGAAAACCAAGTATGGTATTTGGTTTCATCACCTGAGGGCATTAAGCCTATTGGGTGCAAATGGGTCTTTAAGAGAAAGACTGGAGCGGACGGCAAGGTAGAGACCTATAAGGCCAGACTGGTTACAAAAGGTTTCAAACATAGACAAGGTGTTGACTATGATAAAACCTTCTCACCAGTAGCTATGCTCAAGTCCATTCGGATTTTGCTTGCAATTGTAGCTTATTATTACTACGAGATCTGGCAAATGACCGTGAAAACGGCCTTCCTCAATGGGAAACTTGAGGAGGATGTATATATGATACAGGCAAAGGGTTTATTTTCAAAGGTTGGAACAAATCAAATCTGTAAGCTACAATGATCCATTTATGGATTGAAGCAAGCTTCTCGAAGGTGGAATATCCGTTTTGATGAGACAATCAAAAAGTTTGAATTTATCAAAAATGAGGATGAGCCTTGTGTATACAAGAAGGTTAGTGGGAGCACTGTATCATTCATAGTACTATATGTTGATGATATATTACTGATCGAGAATGATATTCATATGCTACAATCGATCAAAATTTGGTTATCTAAACATTTTTCCATGAAGGACTTGGGAAAAACATCCTATATTTTGGTGATAAAGATCTATAGAGATGGATTTAAAAGGATGCTCGGCTTGTCCCAAGGAACGTACATTGACTCGATGCTAAAGAAGTTTAGCATCGAAGATTCCAAGAGAGGTCTCATGCCGATGAGCCATGGAATATATCTCTCCAAGAAACAGGCCCCAAAGACACCTGAGGAGAGAGACCGTACGAGTAAGATTCCTTGTACTTCAACAATAGGTTTTATCATGTACTATATGATATGTACTAGACCGGATGTCGCTCATGCACTTAGTCTAATAAGCAGATATTAGTCGAATCCTGGAGAAAAATACTAGAAGGCAGTGAAAAATATCCTAAAGTACTTAAGAAGAACTAAGGATGTATTTCTTGTCTATGGTGGGTCTGAATTGAAACTAGAGGGCTATACAGACTCAAGTTTTCAAATGGACCAAGATGACAGTAAATCCATTTCAGGGTATGTGTTTACCTTAAACGGTGGCACAGTGAGTTGAAAAAGTTCCAAGCAGCAAATAGTTGTTGATTCAGTGACAGAGGCGGAGTATATAGCTGTAAGTGAAGCTGCAAAGGAAGCTGTTTGGATGAAGAAGTTCATTACAGAACTTGGAGTGGTTCCTAGCATTTAAGGACTAGTTCCTTTATTTTGTGACAACACGGGAGCTGTTGCACAAGCCAAGGAACCCAAGTCTCATCAGAAATCCAAACACGTGTTACGGCGGTTTCATTTGATTAGAGAGATCATTGAAAGATGAGACGTCACCCTGGAGCGTGTGGACTCTCAAGACAACATAGCAGATCCATTTACTAAAGCTTTAACCCAACAACAGTTTGATCGTCACATAGAGAAGATGAGTATTAGATACCATGGCGATTGACTTTAGTGCAAGTGGGAGATTGAAAGTAATATGCACACAAGCCTATCATATTTGATATGATATAACATGTACTTTGTAATCTTATTCGTTTATTAATAAAATAAATTATTTATTAAAGGCATTTTATTTTATCTACATGGTGCTGTTATATTAAATGTGATAAACCCTTAATTTAAGCAATGATTTTAGAATCATGATGATTGTGACAACCCAAATTTTTAAAAATTATTTAATAAGAATTTAATAAATAAAATTCTTACTATGAGACATTTTGAGTTTGTGTATGTGTATATATGTGTTTCATATTATGAAATTTGTGATTTCATGTGAAGAGAATTATATGTTCGTGTGTATTTGAAAAATGAGGTTTAATGATAAATTAAACCATTGATGATAGTAAATGAAATTTTTACGAAAAAGATATTAATTGAATGTTATTAAGTTGAAATTATATTATGAAATAATATATTTTAACTATTATGCCTTGTTAGCAAAGAAATTGTTATGGATTATATTTCATAATAATGTGAATAATTCACTTAATTAAAATAGTGAATTAATGAAAGTATATATTTATTTTAATAGAATAAATATTTGATGAAATTATTTAGGTATGATGATATTAAGTAATTCATAATAAATAATTTTATCGTAGGTGCGTATTTTTGTTACGCTAATAGAATGGTAATATTCTAATTTAATTAAATAATTAAATTAGAGGATTAATATTTTATTAATGACTTATTTAATAAAATTATAATATGGCTAAATAGAATTATAATTTTATTAGTAATGTTTAAATTAGATTTATTAATAAAATAAGTTTAATTAAAGTGTGACAACATATATATCTTATAATAAAACGATTATTATAATAAGATAAAAGAGATTTTTTTGAGTTAATGCCAAACAAGGCCTTGTGGCCTTTGGCTTTCTTAACTGGCGTAACTCCCCACTAAAAATGACGTTAGTTTTTTTTCATCCGAAGTTAGTAAGCCAAAGAACAGAGGCGAGGAAGAGAGAAAATTGAGAGAATTCTTGGGAAATTGAGGAGAAATTCTAGTAATCAAGTGGAAGAAGGAGATTAATCAAACTCTCCTAATCATCTAACCTAGTCTAATGAAGAAATCAAAGGTATAAAATTACTCTAAACCTTAGTTTTCTTTTCTTGTGAAGTTTCTTTTGTAAATTGGGTTTTGATGAAGAATTCATGAATATGTTGGTTGTTTATGTTGGTGAGGGTGTACAAATCATTTTATGTTGTTTATAATTGGGTTTTTAGTCATCAAATCCATGAAAAGATGTTTAAAATAAAGAAATTTGAGTTTTGTTGTAATATATATGTTTTGGTCTATTTTGAAATTAAAATTAGTTAGGAATTCATGTTGTAATCTGTAAATTGATGATGAATATTGTTAATACGTTAAGAAATGAAAAGAATGCAAGTTGAATGAATCAATTTGGTTCAGAAACAAATTCGTGAGAGTTGGATTCGCTAAATATGTTAAATGTGAAAATTAATATGAATATGAAATTTGAATCCTTAATTTGGGTTATTTGATGTTTCTAAGGTGTTAAAAAGTATTTGTGGATGCTAGTTTTGGTGTGTATTAAGTTTAGAACCTCTGGATATGATTAATTTAAACTCTGATTGATGAATCAATGAGTTTTGGCCTGAAAATTTCAAGAATCGCGAACTGCAGAAGTCGAGTTTCAGGTTCACCGCCCCGGCAGTGAAATTGTACTAGGAATGTCGCCTCGGCGGTCTCATCGCCCCGGCGGTGTATTTGTACTAGACATATCGCCCCGGCGGTAGCCTCGCCCCGGCGCTCTTTTATGAAGGATTCTACCGCCCCGACGGTGGAACAGGAAATGAAATTTTCTTTCTTTTTTCGTGGTCAAGTTATGTTACCATATTAATGTTTAAGTTCAGATTAATGTATTAAATGGGCACTAAGATATTATGATGAACATTAGTATATACCCATTGATTATCAAATGATAAATGAGATACTTAAAATGAGATTGGATGTGAGTGAATCCTGAAGTGTTGTAGCAAGCCAAAGATTAGCTTAAGTAGTGTTAATAAACATTATATGTCTAATGTAAAGAAGAGTTTATGACTTAACTAAATGTTAAGTGGCGATTAAAGTGGAACTAATAAAATGAAGGATTATGAAATGTAAAGTAGAGTTAATACTAACTGTTGTTATGTGACTAATAAATGTTGTGCATGATTATATATATCGTGTAGGATACATGAAGTGCAGATAAGTATAAGCTGATTATGGTAGTTGTAATCTACGAACTAGGCAAGTCTTTCAGTTCCTATTTGTTATGTGAACTAAATGATTAACTGTTTTAAATTTATGGTGTAAAAGCATGTTGTATTTTTATATATGTTGCAATTATGAAACGACAAAGTCAAAATACGACTACGTTCGTTAAGTAAAGAATATTGATTGAGTTATGGAACTCAATATTTTACTTGATATGTATTGATCATTATATATGATGTGTTTAGTCAAATGATTATGATTATGATTTAGATGATGAACATGTTATCTATGTGCTATGTGATGCATGCAAACTGTTAGATTTTGCTGAGCTGTCAAGCTCATTCTTCCAAATAACCACTTTTGCAGATTAAAGATTCAAGGTAACATTATGTGCTACCCAAATGACATGGATCAAAATGATGCATGAAGATTAAATGTTTTAGTTGAAGTTATTACCTGGATTATGTTAAGTTTTCAATAAATGTATTTATGTAGAGTTGTAAAGTTTGTATTGGGGTGTAAACTTTTGTAATAAGTTCGACAAGGCGAGTCATGATATTAACATGATTCTAAGACATTTAGATGTAAAGGTTGAAAATTTTGGGATCGATAATGATTTGTAATAGAAAAGTTTGAATTATTCTGCATTTTTATTAAGTTTAACATTGAACAATGTTGTAAAGTCAGAATGAGGATGTATTGTTAACGACCGATGTGGAGAGTTGGATTGTTCAGAATTTGGGGTCGTTACAATGATGATCATGCTAATGAGATCTAAATTCTTAGATAGCTTAAAACTAAAATAGTTCATAATCGATGGATTACTAAAAAAGAGATTAGTGAATCCGGATAGATTAGTACATACTTTGCTTGCTCTTAGGAAGAGGATGATTGATTTCATAATCATTTGTGTGGAGACACTAAAGCAAGTATGTAGGTGCTTATTAGAGAATAAGTTCACAGAACATGACTTGCTAAAGGAATACTTAATTGAGTTTTACTCGCCTGTCAATAGGAATTCCTCTAGTTATAGTAGTACAAGTGATCCTTGGACTTGAGATTATCATAGTATCTTGTGCATGATGAGTTATGCTTTGACATATTCCTTAATACCTTTAGGGTATAACATAGGGTATACTTGGGTATAATAAGTCATATATGGAGATAGATGAATGATCAACAGATAATCTACCGCTTCTAGTAAAAGGAGAGTATATCCTATATGATGCGATAAATGACAATTCAGTAGTCATTGGCCAAGGCAGAATGAAATTAGAAAGTTGTTTCTAATTTGTATTATTTGGAATTGTGCATTTCAGAATCAAAATACATATAATTAAATAAAATAAGACTTGACAGTAATTCCATGTCTTATATTTAATTGGAACATTGTATGGTAGAATGATTGAATTGTACGGTAACTATTTACTGAAATATTTTTTTGTGATTAATGTTGCAATCTATATTATCTAGAAAGTCATTGATCGCTAAGAGGGTTTACCCTCATTGTAGAATAAATATTATTTAATTAAATTGTTTAATTTATTTATTTAAATAAGATTAGAATTATTCTAATAGATTTATTCACAACCAGTTTAATATGGAAAACCTAAAGGGTCACACCACCAAAGAAAAATATTTATTTAAGAAGTAAATCGCATAATCGTAATAATAAGTTAAGTGTATTTAATTTAAACTATATTGATAGAATAAATTAAATAACTTAATATTTATTATTTAGTATTTTAGAAATATTAATTATAAATTAATAAGAGGAGTCTTATTATTATTATTATTATTATTATTATTATTATTATTATTATTATTATTATTATTATTATTTAATTTCTAAATGGGTTAATAATTAATTAATAGGAGTATTCTCATATTAGATCATAATTAGATTAGAAGTATAATTAATAAAACCCTAAACCTAAATAGTTTAGGAGGGTTGCCTACATTTATAAATAAGAGAAGTCTTATTATGATTTGGAGTTACATACTTTTCAATAAGAATCGGGAGAATACTCATAATTCTATAGAAATAAAAATTAGGGTTTGTCATCACCCATCTTCTTGAGCAAATGTTATTCTTTGGTGGATCACCTCTAGAGGCCAAACACTTGGGTGACTTGCGTTGATCAAAAGAAGGAATCTTCGTGAAGGATTTTGGAATAAAACTCGTACCCGAGGAAGCTAGTTTCTACAAGGGTATAATTCTAATTCTCTATCTTCCTTTATTAATTAATAATAGCGCACTAAAGATTGATCCTTCGTTTAGTTTGTAAAATTTTATATTCTGATTTGCCATGCTTCTGCTTGATTATATGCAATTTGATTGTATGTTCTTCGTTATTACAAACCTAACAATACAATCATTACCGACGGCTTGTCCATCGGCTATGACTGTGTCCGCTAATGACATTTAAAAAAAATTAATTTACAAACCTCCCTTATTCTTTTAAATATAAATGATTGTACCTATTATAAACCAAGAGCAACAAATAATTTTTCATTAACACATACCAATAACCATCAAATATATATAATCATCCATCAAATGCGTGCACAACGTAATCACATAAAACATAAGATGTAACTAGATACTTAATGTAATCACTGTACAATCCAACAACTAGTTAGATACATAAAAGTAAATAACCATCAATACGTACACAACTTAATCACATAAACCATATATAGTAACTAGATACAAAATGTAATATGCATAACCGAAAAACTAGCTAGTTAGATACATTAAAGTAAAAATATAAACATAAACTATATCCCCCGGTGATCATGTGACACCCCCAAATCCAGGTACTTAATTCCCACAGATTTGGTGTTCACTATAACATACATTCAAAACTAACTACCCAATAAAATAACAATTAAATAAACTTAAAGAAACATCTTCCCAAAATGGGTTACATCTCCAAACTCTTAAACAATCAAATCCCAGGTTATCTAGACCTTAATACATCAATGCGGAATAAAACATAATTTAAATAAGTCTTGTTACAATCAACCATCAAATAAATAACACGTCTTTAGCTATTTATGCATCTTGCCCTTGCCTTTACTCGTGGACGGCTCGTCCGGCTTCTCAGCCTTAGCTGCAATGATTAGTGCAAGAGTGAGCAAACAATTGCTCACAAGTACGATAACAATAATATTTAAATGAAATGGATTTCAACTGAGGAATAATAATTTTCTGAATCTCAGTCAATAAATGATCAAAGTTTAAAAGCTCGTTAGAATGCTTGATTCCAAAAATATAGAATTCAAGATTTAAAAATTATATCTGAGGGTCACAAGACCTCGAACTATGTCCTAGATTAACAAGTATTTGTACTGTAACCTTTAACAGTCATATAGACTATGGACCAACATCTCGTACTCAGGGGGATCAGCCCTTTGTACAATGTATTGTGCACAAACATTTTAACGCTGTCGCGTAAGTAATTCCCTATATTAGGGTTGTTCATCTCAGTTTATCGTCTGAATCCATACCAAAAAGGAAGTTGGCTTGGAACAAGTATAGAAAACATTCTAAGTCTTTGAAATCGCTCATCAACTAAGGACTAGCTGAATCAATAAGGGTTTGCTAGTCTAATTCAATAGAGTTTGTTCAATAGAAACTATACTCGAAGTTTGAATAACAAACAATGAATAGAATAAAGCTTAAGTATATAATAATGATAGTAACCTTGCTTGAATATCAATAAGCTAAGGTCAATAAGCTTGCTCAATATAAATAAACTTGTCTTGAATAAATTAACAAGTTAAAAGAAAAGAACAACTTGCTCAATCGTAAAAGTAATAAGTTGAGATAAGGAACTTGCCTCAAGCGTAGATTACAAACTAAATATCTCACGATCCTTAAACAACCTATACATTTAATTATAAAATGGTAACATAATTAGTTACAAAATGATATACACTTTAAGCTTGCTCTTATCTTTTATATTATAACATCTCATTTAGCACACCATAGTCGACAAGTACTAGTTTAGCAACCATCTTGACAATACTTTAGTCACATTATTATAAGTTTAATTATGCATACAATGATACATTATAGCTACCAAGAAAAGAAAACATAATAATAATATTTTTTTTTATCCAGCAGTGATTCTCGCCGGGGCGAGAATTTACTGAACAAAACGCTCGTCGGGGCGAGACCTCGCCGGGGCGGGGATTTACAGAACAAAAATTCTCGCCGGGGCGAAGATTTCTTCACATTTTCTCGCCGGGGCGAGAAACTCGACAGTCATCTTCCCCAGCTCGCGAACCAGTGAAAACTTAGGCCAAATTTGGCCAAATTTTCCGAATTCTCCCATCCAGAATACAAATTAAACATATCCAGACATCATATATGATATAAAACATTTACCTAACATGTTCTGTAAACATTTTAATCATTCTAACACATAAACAACTAGTTTAAAACCAAAAATTCACTGTTAAAACCAAATATTCAAGTTTTAACCATTCTCATGAAATTAAACTCTGTAAATTCATTTTTCAAGCAATTAAAACCATTCTTCTTGCATTATTCATGTTTTTCATCACATAATCATAAACAATTATTAATTCACCGATTAATAACCAAATTGAATCATCAATTTTCATACAAATATGTCATACATGAAATAAAGCTCTGTAAAACTAAGAACTCAATTCTAAAGCATGTTTTCATGAATTAATTCTTCAAACTAGTTTATAATCACCACATAATCTCTAATACATGTTTACTAACAATTATAACCAAGTAATTCATGTATTTGGCATATAAATTCATATACAGTGAAGTAAAAATCACATACAGAGAAGTAAAATAATAAAAATATAATTAAAACAAAACTAATAAGAATTATACCTTCAAGCTATGTATATAATTCCTTACTAGCACTTCCCTTCCTTCTCTTTCTCAATTCCACAAACTCTCAATTCTCTATTTTCTCTCAACTCTCAAACTCACAGAGCTCTATTCTTTTCTTTCTCTCAAACTCTGTGTTTCTTCTTCTTTCTTTTCTTTTTCTTAACTGACGTAGTTTAAAAAAATATAAACTGATAAAATAAGAATAAAAACTGATGAATAAAAACTGATGGAACGTATAATCTAATTAAATCATCAGTTATAAAAATTCAAAAGCCATAAGGCTTGTTTGGCAAATACAAAATAAAATAACCCATTATTCTAACTAAAGGTCTTAAGGCCTTGTTTGGTAAAACACAAATAAAATAACCCATTATTTCCAAACAATGATCATAGGGCCTTGTTTGGTAAAACTGAATTAAACACTTTCTCATTTATTTTAATAAACCATTATAACATATAATTTAAAATGTCACACTTGTAATTTAATTGAACTTATTATTAAATAAATTCAATTAAACCTTACCAATTCAAATAATAATTTCATTTAAAAAATAACAATAATACCAAATAAATTATCTTATTCAAATAAATCATTTATTCAAATAAACCTTTTCATCATCTAATTTAATTATTAAATTAAATTAGAATAACATAACAAATCACATTCAAATAACATTTAACATTATTAAACTTAACATATACCCACTTCACAAAAACTTAATAAATTATTTATTTAACTCAATAAATTAATAAAAATATTTATATAACTCAATAAATATTTTTATTCAATCACAAAAAGTGCATTCGTTACAAATCATCATCATCGCTATCGACAGACAAACAAACATCGTTCATTGTGCCACTGTTGGTCCCACCCTCCGTACCATCATCAACATCTGCTCGGTGGTTCTCACCATCTCCTCTAGGGTCCTCGTCATGTCCTCTCTGATCCTCGCCATCACCGCTAGCTCAACCCCTTCCATGAGGCTCATCAAAATGACCCTACAAAATTAAAATATTCATAAATGTAACCATATTTAAATAATTTTCCAAGTGTTCTTTATATCAGTTAGGCAAACAAACTTCTAACTCAGCCACCGAAACTCCGACTCGAGTCCCGTAAGTTGTCATGTGTTTGAAATATGTAAGAGGTGCTTTGCGCTATCGTTTCATGTTGTTTCGACGCCCAGAGCCCGTTTTGGTTTAATTTTCCTAAAGTTTCTAAGTATTTTATATAAATTAGGCAAACGAGCAGATAACTCAGCCTTCGGAACTCCGAATCGAGTCCCGTAAACTGTCACAAGCTTGAAATATATAAAACGTGCTTCGCCTATGGTTTTGCGTCATTTCAAAGCTTGGGGCCCATTTTGGTCTAGTTTTTCTAAATTTTTCTAAGTGTTCTTTATATAAGTTAGGCAAACGAGCAGATAACTCGGCCACCGAAATTTCGAGTTGAATCCCGTAAGTTGTCACATGTTTGAAATATAGAAGAGGTATTTCGCCTATAATTTCACGTCGTTTTAATGCCCGGTGCCCATTTTGGTCTAGTTTTTCTAAAATTTTTAAGTGTTCTTTATCTAAGTTAGGCAAATAAGCAGATAACTCGGACAGCAGAACTTCGAATTGATTAAATATTATTCCTTAGTCGATCACCTCTAGAAGCCAAACACTTCGGTGGCTTGTGTTGATCAAAAGAAGGAATCTTCGTGAAGGATTTTGGAGTAGAACTCGTACTTGAGGAAGCTAGTTTCTACAAAGGTATAATTTTAATTCTCTATCTTCCTTTATTAATTAATAATAGCGCACTAAAGATTGATCCTGGGTTTGATTTGTAAAATTTTAAATTCTGATTTGTCATGCTTCTGCTTGATTATATGCAATTTGATTGTATGTTCTTCGTTATTACAAACCTAACAATACAGTCATTACCGACGGCCTATGACATGTTTATAATCAGACTTATACGGTCGTAGCACCGATATGTGGAAGACATTGTGAATGTGGCCTAACTCAGGAGGTAGAGCTACCTCAAAAGCCACCTCGCCTATTCGTTTCAGCACTTCGAAGGGTCCAATAAACTGCGGACTCAGCTTACCCTTTTTACCAAATCTGATTTTCCCCTTCCAAGGAGATACTTTGAGAAACACAAATCTGCCGACTTCAAATTCGCAATTTTGTCGGTGTTGATCAGCATACTTCTTCTGTCTGTCTTGAGCGGCTATGAGTCTGGCTCTTATTACCTTGACAATTTCAGCAGTTTGTTGTACCAGCTCGGGTCCCAATAGTCGTTGTTCACCAACCTCATCCCAGCATAATGGAGTTCTGCATTTCCTCGTACAATGCTTCGTAGGGCGGCATGCCGATACTAGCGTGATGACTATTCTTGTAAGCAAACTCGACCAGAGGTAAATGATCATCCCAGTTGCCTTTAAAATCCATAACGCACGCTCGGAGCATATCCTCCAACGTCTGAATTGTTCTTTCGCTCTGGCCATCGGTTTGAGGATGATACGCTGTACTCATTCTCAACTGTGTCCCCAAACAAGCTTGCAAACTCCTCCAAAATTTTGAGGTGAAACGTGGATCTTGATCTGATACTATTGATACTGGAACTCCGTGCCTTGAGATAATCTCTTTGACATATAATTTTGCCAGCTGATCCAAAGTGAATCGGATTTTGATAGGCAAGAAATGCGCTGATTTCGTTAATCTGTCAACTATGACCCATATTGCGTCATATCCCTTCTGAGTAGTTGGAAGCCCTACTACAAAGTCCATTGTGATATGCTCCCACTTCCATTCTGGTATCTCCAAGGGCTGTAACAAACCACTTGGTCGTTGATGCTCCGCTTTGACTCTCTGACAAGTAAGACACTTTGCAGCACAGTCAGCAACCTCTTTTTTCATGTTTGGCCACCAAAAATGTTGGCGAAGATCCTGGTACATTTTTGTGATTCCTGGGTGAACCGAAAATCATGAACTGTGAGCTTCGTTCAAAATCTCCTCTCTGATTGCCAATACCGACGGTACCCAGATTCTGCCTTCAAATCTCAGCAACCCTTCGGTATCGATTTTATATTTAAGCTCTTCTCCCTCAAGCACTCTTTGTCGTATCTTAACACATTCCTCATCCTGAAGTTGTGCTTCTTTGACTTTTTCTACCAAAGTTGGTTGAGTTTCCATCTGGAACAATTTTTCATTAGGCTCTGCCAGACCCTTCACCTCTAACTCCAATTTAGCCATTTCCGCTACAAGCTTCTCCTGATCAGTTAACAAAAGTAGTCTCTCCCCACCCTTTCTGCTCAAAGCGTCAACAACCACGTTAGCCTTCCCTGGATGGTATAGAATTTCACAGTCATAATCTTTGATCAATTCTATCCATCTCCTCTGCCGCATATTCAAATCCTTCTGCGTGAAGATATACTTCAGACTTTTATGGTCTGTATATATTTCACACTTCTCCCCATAGAGATAGTGTCTCCAGATTTTCAAAGCAAACACCACGGCTGCTAACTCCAAATCATGGGTCGGATACCCTTTTTCATAGTCTTTTAGTTGGCGCGATGCATATGCAATAACTTTACCATTCTGCATCAACACACAACCAAGTCCTTTATGTGATGCGTCACTGTACACCACAAAATTTCCTGTATCATCTGGTAAAGATAACACAGGTGCCAAACTTAGTTTCTTCTTAAGTTCTTGAAAACTCTCTTCGCACTTCTCCGTCCAAACAAACTTCACTGATTTTCTTGTTAAATTCGTCAACGGAGTGGCGATCCTAGAGAAATCCTGAATAAAACGCCTGTAGTATCCTGCCAAACCTAGGAAACTCCTCACTTCTGACGGTGTCTTCGGCTGATCCCAGTTCATGACAGCTTCTACTTTCGCTGGATCCACCGAAATCCCGTCTTTATCAATAACATGCCCAAGGAATTGAACACGCTCCAACCAAAATTCACACTTGGAAAATTTTGCATACAATCTCTTTTTTTCTTAACGCCTCCAATGTCACCCTCAAATGTTCCACGTGTTCTTCTTGAGTCTTGGAGTAGACCAGAATGTCGTCTATGAATACCACCACAAACTTATCCAGAAATGGTTTGAACACCCTATTCATTAGATCCATAAACGCTGCAGGCGCGTTTGTTAAACCAAATGACATAACCAAAAACTCATAGTGACCATATCTAGTTCGAAATGCCGTCTTTGGTATGTCCTCATTTCTCACCTTCAATTGATGGTACCCACTTAGTAAATCTATCTTCGAAAAATATCTTGCTCCCTTCAGTTGGTCAAACTGGTCATCGATCCTTGGCAATGGATACTTGTTTTTAATCGTGACCTTGTTCAACTCTCTATAATCAATGCAAAGACGCATTAACCCATCCTTCTTCTTAACAAACAATACCGGCGCTCCCCACGGCGAAACGCTCGGTTGAATATACTTCTTATCTAGCAGCTCTTGCAGCTGCACCATTAACTCCTTCATTTCTACCGGAGCCATTCGATATGGGGCTTTCGATATAGGGGCCGTTCCCGGTGCTAAATCAATTACAAACTCGATTTCCCTATCTGGCGGTAATCCTGGCAAATCATCAGGAAATACATTCGCAAAATCCCTAACTACTGGTATCTCCTCCAGTTTTGCACCCACCTTTCGGGTATCAACTATGTAGGCTATATATCCTACACATCCTTGTTTCAACATCTTTCTGGCTTGCACCATCGTCAGACAACTCGTTTGTCTAGGCGACTTGCTGCCATAAAACACTAACTTTGATGGAGTCATAAGGTTTACACACTTCTTTTGACAATCAATAATTGCCCCATGGTTGAACAACCAATCCATACCCAAAATAACATCAAACTCCCTAAGACAAATTGGGATCAAGTTTACTGTCATCACATGACCCTTAATATCTATCTGACAGTTCTTGTGGACAAACTTAACAGGAATCACCTCCCTATTCGCAATTTCTATATTCATAGGGTAATCTAATTCTTCCTGAGGTAACCCTAATTTCTTAGCAAAATCATCGAATATAAATGAGCAAGTAGCACCCGAGTCAAACAATACATAAGCATTAACATTATTGACTGGAATGATACCTGACACTACATCCTTTGACTGCACAGCATCCTGCACCGTCATGTTGAATGTTCGAGCGGTAGGTCGGTTGGGCTGCGTGGGTCCTGTGATAGTAAGATTGCCTCCACCACCGCTATTTCCCTTTCCTGAACTGGCTCCACCTGTAGTTACTTTCTTAGGGCACTCCCTAGCAAAGTGATCCTTCGACCCGCAGATGAAACATGCTCCTTTCTTTGGATTAGGGCAATTTGGTGCGATATGCCCCTCCTGCCCGCAGTTGAAGCACACCCGCTTACCCTTCAAACAAGCACCCATATGGCTCTTTCCACAGTTGCTGCACACCTCCATCTTCTTCTTCTGATTACCCTGCTGACTTCCCGCAGAGTTGTTAGGTTTGTATAATGCGAACATGCAATCAAATTACATTAATAAAGCGGAAGCGCGATAAAATCAGATTTTAAAATTTTATACAAACCATCACCATGATCTTTCTTTATGCACAATTATTAATTAAACGAAAGAGATGGCTAATAAGAATTATACCCTTGTAGAATTCTAGCTTCCTCAGGTACAAGTTCACCTCCAATTCCTTCGCGTTCTCCTTGAATACCACCGATTAAATTCCTTCTTTTGATCAACGTTAGCCACCCAAGTGTTTGGCCTCTAGAGGTGATCCACTAAGGAATAATACTTGTTCAAGAAGATGGGTGTTGGCAAAACCCTAGTTTCTATCTCTATAGAAATTGTAAGTACTCTCTACAATTCTTATGTAAGAGTGTGTAACCCTAATCTATGATAAGACTTCTCTTATTTATAGATGTAGGAAAACTCTTCCCTAAACCATTTAGGATTAGGGTTTCTATTCTAATTAAACTCCTTTAATTAAATTAAACTCCTAATCCAATTAGGAATTCATGTGAGAGTACTTCTATTAATTAATTCCCAATCCCTATTAGGAATTAAATAATAGTAATAGTAATAATAATAATAAGACTCCTCTTATTAATTTATATTTAATATTTCTAAAATATTAAATAATAAATATTAAACTATTTAATTTATTCTATCTCCATAGACTAAATTAAATACACTTAACTTATTATTACAATTATGCCATTTACTTCTTAAATAAATATTTTTCTTTTGCGGTGTGACCCTTTAGGTTCTCCATATTAAACCGGTTGTGAATAAATCAATTAGAACAATTCTAATCTTATTTAAATAAATAAATTAAACTATTTAATTCATTTAAATAAATAATATTTATTCTACAATAAGGGTAAGCCCCCTTAGCGATTAACGACTTTCCAGATAATATAGATTTCAACATTAATCATAAAAGAACCTTTTAGTGCATAGTTACCGTACAATTCAATCCTTCTACCATACAATGTCCCAATTAAATATAAGACATGGAATTACTGTCAAGTCTTATTTTATTTAATTATATGTATTTCGATTCTCAAATGCACAACTCTAATTAATGCAAATTAGAAACTCCTTTCTAATTTCATTCTGCTTTGGCCAAAGACTTCTGAGTCGTCATTTATCGAATCACATAGGACATTCTCTCCTTTTACTAGAAGTGGTAGATTCTTTATTGATCATTCACCTATCTCCATATATAACTTATTATACCCAATCATACCCTTTGATATACCCTAAAGGTCTTAAGGGACATGTCAAAGTATAACTCATCATACACAAGATACTATGATGATCTCAAGTCCAAGGATCACTTGTACTACTATCACTAGAGGAATTCCTATTGACAGGCGAGTAAAACTCCATTAGGTATTCCTTAGCGAGCCACGTTCAGTGAACTTATTCTCTAATAATCACCTACATACTTGCTTTAGTGTCTCCACACAAATGATTATGAGATCAATCATCCTCTTCATAAGAGCAAACAACGTATGTACTAATCTATCCGGATCCACTAATCCCCTTTTTAGTAATCCAACGATTAGGAACAATTTTAGTTTGTGAGATATCTAGAATTTAGATCTCATTAGCATGATCCCCATCATGATTCTAAAAGCATTGCTCAAAACTATGGGTTTATCACATTTAATATAACAACACCATGTAGATAATATAAAATGCCTTTAATAATCGAATAAGATTACAAAGTATATGCTACATCATATCAAATATGATTGGCTTGTGTGCATACTACTTTCAAGAGTTACTATCATTCCATTTCCTCTTCTGGCTACTGACCCCATGGCTACCACTTGCCTTGTTTTCATTCTCATTCTTCTTTTTCTTCTGCTCCTGATTGTACTTAGACAGAGCATCACTGCATCCTTCAGCGATAATTGCCTTCTCCAGCACTGCCGCAAACGAGTTCAGTTGAAACTCGGCTATACAACCAGGGCTTCAATCCCTGCTCAAACCTTCTGGCCTTCCTCTCATCCGTGTTAACCTGATAAGGCGCAAACCTCGCCAACTCGTTGAATCTGGCAGCATATTCAGATACCGACACAGTACCTTGCTTCAACTCTAGAAACTGTACTTCCATTTGGTTCTGAGCACTTGCCGGGAAATAGGTTTCGAAAAATATCTCCTTAAACCGCTCCCACGGAATAATCCCTTGGCCACCTCGAGTCTTGTTTGCTTGCCACCAGTAGCTAGCTTCTGATTTCAGTATAAAGGTTGCAAATGCCGTCTTTTGATCGTCGTTGACCCTAGCGACATCAAACACCTTTTCCATCTCCATGACCCATGTTTGAGCCTCTATCGGGTTCATAGACCCGTGATATTCCGGAGGTCCGACTGCTTTAAAGTCTTTAAAGGTCGTGGCCTGAGCTTGTGGTTGATTTGCAAAGGCTCCCGTTAACAAGTTTACCAACTACTGCATTGGATTAGTGTTGGCTTCTTCGTTGTTGTTAGTAGATCCCTCAGGGGTCTGTTGACATGTTGGTTGTCTTCTTGGCGGCATCTTACTGTTAAAAATTTACGTTATAAAATTATTACTCAATTACCTAAACATTTAAGTCTTAACTTAAACATTTATAAACAACACTAAAAACATAGCACATTGGATAAACTTTCGTATTTTATTCATTAACTGCTTTCAAAACATAATACAAATAGCATCATTTATCCTGAAATCACAAAGTTTCAGGATTACATCATTATTGTGTCCCATTATAGAATCTGGGATTACAATTTATTCACTTCATAGTTTCATAATAACATAATTAATCACAATTTATGATGACATTCCACGACGCACAGCTTCCTGGCGTTCCTGCTCCATAATGCGTGTCATCATCCTTTGATCCATCATATCTGGATGACGATTAGCTCGATCTTGAGCTCTATCTATGGTAGTATGAAAAATATACTCCATCTCATCAATCTTGGCCTTCTTTGACCGCACCTCACACTTAACACGATCTGCGCGATCAGCCTCCCTCAGCCAAGCTGTCTCAGCTCTCGCCCGCTCAGCTGACTCCTTTTTCAACTCATCTCGCGCAATCTCATTCCTGGCTATCAACTGTCCTCGTCGATACTCAGACTGTGTTAGCCTCTGCTCAGCCTCAGCAAGACGTGATGAAAGGTCTTGGATCTCAGCATCCTTCTGCTCCAGAGCGACTTGACGTTCCGCAGCCTGTTCCTCTAACTCCTCCTTCTCACTCTCTACATGAACCAGTTTCCACTCCACGTCTCCAAGACGTATATCGAGCTCCTCAATCTCACTACTCTTCTTCTCCAAGGCAGTCTGTCGCTCTGCCAGCTGCCTCTCTAACTCCTCCACTCTGTCCTGCAACTCTATGTTGCGATCATATACCTGCTCATACATCTGAACACCCAAAGTAGATAGTGGTATCTCTTCAGGGTCCTCCTCCTCCTCCTCCTCAGGATCCTCCTCCTCCTCCTCCTCCTCAGGATCAGTCTCAGGCTCATACTCGTGACCTGTAACTGTAATCAATGGAGATGACTCCCTCTGCACTAGCTGTTCACTGACTACGTGAATATCTCTGGGCTCCTCCTCCCTAGTCTGGCTGGGCTCTCCTCTATCAGTCATCCTAACAACAAAATTTTAAGTTTTAATTACTAATCGATAATACTCGCGAGCACATAAGTTTGTTATCAAATAAGCACATAGCACATAATCATTTTGTTGTCTTTTATGAATTTCCGTAATTCATTCCTTAGAACTCGATAAGAGTTTATCACCACTATATTCTCTATCTTCTAAAAGGCTACTACCCTAAGAGTTTCCCCACCTAAAGGTTCATAACCTACAGCTCTGATACCAACCTGTGACACCCCCAAATCGAGGTACTTAATTCCCACAGATTTGGTGTTCACTATAACATACATTCAAAACTAACTACCCAATAAAATAACAGTGAAATAAACTTAAAGAAACATCTTCCCAAAATGGGTTACATCTCCAAACTCTTAAACAATCAAATCCCAGGTTATCTAGACCTTAATACATCAATGCGGAATAAAACATAATTTAAATAAGTTTTGTTACAATCAACCATCAAATAAATAACAGGTCTTTAGCTATTTATGTATCTTGCCCTTGCCTTTGCTCGTGGACGGCTCGTCCGGCTTCTCAGCCTTAGCTGCAATGATTAGTGCAAGAGTGAGCAAACAATTGCTCACAAGTACGATAACAATAATATTTAAATGAAATGGATTTCAACTGAGGAATAATAATTTTCTGAATCTCAGTCAATAAATGATCAAAGTTTAAAAGCTCGTTAGAATGTTTGATTCCAAAAATATAGAATTCAAGATTTAGAAATTATATCTGAGGGTCACAAGACCTCGAACTGTGTCCTAGATTAACAAGTATTTCTACTGTAACCTTTAACAGTCATGTAGACTATGGACCAACATCTCGTACTCAGGGGGATCAACCCTTTGTACAATGTATTGTGCACAAACATTTTAACGCTGTCGCGTAAGTAATCCCCTATATTAGGGTTGTTCATCTCAGTTTATCGTCTGAATCCATACCAAAAAGGAAGTTGGCTTGGAACAAGTATAGAAAACATTCGAAGTCTTTGAAATCGCTCATCAACTAAGGACTAGCTGAATCAATAAGGGTTTGATAGTCTAATTCAATAGAGTTTGTTCAATAGAAACTATACTCGAAGTTTGAATAATAAACAATGATTGGAATAAAGCTTAAGTATATATTCATGATAGTAACCTTGCTTGAATATCAATAAGCTAAGGTCAATAAGCTTGCTCAATATAAATAAACTTGTCTTGAATAAATTAACAAGTTAAAAGAAAAGAACAACTTGCTCAATCGTAAAAGTAATAAGTTGAGATAAGGAACTTGCCTCAAGCGTAGATTACAAACTAAATATCTCACGATCCTTAAACAACCTATACATTTAATTATAAAATGGTAACATAATTAGTTACAAAATGATATACACTTTAAGCTTGCTCTTATCTTTTATATTATAACATCTCATTTAGCACACCATAGTCGACAAGTACTAGTTTAGCAACCATCTTGACAATACTTTAGTCACATTATTATAAGTTTAATTATGCATACAATGATACATTATAACTACCAAGAAAAGAAAACATAATAATAATTTATTTATTTTTTATCCAGCAGTGATTCTCGCCGGGGCGAGAATTTACTGAACAAAACGCTCGCCGGAGCGGGGATTTACAGAACAAAAATTCTCGTCGGGGCGAAGATTTCTTCACATTTTCTCGCCGGGGCGAGATACTCGATAGTTATCTTCCCCATCTCGCGAACCAGTGAAAACTTAGGCCAAATTTGGCCAAATTTTCCGAATTCTACCATCCAGAATACAAATTAAACATACCCAGACATCATATATGATATAAAACATTTACCTAACATGTTCTGTAAACATTTTAATCATTCTAACACATAAACAACTAGTTTAAAACCAAAAATTCACTATTAAAACCAAATATTCAAGTTTTAACCATTCTCATGAAATTACACTCTGTAAATTCATTTTTCAAGCAATTAAAACCATTCTTCTTGCATTATTCATGTTTTTCATCACATAATCATAAACAATTATTAATTCACCGATTAATAACCAAATTGAATCATCAATTTTCATACAAATATGTCATACATGAAATAAAGCTCTGTAAAACTAAGAACTCAATTCTAAAGCATGTTTTCATGAATTAATTCTTCAAACTAGTTTATAATCACCACATAATCTCTAATACATGCTTACTAACAATTATAACCAAGTAATTCATGTATTTGGCATATAAATTCATATACAGTGAAGTAAAAATCACATACAGAGAAGTAAAATAATAAAAATATAATTAAAACAAAACTAATAAGAATTATACCTTCAAGCTATGTATATAATTCAAAAGCCATAAGGCTTGTTTGGCAAATACAAAATAAAATAACCCATTATTCTAACTAAAGGTCTTAAGGCCTTGTTTGGTAAAACACAAATAAAATAACCCATTATTTCCAAACAAAGATCATAGGGCCTTGTTTGGTAAAACTGAATTAAACACTTTCTCATTTATTTTAATAAACCATCATAACATATAATTTAAAATGTCACACTTCTAATTTAATTGAACTTATTATTAAATAAATTCAATTAAACCTTACCAATTCAAATAATAATTTCATTTAACAAATAACAATAATACCAAATAAATTCTCTTGTTTAAATAAATCATTTATTCAAATAAACCTTTTCATCATCTAATTTAATTATTAAATTAAATTAGAATAACATAACAAATCACATTCAAATAACATTTAACATTATTAAACTTAACATATACCCACTTCACAAAAACTTAATAAATTATTTATTTAACTAAATAAATTAATAAAAATATTTATATAACTCAATAAATATTTTTATTCAATCACAAAAAGTGCATTCGTTACAGATCATCATCATCGCTATCGACAGACAAACAAACATCGTTCATTGTGCCACTGCTGGTCCCACCCTCCGTACCATCATCAACATCTGCTCGGTGGTTCTCACCATCTCCTCTAGGGTCCTCGTCATGTCCTCTCTGATCCTCGCCATCACCGCTAGTTCAACCCCTTCCACGAGGCTCATCAAAATGACCCTACAAAATTAAAATATTCATAAATGTAACCATATTTAAATAATTTTCCAAGTGTTCTTTATATCAGTTAGGCAAACAAACTTCTAACTCAGCCACTAAAACTCCGACTCGAGTCTCGTAAGTTGTCATTTGTTTGAAATATGTAAGAGGTGATTTGCGCTATCGTTTCATGTTGTTTCGACGCTCAGAGCCCGTTTTGGTTTAATTTTCCTAAATTTTCTAAGTATTTTATATAAATTAGGCAACCGAGCAGATAACTCAGCCTTCGGAACTCCGAATCGAGTCCCGTAAACTGTCACAAGCTTAAAATATATAAAACGTAATTCGCCTATGGTTTTGCGTCATTTCAAAGCTTGGGGCCCATTTTGGTCTAGTTTTTCTAAATTTTTCTAAGTGTTCTTTATATAAGTTAGGCAAACGAGCAGATAACTCGGCCACCGAAATTTCGAGTTGAATCCCGTAAGTTGTCACATGTTTGAAATATAGAAGAGGTATTTCGCCTATAATTTCACGTCGTTTTAATGCCCAGTGCCCATTTTGGTCTAGTTTTTCTAAATTTTTTAAGTGTTCTTTATCTAAGTTAGGCAAATAAGCAGATAACTGGGATACCAGAACTTCGAATTGATTAAATATTATTCCTTAGTCGATCACCTCTAGAAGCCAAACACTTCGGTGGCTTGTGTTGATCAAAATAAGGAATCTTCGTGAAGGATTTTGGAGTAGAACTCGTACTTGAGGAAGCTAGTTTCTACAAAGGTATAATTTTAATTCTCTATCTTCCTTTATTAATTAATAATAGCGCACTAAAGATTGATCCTGGGTTTGATTTGTAAAATTTTAAATTCTGATTTGTCATGCTTCTGCTTGATTATATGCAATTTGATTGTATGTTCTTCGTTATTACAAACGTAACAATACAGTCATTACCGACGGCCTATCCGTCGGCTATGATTGTGTCCGCTAATGACATTTAAAAAAAAATTAATTTACAAACCCCCCCTATTCTTTTAAATATAAATAATTGTACCTATTATAAACCAAGAGTAACAAATAATTTTTCATTAACACATACCAATAACCATCAAATATATATAATTAACAATCAAATGCGTGCACAGTGTAATCACATTAAACATAAGATGTAACTAGATACTTAATGTAATCACTGTACAACCCAACAACTAGTTAGATACATAAAAGTAAATAACCATCAATACGTACACAACTTAATAACATAAACCATAAATAGTAAATATATAAAAAATGTAATATACACAACCCAAAACTAGCTAGTTAGATGCATTAAAGTAAAAATATAAACATAAACTATATCCCCCGGTCATCATCATCATCGTCATCGGCAGACAAACAAACATCGTTCATTGTGCCACTGCTGGTCCCACCCCCCGTACCATCATCAACATCAGCTCAATGGATCTCACCATCTCCTCTAGGGTCCTCGCCATGTCCTATCTGATCCTCGCCATTACCGCTAGCTCAACCCCATCCACGAGGCTCATCAAAATGACCCTACAAAATTAAAATATTCACAAATGTAACCATATTTAAATAATTTTCCAAGTGTTCTTTATATCAGTTAGGCAAACGAACTTCTAACTCAGCCACCAAAACTCCGACTCGAGTCCCGTAAGTTGTCATGTGTTTGAAATATGTAAGAGGTGCTTTGCGCTATCATTTCATGTTGTTTCTACGGCTGGAGCCCGTTTTGGTTTAATTTTCCTAAATTTTTCTAAGTGTCTTTATATAAATTAGGTAAACGAGCAGATAATTCAGCCATCAGAACTCCGAATCGAGTTCCGTAAGCTGTCACAAGTTTAAAATATATAAAAAGTGTTTTGCCTATGGTTTCGCGTCATTTCAACGCTTGGGGCCCGTTTTGGTCTAGTTTTCCTAAATTTTTCTAAGTGTTCTTTATATAAGTTAGGCAAACGAATAGATAACTCGGCTACCGGAATTCCGAGTCGAGTTTCGCAAGTTGTCACATGTTTAAAAGTTTCACGTCGTTTTAACGCCTAGTGCCCATTTTGGTCTAGTTTTTCTAAAAAAAATTTAAGTGTTCTTTATCTAAGTTAGGCAAACGAGCAGATAACTCGGACACTAGAACTCCGAATTGAATCCCGTACGTTGTCACATATTTAAAATATATAAGCAGTGTTTCGCCTATGGTTTTGCATCGTTTCGACACCCGAGGCCCGTTTTGGTCTAGTTTCTTAACTTTTTTCTAAGTGTTCTTTATATAAGTTAGGCAAACGAGCAGATAACTCAGACACTGAAACTCCGAATCGAGTTCCGTAAGTTGTCACATGTTTGAAATATATATGAGGTGTTTTGCCTATGGTTTTGCATTAGTTCAATGCTCGGGGTTCGTTTAGTTCCAGTTTTCCTAAATCTTTCTAAGTGTTCTTTATATAAGTTAGGCAAACGAGCAAATAACTCGGACACCGAAATTCCGAATTGAGTCCCGTAAGTTGTCACATGTTTCAAATATATAAGAGATACTTCGCCTAAGGTTTCGCGTTGTTTCGACGCCTGGGGCCTGTTTTGGTCTAGTTTTCCTAAATTTTTCTAAGTGTTCTTTATATAAGTAAGGCAAACGAGCAAATAACTCGGCCACTGGAACTCCGAATAGAGTCTCATAAGTTGTCACGTGTTTGAAATATATAAGAGGTGTTTCGTTTATGGTTTCGTGTTGTTTCGACGCCCGAGGCCCATTTTGGTCTAGTTTTTCTAAATTTTTCTAAGTGTTCTTTATATAAGTTAGGCAAACGAGCAGATAATTCGAACACCAGAACTCCGAATTAAGTCCTATAATTTGTCACATGTTTGAAATATATAAGAGGTGTTTTTGAAAGTAGTATGCATACAAGCCAATCATATTTGATATGATGTAGCATATACTTTGTAATCTTATTCAGTTTTTAATAAAAGAATTGATTTTCTTAAAAGGCATTTTATATTATCTACATAGTGCTGTTATATTAAATGTGATAAACCCATAGTTTTGAGCAATGCTTTTAGAATCATGATGGTGATCATGCTAATGAGATCTAAATTCTAGATAGCTCACAAACTAAAATCGTTCCTAATCGTTGGATTACTAAAAAGGGGATTAGTGAATCCGGATAGATTAGTACATACGTTGCTTGCTCTTATGAAGAGCATGATTGATCTCATAATCATTTGTGTGGAGACACTAAAACAAGTATGTAGGTGCTTATTGGAGAATAAGTTCACTGAACGTGACTCGCTAAGGAATACCTAATGGAGTTTTACTCGGCTGTCAACAGGAATTCCTCTAGTGATAGTAGTACAAGTGATCCTTAGACTTGAGATCATCATAGTATCTTGTGTATGATAAGTTATACTTTGACATGTCCCTTAAGACCTTTAGGGTATATCAAATGGTATGATTGGGTATAATAAGTTGTACATGGAGATAGGTGAATGATCAACAAAGAATCTACCACGTCTAGTAAAAGATGTGAATGTCCTATATGATTCGATAAATGATAACTCAGTAGTCCTTGGCCAAGGCAGAATGAAATTAGAAAGGAGTTTCTAATTTGCATTATTTAGAGTTGTGCATTTGGAAATCGAAATACATATAATTAAATAAAATAAGACTTGACAGAAATTCCATATCTTATATTTAATTGGGACATTGTATGGTAGAAGGATTGAATTGTACAGTAACTATTTACTCAAATGTTCTTTTGTGATTAATGTTGAAATCTATATTATATGAAAAGTCGTTGATCGCTTAGGGGGCTTACCCTTATTGTAGAATAAATATTATTTATTTAAATGAATTAAATAGTTTAATTTATTTATTTAAATAAGATTAGAATTGTTCTAATTGATTTATTCACAACCGGTTTAATATGGAGAACCTAAAGGGTCACACCGCAAAAGGAAAATATTTATTTAAGAAGTAAATGGCATAATTGTAATAATAAGTTAAGTGTATTTAATTTAATCTATGGAGATAGAATAAATTAAATAGCTTAATATTTATTATTTAATATTTTGAAAATATTAAATATAAATTAATAAGAGGAGTCTTATTATTATTATTACTATTACTATTATTTAATTCCTAATAGGGATTGAGAATTAATTAATATTACTATTATTTAATTCCTAATAGGGATTGGGAATTAATTAATATAACTATTATTTAATTCCTAATAGGGATTGAGAATTAATTAATAGAAGTACTCTCTCTCATTAATTCCTAATTGGATTAGGAATATAATTAAAAGAGTTTAATTAAAATAGAAACCCTAATCCTAAATAGTTTAGGGAATGGGTTTTCCTACATCTATAAATAAGAGAGGTCTTATCATAGATTAGGGTTACACACTCTTGCATAAGAATTGTGGAGAGTACTTACAATTTGTATAGAGATAGAAACTAGGGTTTTGCCAAACACCCAACTTCTTGAATATTTGTTCTTCCTTGGTGGATCTAGAGGCCAAACACTTGGGTGGCTAACATTGATCAAATGAAAGAATCATACCGTTGAATTCAAGGAGAACTCGAAGGACTAGGAGTTGAACTTGTACCTGAGGAAGCTTTGTTCTACAAGGGTATAGTTCTTATTCTCCATCTCTTTCGTTTAAGTAATAATTGTGCATAAAGAAAGATCATGGTGATAGTTTGTATAAAATTTTAAAATCTGATTTTGTCACGCTTCGACTCTATTTGTGTAATTTGATTGCATGCTCGCGTTATACAAACCTAACAGTTTTGCCTATGGTTTTGCATAGTTTCGACGCTAGGGGCCCGTTTGGGTCTAGTTTTCTTTAATTTTTCTAAGTGTTCTTTATATAAGTTAGGCAAACGAGCAGATAACTCGGACACCAGAACTCCGAATCGAGTCCCGTAAATTATCACATATTTGAAATATATAAGAGGTGTTTCTCCTATGACGCCCGGGGCCCGTGTTGGTCTAGTTTTCCTAAATTTTTATAAGTATTCTTTAAATAAGTTTGGCAAACGAGATTTTTACCTGTCAAATATGCAGGGGGAAAAGGTTTGCAAATAAAACAGTGCATACTCGAATTGCCTCCTGCGATACCAGACCCAAGAGCTTGTCTCGCGAATCTGGATCTATGGAACAGTGAATGACCTCCTGGGCTAGCTAGTAGATTCACTGACGTGATGATGTGCCTGATTGGATTGAAATGCCTTCCATGCACACCATTATGATCCTCCGAAAGATGTTATAGGATAATGACGGGTCAACTCCCAATCCACTCGCACCATCTGCTCTGGTACGGAGGCGACGTCTGGCTCTCACAGCAGGCACTACAGTATAAGCTAAGGCCCATGACATGCCTACAATCCTATTCTTCTTTGGTCCTCCTGTAAGCTGTAGCCAGTCATCCATCTTCTTATCTTCACGTGTGGAGGGATCTAGGTTAGTATCCTGTTGGCCGCTAGCAACTCTCTGAGAAGACCGCTATTTGCCAAAATCTATACTATTAATTTACGTGCAAGTATACATGTTCCACAAGTAATATAATGTAAGTAGAGTTGTCTATCCCACGAGGAATAATCTAATAAATTAATCAATCAATCCAATTACCAACCCTTGATTAATCCAATTCTATTTAAACAATTGATATTACCAGAAGTGACAAAATTAACTAACAACGTTAACTATTCAAAATATCTATTAAGATCAATTCTCAAGATTACAATTTCCCCCGATGATATACCCAACGCATCTACTTTCTATTTAATTAATCAAATGTTACAAATTGCTAACCAAGAATTCATTTGTATTTATCTAACTTATTCCTAAATTAGATAAGTGTCCTCATCCCTAAATAATTCACTATATTCTTATGTGAATAATCAACAATGAAGCAAAAGTCACCAATTCTTATACAAGTTCATGCGACAATTAGGTATATTCATATCCCTCTTGCAAATTAGATATTCACTCCCTAGAAGAATAAATCCAACACATGTATCATATTCCACACCCAATCTAGAATCAACATTCCAACATCATCAAAATCGATAGATTAATTGCTGGCCACAAAATTATTACATGAAACACAAAATATGATAAACAATCTTGCAAACATTTGATCGTAATTTAAGAGAAAATAAATTAAGTAAATCCAATCATCAGGTTCCATTATAATCTTGAATAAGAATTTAGTTCATGAATAAGAAAAAGGGCAACATCACATTAATCATCATCATTTTAAAGTACAAGAGTCTAAAAGAAGGGTAAAAGAAAGAATCTGTAGCACGGCTTCCGCTAAAATACTCTAGATCTTGATCTTTCATCTTCTTCCTCTTCTCTAGAAAGATATGCTGAACATAATGTTCTGCCTCCTTTTTTCTCTATATCTGATATGACTCTAAAACTCTCTCCCTCTTGATAATGATCTGAGATATTTATCTTTTTCCTTCTATTATCACCTCCTGATCTTTTGGACTCCTCCCTTTTACGTCTTTCTTAATTAAACTAGGACTTAATCAGCTGGAAATGACTCACCCTTGCCGTACACGTGCTCCACGCACTCGGCAACTGAACCAGCACCGCAGCTCACCTTACGTAATGCCGCGACTGAACTTCCATGTTGCGGCTCGCATTAGCGAGCACCGCGGCTCAAATGCTTCTACTGCTCCCTTAGGTTTTTCTTTCCTTGTACGCCCAAATGAGTCTTCCTTTCTTTCTTAAGCCCGTCTCTTTGCTCCAAACCTTTGCCTAGCATTCTTGGCTTCAAAGTAAGGCTAAATTTACACCATTTATTGTTTGTTCTCTATTTCCGATCACGAATTCCATACCTGCATAAAAATGCTAAAATGCATAAAAACAGACTAAAAATACGTAAAAACCAACAAAATAATTAAGCAAAAAATACAAGATTTGTAGATATAAAATCTACTCATCAAATACCCCCAAACTTAAACTTTTGCTTGTCCTCAAGTAAAAACCTAAATCAATCACAAACTAAATTACCTAACATAAGCAATATAATAATGTTACTCAACTATTGGTCTCAAGATAAATTCTTCCACTACTGATTCATAATTCAACACATTCAAAGTTCAATAACTTAATCAATTTAATAATTATACAACGACTTGCACCCCTCTACGTGTGTGTGTGTAATCATACAGTTCATAATAGTTAGAATTTAAAAGAAATCACACAATCAAATGTTTCATAAAAATTTTAGATCCACTTTGGAAACCTTCTTTTCACATCAATTTCCACTTATCATGGCAACACATAAGTCTAGCGAATCAACGAGATACTTATTTAACAGGCACAGTAAGATCATTTGTTACGCTTATTCTTCCCAAATGCTTTTACGCTTTTTTTAAAGATAGATAGGATAAGTGGATTTTATACTCCATCTCATCTTAACTTTTGTTGGGGTGATTGCGTTTTACGCTCCATCTCAACCCGCAATCTCCTTCAATTATTAACAGGAAAGTTCAATATGAATTTCAAATAATCTTACACAATAAATCAATCCCATTTCTTGAAAGTAGTATGCACACAAGCCAATCATAGTTGATATGATGTAGCATATACTTTGTAATCTTATTCGGTTGTTAAAAGGCATTTTATATTATCTACATAATGCTGTTATATTAAATGTGATAAACCCATAGTTTTGAGCAATGCTTTTAGAATCATGATGGTGATCATGCTAATGAGATCTAAATTCTAGATAGCTCACAAACTTAAATTGTTCCTAATCGATGGATTACTAAAAAGGGGATTAGTGAATCCGGATAGATTAGTACATACGTTGCTTGCTCTTATGAAGAGAATGATTGATCTCATAATCATTTGTGTGGAGACACTAAAGCAAGTATGTAGGTGCTTATTAGAGAATAAGTTCACTGAATGTGGCTCGCTAAGGAATACCTAATGGAGTTTTACTCGCCTGTCAATAGGAATTCCTCTAGTGATAGTAGTACAAGTGATCGTTGGACTTGAGATCATCATAGTATCTTGTGTATGATGAGTTATACTTTGACATGTCCCTTAAGACCTTTAGGGTATATCAAAGGGTATGATTGGTATAATAAGTTGTACATGGAAATAGGTGAATGATCAACAAAGAATCTACCACTTCTAGTAAAAGGAGAGAATGTCCTATGTGATTCGATAAATGACGACTTAGAAGTCTTTGGCCAAAGCAGTGTGAAATTAGAAAAGAGTTTCTAATTTGCATTAATCAGAGTTGTGCATTTCAGAATCGAAATACATATAATTAAATAAAATAAGACTTGACAGTAATTCCATGTCTTATATTTAATTGGGACATTGTATGGTAGAAGGATTGAATTGTACGGTAACTATGCACTGAAAGGTTCTTTTATGATTAATGTTGAAATCTATATTATCTGAAAAGTCGTTGATCGCTAAGGGGGCTTACCCTTATTGTAGAATAAATATTCTTTATTTAAATGAATTAAATAGTTTAATTTATTTATATAAATAAAATTAGAATTGTTCTAATTGATTTATTCACAACCGGTTTAATATGGAGAACCTAAAGGGTCACACCGCAAAAAGAAAATATTTATTTAAGAAGTAAATGGCATAATTGTAATAATAAGTTAAATGTATTTAATTTAATCTATGGAGATAGAATAAATTAAATAGCTTAATATTTATTATTTAATGTTTTAGAAATATTAAATATAAATTAATAAGAGGAGTCTTATTATTATTATTATTATTACAATTACTATTATTTAATTCCTAATAGGGATTGTGAATTAATTAATAGAAGTACTCTCTCATGAATTCCTAATTGGATTAGGAGTTCAATTAATTAAAGGAGTTTAATTAAAATAAAAACCCTAATCCTAAATAGTTTAGGAGGGTTCCCTATATCTATAAATAAGAGGAGTCTTATTATGATTTAGGGTTAGACAATTTACACACTCTTGCATAAGAATTGTAGAGAGTACTTACAATTTCTATAGAGATAGAAACTAGGGTTTTGCCAACACCCATCTTCTTGAACAAGTATTATTCCTTGGTGGATCACCTCTAGAGGCCAAACACTTGGGTGGCTAACGTTGATCAAATGAAGGAATTTAATCGGTGGAATTCAAGGAGAACGCGAAGGAATTGGAGGTGAACTTGTACTTGAGGAAGCTAGAATTCTACAAGGGTATAATTCTTATTCTCCATCTCTTTCGTTTAATTAATAATTGTGCATAAAGAAAGATCATGGTGATGGTTTGTATAAAATTTTAAAATCTGATTTTATCGCGCTTCCGCTTTATTAATGTAATTTGATTGCATGTTCGCGTTATACAAACCTAACAGTGGTATCAGAGCCAAACTTTATGCGAATTATTAATTGTTTTGATTCTGTATATACATTGATATGTGTTTAGAACAATTTAATTGGGCATAATTGTTTGTGTAAAATTTATTTTATTTATTTATTTTGATTTTATTTATTTTTAATTAAGATAAAAGGTTTATTTTGAATTGGAATATAATTAAAATTAAAAGTTTTATTTGAACTTGGAATTGGATTCTACGTTAACTAGAATAAAGGAGTTTATTCATATATGGAATAGGATTCCATGTTTCCTAGAATAAAGGAGTTTATTCACATATAGAATATGATTCCATGTTTCCTAGAATAAAGGAGTTTATTCACATATGGAATAGGATTCCATGTTTCCTAGAATAAAGGAGTTTATTCACATATGGAATAGGATTCCATGTTTCCTTAAAAAATAAAGATGTTTATTTTGATAAGGAATAGGATTCAACATATTTTATTTTCCAACAATTTTAAGTTAAAAATAAAGGTGTTTATTTTAAACTTGAAATTGGTTTCCATATTAATTAAAATAAAGGAGTTTATTTTGATTTGGAATTTGATTAAAAATAAAGGAGTTTATTTTTATTCAAAAAAATTGGATAAATTAAAATAAAAGAGTTTATTTTGATTTGGAATATGATTAAAATAAAGAAGTTTATTTTAATTGAAATTGGATTTCATGATAACTAATTAGAGTTGGAATTGGATTCCATGATAATTAATTGGAGTTGAAATTGAATTTTATACCAACTAATATTGCCCATTAAATGATATCAATGCATATATGGAATGATTTTATTATTCATGGGATGAATGTTATTTATTGATACATATAGAGATATGTATGATAATAAATAGGGATTGATTATGGACTATTGACCAATGTGTGATTAGATTTATTTTAGTGGATTGCTTGAATGTATGGGTTTTTATAAATGGGGTCTGCGTACCTCGTCTTCTCTAATTTTTTCTTAATGTAAATTCTATCTCCCTCCTATGTACTTCCCCTTGACTGCTGATCAAGGTTTCTATTTATTGTAAATAGTTTTTGTAATAGGACTAGTTAGAATTAATTTTGAAGAATTGAAGACAAAGGAGTAAGGAGTACTTGAAGACCCGTTTGTAATGGAGCTCGGGTTTAAATATAATAGTTATATTTAAATTTAATTCTTGCACCGTAGGTTTGACCTTTTGGTTCACTTGGTGGCTCTAGTGAACCAAACTAGAATAAAAGTCCATAATCAATCCGGGTAGAATATAGTATTCTATATGTGCATGCTTACTATGTATATATTATATATTATACAACATGCTTCACATGTTTAATAATATGACGCGTATTTTATATATATATGTGCATGCGCGCTAAACAAGATGAGACAAATAATAATAAACTCCTCAAAGAAATTATATTAAGTCTTAAGCGTTCAAAGATATTAGGAATATCGAACGTCGCCTTCTAGCATGGTAAAACAATAGAGTATTAAATATTTAATATGAGTTTGTTGTGCACACACAAGGCGAGTATTAAATATTTAAGATGTTGTTTTATCACATTTGATGCTTATAAATAGACTGAACGATGTTGTTTTGTTGTGCACACACAAGGACAGTGTTTTTCTTTCGAATATATGGAAGTGCTAGGTTGGACTTAACTTAGATTATTTTAGTCCGGATGTGCACACACTTGACCATTATAATCTAAGAGGCAAAATACAAGGAGTTACATAGTGATGTAATTGACAATAGTTGTCTACCTATTTATTTATATATAGTTTGTTGTGCACACACAAGGCTATATATACATTTGAAATGGGATCCTAATTCTCGCTAGCAAATCTTTAATTAGATTTGTCGAACAATATAATGGGGGTAATATAGTTTGATGAAAAGTGAGAGATACCAATTTAAAATAGAGACCTAATTTATTTTGGTAAATAATTAAGAAATGAATGTATGCTAAAATGTTGTTAAATTACAAATTCATTTACAGAATTTTACGATGTCTAATTCACTATCACTGCATAGCATATTAGATGCTAATTAACCGGACCAAATTAAAAGGACTGGTTAAAGAATTTGAGAATAGTTCTCAAGGCTGAAAAGCTATCTTATGTCCTTAATACGCTTATCCCTGCAATGGTTGTAGACAATGCCTCTGAGGAAGAGATTGCTACTTTTAGAAAGTAGTAAGATGATGCACAGTTGGCTCAAATGCATCATGCTCGCATCCATGAGTAACGAGCTTCAGCGTCATCATGAAACTATGGATGCTCCTACTATACTCCTGCACCTTCAAGGAGTTGAAGGGTGAGGAAAGTAGGACTATTAGATATCAAATATCTAAGGAGCTCTTCCGATCTAGAATGACCGATGGCACTACAATATAGACAAATGTCCTAAAATGATCAATATGATTGAACAATTGGGACAACTGAGTTTTAATGGATGGAGAGTTGATCCAAGATTTGATCTTGCAATCACTTCCGGACTCTTTCTCACAAATTGTTGTGAATTTCCACATGAACAAGCTATATGTCAGCCTGCCTGAGTTGCTTAAACATGTTGAAAACTGTAAAGAGTCACTTTCCAACCAAGAAAGACCAAGTCTTACTAGTAGATGATTCTTCTAGGTAGCGGAAGAGGGCCAAATGATCTTCTGAAAAGAAGAACAATTCAAAGAAGGTATATGAAAAGGCAATAACTAAGGATACTAAGAACAAAACTGATGCAAATAGTAAAGGAGTTTGCTTCCAATGCAATAAGCCTGGACACTGGAAAGGAAACTGTAAGGAGTATCTTACAGAGGCTAACCAGAAGAAGCTTAGTGAAGTTTCGGTTACAAATATAAGTTTGTTCATGATTGAAATAAATTTTTTCTGTATGTCAAGGTTCTACTTGGGTATTGGATACCAGCTGTAGTTCTCACATATGCAATTCTATGCAGAGACTAAGCAGAAGTAGAAAGCTAAACAAAGAGTAAGTAATCTTATGTGTGGGAATGGAGCAAAGGTTACTGCATTAACCATAGGAACTTATAGTTTAGCATTGCCTACGGGCAAGTCTATCAAGTTAATAAGTTGTTATTATGTTCCAGTTCTCATTAGAAATATTAGAACTTTCGTTGTTGGACAAGGAAGGTTCTGGTATTATATTTAAGAACAATTGTTGTTTTATTTATAATGATAATATTTTGTTTGAAACTGGAAGAATACTTGATAGACTTTGTATACTTGACTTACATGAAAAACATTTTGCAAATTGAACAAACTAGTAAAAGAAAAGGAGATAATCATTCAAAGAGTTGAAAATGTGTATTTAATGAAATACAAGTCTGAATCATTTGAAAGGTTCAAAGAATTCAGAAGTGAAACATATTTGACAAAGTATTAAGATTCTTTGATCAGATCGAAGAAAGAATACTTGTGCAATGAGTTTCTAGATCATCTCAAAATGGAATTTTCTCATAATGGACACCTCCTGATACGCAATAATTGATTGGTGTATCTAAAAGGAGAAATTGTACCATGTTGGACATGGTGCAGTCCATAATGATTTTTATCGATATTCTAGTATCTATCTAGGGTTATGCCCTAGAAACGGCTGCATATCTACATAATAAGGTAACCTCAAAATCCGGCCCCAAGACTCCATAAAAGTTATGGATAGGGAGGATTCCTAATCTTAAGTATGTTAAGATAAGGGTTGTCCAGCTTATGTGAAAACGTTTCAAAGATAAGTTTGGGACAAAATCTGACAAGTGCAGACTTGTGGGATATCTTAAAGTAAGTTTAGGGTATTATTACTATAATCCTACACGCTGCCTTCTTAGATAAAGGTGTTTATCATTGAAGGAGCTAGTGGGAGGGTAAAAGATCTTGAAGGAGTTCAAGAACCACAAAGCACTTTAAGTCGAATCGAGGAACCTGTAGATAGACCTATTGTACCACAACCGAATCGTAAATCTGGAAGAGTACCAAAGATACCTGGGAGGTATGGATTCATCATAGAGGATGATGATGAGGTACGCATCATAGAGGATGATGATCCAATTATATATAATGAGGCTATGAGTAGAAGACACCCAGAGAAATGGCAAATGGCCATGAAATCCGAAATGGACTCCATGTATGAGAACCAACTATAGACTCTGGTTACTCCACAAAAGGGCATAGTGCCAAGAGTGTGAATATGGGTCTTTAAGAGAAAGACTGGGGCAAATGGCAAGGTGGAGACCTATAAGACCAGACCTGTTTAAAAGGTTTCAAATAAAGTCAAGGAGTTGACTGTGATAAAACCTTATTACTGGGTAATGCTCAAGTCCATTTGGATTTTGCTTGTGATTGTAGCTTATTACGAAATCTGGCAAAAATAGATGTGGAGACACCCTTCCTCAATGAATACTTGAGGAGAATGTATGTATGATACAACCAGAGGAATTTGTTTCAAAGGTTAAAGCAAATCGTGTTTTAAGCTACAATGATCCATTGATGGATTAAAGCAAGCTTCTCAAAGATGGAACATTCATTTTGATGAGACAATCAAAAGAGCTTGATTTTATCAAAAAC
Source organism: Aralia elata (assembly GCA_034770075.1). Taxonomy (NCBI): domain Eukaryota; kingdom Viridiplantae; phylum Streptophyta; class Magnoliopsida; order Apiales; family Araliaceae; genus Aralia; species Aralia elata. The sequence goes on from CM068385.1 coordinate 38,625,534, forward strand.
AAGAATGAACCTAGTGTGTACAAAAGGTTAGTGGGAGCACTGTGACATTCCTAGTATTATATGTTGATATATTACTGATAAGGAATGACACACCAATGCTACAATCAATAAAGATAAAATTGTCTAAACATTCCTCCATGAATTACTTGGGAGGAGCATCCTATAAATTGGGGATATAAATCTATACAGATAGATTTAAAAGGATGTTCGGCTTGACCCAATGAACGTATATTCATTCGATGCTAAAGGCGTTTAGCATGGCAAACTCCAAGAGAGGTCTCATAATGATGAGCCATGGAGTGAATCTCTCTAAAATTGTCCCAAATTGAAAGAGAGATCGCATAAGTTACTATCATGTATGCAATGAATATACTAGGCTTGATGTTGATCAGTCATATTCTGGAGAAGATCACTGTAAGACAGAGATAAACATCTTTAAGTACTTAACCGGTACTGAAGATGTGATCATGATTCATGGTAGGTCTGAATAAAAACTAGAGGGCGTAACAGATTCAAGTTTTTCAGACTGACCAAGACGATAACAAATCCACTTTAAAGTAAATCGTTACCTTGAAAGGTGGAGCAGTAAATTGGAAAGGTTCCAAACAGTAAAGAGTTGCTTGTTTAGTGATAAAGACAAAGTATATAGCTGTAAATGAAGCTGCAAGTTGATTGTTTGGATGAAAAGTTCATTACAGAACTAGGAATAGTTCCTAAGTCTCATCTTGGATTCAAACATGTATTGCGGCACTTTCATTTGATTAGTGGAATCATTGAATCATTGGAATCATTGATTAGTGGACTCTCAAGAACAACATTGCATATCCATTTACTGAAGCTTTATCCAAACAGCAGGATGATCGTCACTTAGAGAAGAAGGGTATTAGATACCATGACGATTGGCTTTAGTGCAAGTGGGAGATTGAAAGTAGTATGCACACAAGCCAATCATAGTTGATATGATGTAGCATATACTTTGTAATCTTATTCGGTTGTTAAAAGGCATTTTACATTATCTACATAATGCTGTTATATTAAATGTGATAAACCCATAGTTTTGAGCAATGCTTTTAGAATCATGATGGTGATCATGCTAATGAGATCTAAATTCTAGATAGCTCACAAACTTAAATTGTTCCTAATCGATGGATTACTAAAAAGGGGATTAGTGAATCTGGATAGATTAGTACATACGTTGCTTGCTCTTATGAAGAGAATGATTGATCTCATAATCATTTGTGTGGAGACACTAAAGCAAGTATGTAGGTGCTTATTAGAGAATAAGTTCACTGAACGTGGCTCGCTAAGGAATACCTAATGGAGTTTTACTCGCCTGTCAATAGGAATTCCTCTAGTGATAGTAGTACAAGTGATCCTTGGACTTGAGATCATCATAGTATCTTGTGTATGATGAGTTATACTTTGACATGTCCCTTAAGACCTTTAGGCTATATCAAAGGGTATGATTGGGTATAATAAGTTGTACATGGAAATAGGTGAATGATCAATAAAGAATCAACCACTTCTAGTAAAAGGAGAAAATGTCCTATGTGATTCGATAAATGACGACTCAGAAGTCTTTGGCCAAAGCAGAATGAAATTAGAAAAGAGTTTCTAATTTGCATTAATCAGAGTTGTGCATTTCAGAATCGAAATACATATAATTAAATAAAATAAGACTTGACAGTAATTCCATGTCTTATATTTAATTGGGACATTGTATGGTAGAAGGATTGAATTGTACGGTAACTATGCACTGAAAGGTTCTTTTATGATTAATGTTGAAATCTATATTATCTGGAAAGTCGTTGATCGCTAAGGGGGCTTACCCTTATTGTAGAATAAATATTATTTATTTAAATGAATTAAATAGTTTAATTTATTTATTTAAATAAAATTAGAATTGTTTCTAATTGATTTATTCACAACCGGTTTAATATGGAGAACCTAAAGGGTCACACCGCAAAAGGAAAATATTTATTTAAGAAGTAAATGGCATAATTGTAATAATAAGTTAAGTGTATTTAATTTAATCTATGGAGATAGAATAAATTAAATAGCTTAATATTTATTATTTAATGTTTTAGAAATATTAAATATAAATTAATAAGAGGAGTCTTATTATTATTATTACAATTACTATTATTTAATTCCTAATAGGGATTGTGAATTAATTAATAGAAGTACTCTCTCATGAATTCCTAATTGGATTAGGAGTTCAATTAATTAAAGGAGTTTAATTAAAATAAAAACCCTAATCCTAAATAGTTTAGGAGGGTTCCCTATATCTATAAATAAGAGGAGTCTTATTATGATTTAGGGTTAGACAATTTACACACTCTTCCATAAGAATTGTAGAGAGTACTTACAATTTCTATAGAGATAGAAACTAGGGTTTTGCCAACACCCATCTTTTTGAACAAGTATTATTCCTTGGTGGATCACCTCTAGAGGCCAAACACTTAGGTGGCTAATGTTGATCAAATGAAGGAATTTAATCGGTGGAATTCAAGGAGAACGCGAAGGAATTCGAGGTGAACTTGTACTTGAGGAAGCTAGAATTCTACAAGGGTATAATTCTTATTCTCCATCTCTTTCGTTCAATTAATAATTGTGCATAAAGAAAGATCATGGTGATGGTTTGTATAAAATTTTAAAATCTGATTTTATCGCGGTTCCGCTTTATTAATGTAATTTGATTGCATGTTCGCATTATACAAACCTAACATTTCTCCCCCAAACTTATGGCATGCCATAATTTAGTTTCAACCGATATTTCAATCAATTTCTCAAGTCTCAACAAAGTTACCATGAACAAATGATTGCATAAATTCCTTCCAAATATATAAATTCTTTCAAAATTTTCTAACTATTCAACTTACGGAACATGTGCTCACTAGATGCAAAGAGTTGTAACTGTAACGACCGTGAATTCTGGATAGCCTTGTAATTTCAATTTTTATATATTAATGAATATTTTGAATTTTAGTAACATTATTTTGTGTTACGTGTTTAAAGGTTGTGTGTCAATCTGGATTTATGTGAATGCATGGAATTTTACGTGTTCAAGTTTTCTTTAAGTGAAGAATTGATTTCGCGTAGCATCGCTAAATCACTATTCACGGGGCATGTTTCCCGAGGCAGTATTCACGTCATAATATTTTGTGTCTTTTTTTATTTTAATAAATTTTATTAATACGTGTGAGCGAAGAGATAATTTTTCCAAGTGTCGAATTTTCATTTTGAGCTCAATCGTGTTTTTTTCGATATCCGAAATGTATAATATAGGTGTTCTGAATTAATGGGAAAACCCCATATTAATTATTTTTATTCATCCCAATATTTTATGGGATAACCCATTTTAATTATGGGTAGAGTTATTGACCAAATTGGGTACAAAAATAGGAGTATTCGGGTATGGAATAGACCAATTGGGTGTATTAATTTGTGGGTGTTGCTGATATGGGGAACCAACCTAACCCATCAACCAATCAAATGAGGGAGTAGAGAGAGTGGTCGGCAGCATGCTGCTTTTTGCTAGGCTCAATGCCTTAATTTTCTAAAATGCTGAACATTTCTTCTCTATAGCATTTCCAAGGAGGTTTGGGTTACTCCCTTCATCCTCCCGAAGCCCCTCCAATCTCCCATCCCATTTAAACTTCTTCCTTCCCATTCCAAGTTGCTGCAGAGAGAGAGAGCTGAAGGAGAAAGGAGCTGGAGAAGAAGAAGAACAAGAACAAGGAAGAATAAGAATAAGAGTGCATGGGTGAGGAGGAAGAAGTAACCAAGCAAAGGAACTCAAGCAAGGAGCCCAGCTGATTATCTTAGCCTTTATAAGAGATTTATAGAGGTAAACAATCAACCAAAACTGATTTCATTTGATTTTGTGAAGATTTTCGAGTTTTGAAGGTTTTGGAGCTTTTAAGCTTGTGGATTAATTTTCTGGCGATTCTTGTTATTGTTGTTTGTTATGGATGATTGATAATGTTGTTAAGAGACTCTATAAGCCATTAATAACATCAAAGTGGAACAAAAATGGAAGAAATCCTTACCTTGCCTTAATGGAACAAGAACAATGAACTGTTGAACAAGAATATGGACTTTTGGACAGTTTAGCTATGATTTTCTATTTGTATAATTTGTTTGTTGTTATGATGTTGTACGTCCATGGGTTATGAATTCAACCCAGTTAGAATGGAGCAAAAAGGGGTTAAAACAAAGATTTGGTGATGATTTTAGTGAAGAACACTTCGAACACTCAAAATCAGAGTAAGAACTTAGTACTTTGGCTTATGATTTGGACATGTTAATGTTAATGGGTAGCTCTGAATTTTTGATATGTTGTAGCTCTATGTCTTAGGAGTCCATAGAGTCCGAAATGGACTCATTTGGACATCTAGAGAAGAAGATATGAGGGTTTGTAGTAAGTGTGTCAAAACAGAGCATTCAAGAAAGAACAAAGCTGAGTTCGGGCGTATATACGCTGCTTTTATGCCGATGCTACTGTCTTGGGCATACATACGCCGGTCACAGACACATTTTGGGCGTATATACGCCGGGCCAATGTTAGGCCAGAATCAGCTTTGACGTCCTTTAATAAAATAGGCATAACTTTCTGACACGAACTCGGATTGAGGTGATTCAAGATGATTCGGAAAGCGAAAGAGTAGAACTACAACTTTATTTTAATAAGTTTTAACATTTGAGGTCGGAAACAATTTCCAAATTGGCCATTTGTAGGACTAATGTGTAATTAGGGGCAATCGAAGGGTGTCGGGCATGCGCGTAAGCACATGTAATGCTCCCGACAATGTAAGATGTTGTTCTAAGTTCTAAAACATGAATGTTATGAATTTTAATGATACTTAACATTAACCAATGAGTATTAGATAAATCGAATAAGTGTGATAGGCATACACAATTGCGTGTTGCTTGGGCGTTCGAATAGGCAAGATTGGCGTACGAACATGCAAGCATTGTAACGCCGTAACTAGTATGTCTAATCTTGTTTAATATTATTTTTCTTATAAGAATGAAACATTATAGATTAGTATAAATTATTATTTGGTATCCAGTATGTGACTAATTGTTATGTGAATATGTACTTAATTGTGTAAGATATTAAGGAGCATGTGTTGTAATATTGTAGCAGACGCACTAGACAAGTTTCTTCTCTAACCCTTGTCTAACCCTTGTGTTGGGCAAATTTCCTTACCCTAACTCAATTTAATATTGGGTGGATTTTCTCAACCATACAACTTTTATTTATTGTGCGAGTTATTTATTGATTGAGTAAGTATTCTATATTATTGCAAGTTCCTTACTCAACTATTATTTTTATTTGAGCAAGTTTCCTATCTTATACAAATGTTGTATATTGTTGCAAGTTTCATGTCTCAAATTGAGTTATTACTTTCAAATTATATATCAGTGGATTAATTATTGTCAATTACTCCACCTCAAAGATAATTATTGATATTCGTACCTTGTGCATTTGAATTCATGATCCGTTGTTGGACTGTGAAACATTTAAGTTCTTCATTCATGAAATGATTAAGGAAATAGTCTACGCCATTTGTTTCAGCTAGACATGTACATGTTATTATTTTTAAAAGCCATCCAAAGCAGTAGTTGGTACGTATTCTTGGACTGAGAGAGCAACCCTTATTAGGGAATTATAATGTGTCGGTTATTCAATGCAGTCAGAGTTAAATGTTATGCATATACTTAGGGTACGAGAGGTTGATCCCCTCAAGTACTACTGACGGGCCAATTTTTAAAAAAGTCAGTTGAATGATTGATTCTTGGGGCCAAAAAGTTCATGGTCTATTGGACCACTCAGCAGTAAATAATAAATATTCATTATTTCATTTGAACTTTGATTATATTGTCAGCTATTTCTTCAATGTTCTTAAATTATTGAACTATGCGATTATTATTCTCATTTATTCATTATATATCTTCTTTATCGTTTTAAACTTGCAGAGCAAAGTAGTTGCTCACCCTTACTATATCATGAACCTATTGCAGTTAAGCCGGAGAGTTCCAAAGCGGACAAAGGCAAAGGAAAGCTTAAGGAATAGTTATATGTACTATCCCATTTTGTAATCGTGGAATCATTTTGTATTAGTAATGTATTCCGTGATGTATTTCTTTAAGGTTATAGACTTTGGGAATGTAGTAAACCTTTTGTAATGAACAACATATATTTATTTATCCTGTATTAGTTGATTTATGTTGTTTAGAGGTGTATGGATGTACTTTATCGTGAGCATTAGATTCGAGGTATTCGTACCTGAATTTGGGGGTGTCATAGTAATTCATGTATAACCACAAACCAATCAAAATATCGACTTTCACACCTCTTTATTCCATATTCATAACACTATCATTGGCTATCAAGCAACACTATTGAACCATTTATGACATTATTCCACTATTAATCACCTAAAAATGCAAACAACATGCAACTACTACTATTACCACAATAATATACCCTAACTACCAACAGAATGACTAAATAAACTATCCCCCCAAACTTGAAATAAACATTGTCATCAATGTAAATATAGAAAGAATTAAACTCTGAGGACTTCCATGGTGATCATATGTGTGAACTGGCATCCTCCTTGTCTACTGAATCTTCGAGTTGATTGCTAAATGTTGGAGAAGGTGGAAATTGTGCACCGTTGTTGAACTTTTTAAGCACTTGAACCAGCGTGGAATTGTATTCTTTCATGCAGTCTAGATACTCGTCCATCTTATGTAATAACTTATCAACTTTATGCATTTGACGGCGAACTACCGTACGAAATTCATGAAGCTCTCCAACTTTCTTCAACAGCTGATCAATTATTGGAGTTGATGTTGATAACTTCCCTTTTAATCTCGGCTTCACAATAATCCCAACTTCTGTTGGATGAGATTCTACCCCATCCCATATCCTAAATTTCTTCATTAAGTCAGTTGTGATTGGCACCTGTGGAGATTGCCGTTCTTCATCAAATCCGACTGATGAGTAGGTTTTATACCTACGAATCGGATGCCAATGAATGCGAATTACTATTTATTTCCACGGTATATAGTTACTTTTCATGCATTTTTATGTGTTTTTGTAGGTTGCGCATGTTGGGATTGAGTTTGGTGAGAATTGGTGGGATTGCGCTATTGCAGTTACTGAGTTGCTGATATTGCAGAGTAGCAGGGCAGCGTGGCCGCGCCCAAAATGAACTAGGGTGCATCGCGGCCGCGCCTGACTTCAGACTTAGAAAAAAAATTTGCTGCTAGAGTAGCGCGGCCGCGCGCCTTTCAAGCTTAATCCAGGCGCGGCAGCGCCGGTTCGAGTGAGGGCAAATTTGACTTTTCAGATGTTTTAATTGGTTTTGATCGAAAGTTGGATTTGGAATTGTGTAATTAATTAGGGGTTTTATCAGATACTATAAATAGGTGTTTTCTAGTTGGTAATTGGGATATATATCTATTATCAAACCCTAGTTTTGAGAAATTTTGAGAAGACTTGAAGCAAGTTGATAGCAAGGAGGAGCAGGACAGAGATTGAAGGATTGCTTACAGTGTTTCTTCTCTTTTCTTTCCACTCTAAACTTTTGATGTTATTAAACTTGTGGATGATGAATTCTAGTTTAGTTATGAGCTAAATTTCTTTTAAGGCTATAATGGATCTTAATGCGTAGTCTTGAATAGCATGCTTCTTTGAATATTATGATTAGTTATTTTTGGATTGTCTATTATGGTTTGTGCTGAATTGCTTAATTATCTGGCCAGTAATTACTGGGATATTCTATATGAACTTGAAAGATGAAGTATAGAATTAGATCTGACCATAATAGCATGTGATTGTGTATTTTGCTGTCGATGGAATTCATAATTTGTGATTAGGATAGAGATATACGTATTCACCGCATGTAATCAAAATAGGGAACCTGGACTTTAAATCCTTTTTAATTGTAATTCACATAGAAATATAGTGAATTAGTTATCTAGGGTGATTAAGTTGAGTCTATCAATTGTGGACTTGAGTTGAGTTATTTATAAAAACATTGAGAGATGGTTATAAATAGTGATGAGTTCGTGGTTAACAATCCAAAATAACTAGCATAATTCGAAGGGAAGTGTGTTGAACAAGATAAAGCATTAAGTGAAGTTATAGTCTTAAGTCTTTAAAAATCTGTTTTCAAACTAGTGGTAGTAATTTAATTTAGAATTAATTAGTTAAATTCAAAACTTTCGAAATCAATTATTTGTTTACTAAAATTGTTTTAATTTAAATTTGAAATTATCATTATAGAATCAATTCTTGTCTGTGGGACGATACTCTACTTTCACTTTATTACTTGTGGACTGCGTATACTTGCGTATTTTGCTAGTATAGATTTAGGCAAACAAGTTTTTGGCGCCGTTGCTGGGGAACAATTGTGTCTATAATTTCAAGTTTTAAATTTAATTAATTCAGTTTTAGCTAACATTGTTTTTCTTTATTTTTACTTCCTGTTAGAGGTGATCTCGGTTGTTTATGCAAACACGATCAAAGCAGCCGGAACTTGTGCAGAGTGAGGACGATCTTGAAAACAAGTTACGTAAGTTAAGAAAGTTTTGCTGTGAGACAATCGAGAAAGAGGCAATGGATAACGAAGAACAAAAATGTTTGAGGGACTATGCTATGCCTAAGATAGACGAGATCAAATCAAGCATCACGAGACCAGTTATCACTGCCACTTCCTTTGAGATCAAGCCAGGGACAATTCATATGCTTCAGAGTGCGGTGCAGTTTGGGGAATTAGCCAATGATGATCCTAATGAACACTTGGTTAGCTTTCTAGAGATTTGTGATACCTTCAAATATCCCAATGTAACTGATGATGCGGTGAGACTACGTTTGTTTCCGTTTACACTCAGGGATAAAGCAAAGAGTTGGTTGCACTCGCTTCCACCGGGGTCCATCACAACTTGGGATGACTTGGCGCAGAAATTCCTAGCAAAATTCTTTCTGCCGGCTAAGTCTGCTAAGTTAAGAAACGAGATTTCTACCTTTAAGCAAAGTCATGGAGAGTCACTGTACGAGGCCTGGGAAAGGTTCAAGGAGTTATTGAGAAGATGTCCACATCATGGGCTACCCAAGTGGCTGCAAGTCCAGACATTTTACAATGGGCTGAATAGTAACACTCGAACAAACATTGATGCAGCTACAGGGGGAGCACTTATGGACAAAAATTTTGATGAAGCTTTCACCTTGTTGGAGACTATGGCTGCGAACAACTATCAATGGCTGACTTCCAGAATGAATCCGTAGAAGGTAGCTGGAGTTTTGGAAGTAGATGCGGTCACTGCATTAACAGCTCAGATGGCGGCCATGTCTAAGAAGATTGAAGCTTTGGCGGAGTCGAAGGTCCAACAAGTGGCCTACGTGTGTGAGCTATGTGCAGGTGCACATCCGACGGAGTATTGTGCCATTAATCCGGAATCGATACAGTACTTGGGGAGCTATAACCGACAACAATAGCCATACCAGAATGCATATAATCTGGGGTGGAAAAATCATCCGGGTTTATCATGGAGCAATAACACTCAGGAACAAAATCCCGCTCCAAGATCACAAAATCCCCCGGGTTTTCAGAACCAAGCTCCACAACATGTAGAAAGAAAACCAAATTTAGAAGAGTCTTTGGCAAGATTTATCACAGCATCTGAGAAAAGAATGAATGATCAAGACAAGCTGTTAAATCAGGTAGATTTGAATGTGAAGAGCCAGGCAGTTTCAATTAGGAATTTGAAAAATCAGCTGGGACAGTTGGCTCAAGTCTTGAACAATCGACCGCAAGGAGTACTTCCAAGTGATACAGAAGTCAACCCCAAGAGAGATGGTAAGGAACAATGTCAAGCTGTAACACTTCGAAGTGGGAAGCAACTCCAGCAGAGCAGCGCGGTCGCGCTTGAAACACAAAGGGAGGCAGCGCGGCCGCGCCTGTCCCCAGTCCCAACTCCTGCACAGAACTTGGTAGAAAAAGACAAGGAAACAGAGAATGAGGAGAAAGACAAGGAGCATAAAAAGCAAGCAGAAGTATACCCTCTTGTTCCATATCCTCAGAGATTTCATAAGCAGAAAATAGACAAAAAATTCTCCAGATTCCTTGAAGTCTTTAAAAAGCTGCAAATCAGTATACCGTTTGCCGAGGCTTTAGAGCAGATGCCGAGCTACGCCAAGTTTATGAAAGGAATTTTATCAAGGAAGAAAAAGCTGGAGGATTATGAAACAGTAGCATTGACTGAAGAGTGTAGTGCGATATTGCAGAAGAAGTTGCCACCGAAGTTGAAGGATCCGGGTAGTTTCACTATCCCTTGCACCATTGGCAGCTTATCAATCAGCAGATGTTTGTGTGATTTGGGTGCGAGCATCAACCTTATGCTATTATCGATATATGTTCAGCTGGGTCTACCTGCACCGAAACCGACCAACATCTCTCTTTAGCTTGCTGATAGGTCGGTTACATACCCTAGAGGTATCGTGGAAGACATTTTGGTGAAAGTGGATAAATTCATATTCCCAGCAGATTTCATCATTTTGGATTATGAGGAGGACAAAGACATTCCTATTATATTGGGGAGACCTTTCTTGGCAACTGGAAGAACACTTATAGATGTACAAAAAGGAGAATTGACTATGAGAGTGCAAGACCAAGAAGTGACATTTAATGTGTTCAAAGCCATGAAATTTCCTACGGATGAGGAAGAGTGTTTCAGGTTAGATGTGGTGGAAAAGTGATGGATGACGAGTTTTTGAGGCAATTGACTGAGTATCCGTTGGAATCTGTTTTATTAGGGGAGGCTGACATGGATGACCCTGAGATGATGGAGTTTCTTCAAATTTTAGATACAGTGCTGAGAGTACACAAATTTCAGATTCCCCATGAACCTTTGGAACTTACTGACAAATCCTTAGAGTGCTTGAAGCCATCTCTTGAAATACCTCCTACTCTTGAACTTAAACCTTTACCGAGCCATCTGAGGTATGCTTATTTGGGTGAATCATCTACTTTGCCTATTATTATTGCATCTGTACTTAACGAATTGTAGGAAAGTAAGTTGATTCGAGTTCTCCGGGAATACAAATCAGCCATTGGTTGGACCATCGCAAACATAAAAGGAATTAGCCCATCATTCTATATGCATAAGATCCTTTTGGAAGACGATGCCAAACCAACGATAGAGCAACAAAGGAGGCTGAACCCGATCATGAAAGAGGTGGTGAAAAAGGAAATTTTGAAGTGGCTTGATGCAGGTATCATTTACCCCATCTCCGATAGCAGTTGGCTGAGTCCAGTCCAGTGCGTGCCTAAAAAGGGTGGTATGACGGTTGTAGAAAACGAGAATAATGAATTGATACCGACAAGGACAGTGACCGGATGGAGGGTTTGTATGGACTACAGGAAATTAAACAAGGTAACCCGCAAGGATCACTTTCCTCTACCCTTCATTGATCAGATGTTAGATAGACTGACTGGGCATGAGTACTATTGCTTGTTGGATGGCTACTCAGGTTATAATCAGATAGTGATTGCCCTTGGAGATCAGGAAAAGACTACCTTCATGTGTCCTTATGGTACTTTCGCTTTTCGGAGGATGTCTTTTGGCTTACGCAAAGCACCTGCGACGTTCTAACGATGCATGATGGCTATTTTCTCAGATATGGTTGAATGCAACATGGAGGTATTCATGGACGATTTTTCAGTGTTTGGTGACACATTTGATAGTTGCTTGGAAAATCTTGTCCTGGTTTTGAAAAGATGCGTGGAGACCAATTTAGTGCTCAACTGGGAAAAATGCCACTTTATGGTGCAAGAGGGGATAATTCTTGGGCACAAGGTGTCGTCAAACGGGTTAGAGGTAGATCGAGCCAAGCTGGAGACAATAGAAAATCTACCTCCACCAACTACAGTCAAGGGAATACGGAGTTTCTTGGGACATGCTGGATTTTATAGAAGATTCATAAAAGACTTTTCTAAGATCTCTAAGCCTTTATGTAGCCTATTGGAGAAAAATGTTCCCTTTAAGTTTGATGATGAGTGTCTTGCGGCTTTTGACTTGTTGAAAAGGAAATTGACCACAGCGCCAGTAATTGTAGCACCGGATTGGTCAAGGCCGTTTGAGTTGATGTGTGATGCTAGTGACTATGCTATTGGGGCTATTTTGGGCCAACGAAAGAAAAAGATTTTTCACGCCATTTATTATGCTAGCAAAACACTGTCCGGTGCCCAACTCAACTACATGACTACCGAGAAGGAGTTGCTAGCAGTCGTGTATGCATTTGACAAATTCCGGTCGTACTTAATTGGAACTAAAGTGGTGGTGTTCACTGACCATTCTGCCATAAGATGTCTGATTTCGAAAAAGGATGCGAAGCCAAGGCTGATTCGATGGATACTTCTACTCCAAGAGTTCGACTTGGAAATCCGGGATAGGAAAGGGACGAAAAATCAAGTGGCAGATCATCTCTTGAGATTAGAAAATAATGACCACGTCAAGGGAGACAAAATGGAGATCAATGAGTTCTTTCCAGATGAGCAGTTGTTTGTGATCCACTCAGAAGTCCCATGGTATGCCGATTTTGTCAACTATTTAGTTAGCAACGTACTTCCTCATGATTTGACCAGTCAACAAAAGAAAAAGTTTCTGCATGATGTAAAAAGGTACATGTGGGATGAGCCGTTCTTGTTCAAACATTGTGCTGATCAGATGATTAGACGATGTGTGCCACAAAGTGAAGTAGAGAGTATTTTACATCATTGCCATGATTCGCTATACGGAGGTCATTACGGAGGCGAGAAGACAGCGGCCAAGGTGTTACAAGCAGGATTTTTCTAGCCAACGTTGTTTAAGGACGCCCACCACTTCGTGCAACGATGTGATAGATGTCAAAGGGTGGGAAATATTTCCAAGCGTCATGAGATGCCCTTGAATTCCATTTTAGAAGTTGAAGTCTTTGACGTTTGGGAAATAGATTTTATGGGACCATTCACATCGTTCTTTAACAACCTCTACATCCTTTTGGCGGTCGATTATGTCTCTAAATAGGTGGAAGCAAGTGCGTTGCCGACTAATGATGCCAAGGTGGTTCTTAAATTTCTGCGGAAAAACATCTTCACACGTTTCGGCACCCCAAGAGCAATTATCAGCAATGAAGGGAGCCATTTTTGCAATAGGTATTTCACGGCTCTTTTAGCTAAGTATGGGGTAAACCACCGAATTGCTACAGCTTACCATCCCCAAACCAGTGGTCAAGTCGAAGTCTCAAATAGAGAAGTGAAGAGAATTCTGGAGAAAATCGTCAATCCGAGTAAAAAAGATTGGTCAACAAAATTGGATGATGCACTTTGGGCTTATCGGACAGCTTATAAGACGCCCATTGGCATGTCACCGTACCAATTAGTCTATGGAAAGGCGTGTCACCTACCGGTTGAGCTTGAACACAAAGCATATTGGGCCATCAAAAAGTTGAACTTTGATCTCGCGGCTGCTGGGGAAAAGAGGCTACTTCAGCTTAACAAACTCGATGAATTCCGGTTACAACCATATGAGAATTCAAAGCTTTACAAGGAAAAAGTCAAGAAGTGGGATGATCGGAAAATCATCGACAGGACGTTTGAGCCGGGACAAGCAGTGCTTCTATTCAATTCTAGACTGAAGTTATTTCCAGGGAAGCTCAAGTCTCGGTGGTCGGGTCCTTTCATTGTCAAACAAGCATTCCCTTATGGCGCTGTTGAAGTTTTTGCAAACAATCCGGACGAGTCGTTTAAAGTCAATGGTCAAAGATTAAAGCATTATTGGGGTGGTGGTGTTGATCGCCAGAAAACCTCAATCACTCTTGCCGATTGAAATTGAAACAGGGAGTAGTCAGGCTGAAAGACTTTAAATCAAGCGCTAGTTAGGAGGCAACCCAATTTTTAATTGCTTTTTAGTTAAAAGTTTGTGATTTTTAGGACTCATTATTAGACTTAGTTTTGTTTTTATTTTGTAGTAATTAGATGCTTTGTTTCTTGGTTTTTATTGCTTACAGGTCATACATCAAGGTTTGCACATGAAAAAATCATCAAGAAAGGCTTAACAGTGCAATTTCGAATTTTTAGGCCAGCGCGGCCGTGCCCCAAGTGTGAAGAAATCAAGCGCGGCCGCGCCTTGCTTCAGAAATCAAAAATGTGCAGCTGGTACACCAGCGCGGCCGCGCCCAAATTGTGAAGGAAAGCAGCGCGGCCGCGCCGCATCTCAGAGTTGGAAAAAAAATTTCTGGTACACCAGCGCTGCCGCGCCCAACTCAAGCCAAATTCCAGCGTGGCCGCGCCTCGATCGTATCCCAGGTTTCAAAACCCAAATTAAACCCGACCCATATCTGCCTTTTTAATTCCTTCTCTCGCTTGGACTCTTATTCTTCATAATCTCTCCTTTTCAAAACCGTTTCCTCCCCCTTTCTTCTCTTCCAAATCCGAATCACAACCAAATCCTACCATTACAAAAATCCTTCTCTAAATCAAACACTTCCCATCACAAACCCTAACTTCTATTTCTCTTCATCTCCATTCTCTCTCCATACCAACACCACACATAGCCGACTTCTTCCTTCAAACCCCAAAATCTGAATCCTTCAACTTTTTCAGTGTTCTTCAAGGAGATTTTCAGTGCATCACGGTGGGAAAACAAGGAATTGTAGTGGGTCTGGTTGAAGTAAGTACATTGCGATTTAGGGTTTAACTTTGTACCAAGGTATTACATCTAGTTGTCAGATTTTAGACTTGGGATTATTGTGTATTGGGATTATTGGTTGTGATTATACTGTGCATGCAAGTATATTGGATTGGTATTGCTTGAGTAAATCCTAGTGTGGTGTCTATCAAGTTTGGGGGAGACTTTTTATTATTGTGTATTGGGACTGATTTGATATGGCTTCTAAGAGACCACGTGGGGAATCTTCTAGTTCTCATGCACAGGCTGAGTCAATGGATTTTGATAGGAGTAGATTTGTTTCTGCTGAAGCTGAGGATTTCTATCATAAGGTTTTGCTTGGGAAAACTTTTGTTTTGGAACGTGGGCTAAAGCCCGATCCGGATTTGGATGGTCAAATGATGAGCATGATCTAAGCGAAGGGTTGGTTGTTGTTTGTTAAAACACTATTGGCAGCCTCGATTTCAGTTGTGCAAGAATTCTATGCTAACGCGAATATTACCAAGGACGGGACTGCTTTTGTGCGGGGTTGTCAGGTGCCATATGATAGCAAGAGTATCAACGCCATCTATCACTTGCCTTCTGTTCATCACTCTGATCCTGAAAGTTTTCACTCTACAAATTGGGATACTAAATTGGAGCGAATCAAGAATATTTTGTGCAAGCCTGGTACCGAATGGACAACAAAGCAAGGGACAGATTAGAAGCTTCACTTCCCTCACACTGCTTTGAGTCGTTATGGCTAGGCCTGGTACAGCTTTATTTGTGCCAATCTCATGCCAACTAGGCACCAAAACGACGTGACTAAGGATCGGGCGATTTTGCTATATGGTATTGTGCAAGGGAAATCAATTAATGTGGGTTATTTTATCCATCAGTCTATTCGCCGATACCTTTGGGTGGTACTTCCGGTGGTATCCCTCATGCATCAGTAATTACACGTCTATACTCGGCTACGGGGGTGGAGTGGGCTGATAGTGAGCCTGTGCAACTCCCAATAAACACGATTGACCATGCGACGATTGCTAAGTATAAGGTGTGGGAAAGAGCTCCTTCTCATGCTCGAGGAGCATGATTTTTACTGGGAGACTACAGTGAGAGTGAGGAGGCCGCTGATCAGCCGGTTCCCGAACCTGAACAGCCAGCTCATATATCCCAGGCTCGATTGGATCGCATGGAGAGGCCTATGACTCGGAGGATGGATGATATACACTCGAGTATGACCGAGCTTTGTTCTTTCTCCACTCAGCTTTCAGATAGTTTCTTGTAGGCCTTTTCTCAGTTGGGCGTTCAAGTACAATTCCCGACATTTGGTGCAGCCTCAACTTATCCGCCTCCGAACATACCTTCAGATGGGGAGGAGGCAGATGATGTTACTTCGGATTATGGGAGTTTTTCTTTCCTTTTCCTTTTCTTTTATTGTTTTATCCAATGAGGGCATTGTCTGTTTTAAGTTTGGGGGAATTCTTTTAGGTTTTTGTTTAGCATGTTTGTTGGTTTTGTGCATCATATCTGTTAGTATGTTAGCATATCATTGTGATTATTGTGAATCTTGCATAGTTTAGTTTGGTTGTGTTAGATGCATTTAGTTTGTTGCATGAATCCAATTGAATAGTTGGTATGATTTAGGCTCGGCCAATGATGAGATGGGTATTATTGTGTTAGCTTGGACAGTTTGAAAGTCGTTAGGGATAAAATAATTTTGATCATGAGAGTAATTATGCTTGTCATAACTTGAGTTATTGGATAGGACGAATAATTTGATTAATTTGACTGCTGGGGCTCAAAGGGTTGCATAACTGATTTTTACATGAGAATTGGGAAACACATTGTTAGGTGAATCAATAAAGAAGGCTGAATAGGGTAAAAGCTGAGTTTGGGGGTTTCTTTTAAGGCTAAAAAAAATAAAAAAAAATAAAACAAATACAATAAATACAATAAATGTTGACTAGTTGGGCTCTGTGGCCTTTATCACTCGGGTAATTAGATCCTTAGGGGTGTCTTAACACCTAGTGCCCTAAAGCTGTCTGGTTTGGAAGTCACTGATTGAACGCTCGCTACATGGGTGATTCTGAAACGCCTAAGAGAACTTGACATTGCATAATTAAGCATAAATACGAGATGGAGCGTAAAACACACTCGTAGAAGAATAAAGTTAGGAATAAGTCTTGTTAGAACCTCCATGCTCGGTATTTGCTTGATTTTGCTTGGATTTGTTGTATTTACTTGAATTGAAGTAAAAATAGAGTATTCCTGTTATAGAGTTGGTTTTGTGGCTTTATTTTGAACTTTGGGCAGTTAACCTGATTAATGAACACATACGCACGACTTGGGTGATGATAGGTGTTTATTGTTTGATTGATTGGGGTTATTAGTTTCTATTGACTTGATTTACTATTCAAGTTAGTTGTTGATATCTCTGAGGCACGCAGTTAACATTCATACTGGTTATTGGTTGGATTCTTAGGCATGGTAGCTTTTAGTGCATTCATGGCATTGTGTTGCATTGTGTTAGCTATATCGCATTGCATTATGTTGCTTGGGGGCAAGCAATAGTTTAAGTTTGGGGGAATTTTATGAGTAGGTTTTATACCTACGAATCGGATGCCAATGAATGCGAATTATTGTTTATTTCCATGGTATATAGTTACTTTTCATGCATTTTTATGTGTTTTTGTAGGTTGCGCGTGTTGGGATTAAGTTTGGTGAGAATTGGTGGGATTGTGCTATTGCAGTTGCTGAGTTGCTGATATTGCAGAGTAGCAGGGCAGCGTGGCCGTGCCCAAAATGAACTAGGGTGCAGCGCGGCCGCGCCTGACTTCAGACTTAGAAAAAAAATTTGCTGCCAGAGTAGCGCGGCCGCGCGCCTTTCAAGTTTAATCCAGGCGCGGCCGCGCCGGTTCGAGTGAGGGCAAATTTGACTTTTCAGGTGTTTTAATTGGTTGTGATCGGAAGTTGGATTTGGAACTGTGTAATTAATTAGGGGTTTTATCAGATACTATAAATAGGTGTTTTCTAGTTGGTAATTGGGATATATATCTATTATCAAACCCTAGTTTTGAGAAATTTTGAGAAGACTTGAAGTAAGTTGATAGCAAGGAGGAGCAAGACAGAGATTGAAGGATTGCTTACTGTGTTTCTTCTCTTTTCTTTCTACTTTAAACTTTTGATGTTATTAAACTTGTGGATGATGAGTTCTAGTTTAGTTATGAGCTAAATTTCTTTTAAGGCTATAATGGATCTTAATGCGTAGTCTTGAATAGCATGCTTCTTTGAATATTATGATTAGTTATTTTTGGATTGTCTATTATGGTTTGTGCTGAATTGCTTAATTATCTGGCCAGTAATTACTGGGATATTCTATATGAACTTGAAAGATGAAGTATAGAATTAGATCTGACCATAATAGCATGTGATTGTGTATTCTGCTGTCAATGGAATTCATAATTTGTAATTAGGATAGAGATATACCTATTCACCGCATGTAATCAAAATAGGGAACCTGGACTTTAAATCATTTTTAATTGTAATTCACATAGAAATATAGTGAATTAGTTATCTAGGGTGATTAACTTGAGTCTATCAATTGTGGACTTGAGTTGAGTTATTTATACAAACATTGAGAGATGGTTATAAATAGTGATGAGTTCCTGGTTAACAATCCAAAACAACTAGCATAATTCGAAGGGAAGTGTGTTGAACAAGATAAAGCATTAAGTGAAGTTATAGTCTTAAGTCTTTAAAAATCTGTTTTCAAACTAGTGGTAGTAATTTAATTTAGAATTAATTAGTTAAATTAAAAACTTTCGAAATCAATTATTTGTTTACTAAAATTATTTTAATTTAAATTTGAAATTGTCTTTATAGAGTCAATTCTTCTCTGTGGGACGATACTCTACTTTCACTTTATTACTTGTGGACTACGTATACTTGCGTATTTTGCTAGTATAGATTTAGGCAAACACCGACTACCACTCCTGCCTCCATACATAGCCCGTAAATCAATTATGGGTGTGGCAAACCTTCCACTAAATCTCTTTTTATAGCTTGGCGAATTAAATTGTAGATGACTAGTCCCACATCAATTTCCTTTCCATTTACAATAGCATACAATAAGGATGCTCTATCGCAATTAAGTTCCGTGACTTTTGTGGATGGAAGCAGGCGAGCACATATACAATAGAGCCAAGCTAAACCATATCGACTCGGTTCATTTGTTGAAATATGTAATTCGTCACTTAGATGCATTTCGCAAACGGCTCCTAGTATACATAAACACTAAAGTGCTTTGTGCCATTGATATCTGCCATCTCTATACTTCAAAAATTCCTCCACGTTCAGATCAAGAATGTGAAAATAAGTGTTGATTGTAGACAGATCAAACAAAACTTGTCTACCCCACACCTGCACTATGTCACCATCTATGTCCATTGCGTTGGCATAGAACTCTCTTACCACGTCCACTACTAGAGCACCTAGCTGCTGTGTGAAATTTTCCCATCCATACTCTTGGATCATCTTAAACAATCTACTATCTTCCTTTTCATCAGGATAGAATCCTCTTTTTGGAATTCCTGTCAGATCTGCTAACGATAATTCATAATAAATTGATGTTGCATTGCTAACAAACTTAGTTTTATCGTACTCTTCACCAATGAAAACTTTGGGTGATTGTCGACTCCGTTGCCCTTTTCCAGCCATGTTAAATGTAGCACTGGAATAAATCTTCTGGTATCAAACTCACTTTTCCTCCAAGAACCTGTATTCCTATGGTCTGCATCTGCAACTGGGCATTGATCCTATATTTTTAGCTTGAAACCTTAGGCTTAGAACTTGATTTGGAATTGAAGAGCTGAAGTAGTTCTATAATAGGAATGGGATTTTAGAAGATTTATTTTTCGAAGATTCACTAACTGAAAAACGCGCCTGGGATCCGTGTCAGAGCGGCGACGCTCGCTTGTTGAGCCGCGACACTCTACCTAGGCCACGGCGCAAAGTTCTCTGATTCTGCCCTCTGTTTGCACTCTTGCTCCACCTTGTTTATTCCTTCATTTGAGCTATTATTCCTACAAATTAATCAAAATGAGTCAGACTAATGGATATATAATCGTACTTTAATAGATTGCGTACGAATTAATAAATTATTTGGTTGCCTCCAAATCAGCGCTTATTTTATAGTCTTAGCCCGATACTTCCCTTATTACTTTAGATCAGATAAAATGATGGAGACCTTTTGACGATCCACATCTTCACCCTAATATTGCTTTAATCTCTGCCCAATGACTAAGAATGTTCTATTTGAATCTAGTGCTGAGACTTCAACTGCTCCATATGGGAATACCTTTGTAACAATAAATGGCCCTGACCAATTACAATAAATGGCCCTGACCAACGTGATTTTAATTTTCCCAGGAATAGTCTCAATCGTGAATTAAATAGAAGTACATATTGTCCCGTCTCAAACTTCCTATATGTGATCTTTTTGTCATGCCATCCTTTCACCTTTTCCTTATACAACTTTGCATTATCATATGCTTGCAAGTGGAACTCATCCATTTCATTCAACTGTAATAGTTGTCTTTCGCCTGCTGAATGTAAATCAAAATTCAGCTTCTTGATTGCCCAATAAGCCTTGTGTTCAAGCTCTATAGGTAAGTACATGCCTTCCCAAGCATTAATCGTTATGGTGACATCCTAATTGGTGTTTTGTATGTTGTGCGGTATGCCTAAAGCGCATCATCAAGTTTTTTCGCCCAATCCTTCCTGTTAGGATTCACAATCTTTTCCCTGTTTAAAATATCAGCTTGACCACTAGTTTGTGGGTGATAGGCTGTAGCTACTTTATGCGTTACACCATACCAAGAAAGGATAACAGCAAAAGATTTATTATAGAAGTACGAACCCTCATCGCTGATGACTACTCTTGGCGTTCCAAATCTTGTGAATATATTCTTGTGCAGAAAATTGATTACCACTCTAGCTTCGTTTGTGGGTAAGGCAATGACTTCTACCTATTTGGAAACGTAATCAACTGCCACCAATATATACTGCTTGTTCAAACAAACTGGGAATGGACCCATGAAGTCTATACCCCACACGTCAAACATTTCCACTTCTAAAATTGTGTTCAATGCCATCTCATGTCGCTTAGATATATTACCTATGTGTTGGCATCTATCACACCTTGTTACAGAACCATGAGCATCCTTAAATAGCGTTGGCCAGTAGAATCTAGATTGAAGAATTTTCGTAGCTGTTTGCTCTCCACCGTAATGGCCTCCATAAACCAACGAATAGCAATGCTTTAGAATATCTTCGACTTCTCCTTGAGGTATACATCTTCTGAGCATTTGATCCGAACAACATTTGAACAAAAAGGGTTCATCCCAAACATAACTTTTCACATCATGTATGAACTGCTTTCGTTGTTGATAGCTCAAATCTGGTGGTAATACATTACTAACAATGTAATTGACATAGTCTGCATACCATGGTAATTCTTACATCACTACAAATAGCTGTTCATCTAGGAAGGACTCATTGATCTTCGTTCCATGCCCTTTTTGATGTTCTTGATTCTCTAGTCTAGAAAAATGATCTGCCACCTGATTTTTTGTTTCCTTTCTATCTCGAATTTCTAGATCAAATTCTTATAACAGCAGTACCCATCATATCAATGTTGGTTTAGCATCTTTCTTTGAAATCAAATATTTAATAGTCGCATGATCAGTGAATACAATTACTTTTCTACCTACTATATAAGCTCTGAATTTGTCAAATGCATACATTATTGCCAGTAGCACTTTTTCCGTGGTCATATAATTTAATTGTACTTCTGACAATGTTTTGCTTGCATAGTAGATAGTCTGAAACATCTTCTCTTTTCTTTGACCCAACACTGCATCGATTGCATAATTATTGGCGTCGTACATCAATTCAAATGGTAGATTCCAATCTGGTCCAACAATCACTGGAGTAGAAATTAACTTCTTTTGTAATAACTCAAAATCTTCAAAACATGCCTTATCAAAGATGAAAGGTACGTCTTTCTCTAATAAACTATACAGAGGCTTAGTAACCTTGTAAAAGTCTTTGATAAATCGCCGATAGAATCCAACATGCCTACGAAAACTTCTAATTCCCTTAATAAATGTTGGTGATGGAAGATTCTCAATAGTCTCAATCTTCGCTTTGTCCACCTCTAAACCTTTAGCTGAAACCTTGTGTCCCAAAATTATTCCTTCTCGAACCATAAAGTGGCATTTCTCCCAATTGAGTTCCAGATTCGTCTCCACACACTGTTTCAAAACCAATGTCAGGTTGTCTAGGCAAAGGTCAAATCTATCCCAAAAACAGAGAAGTCATCCATGAACACTTCTAGATTTTTCTCAACCATGTCCGAAAAAATAGCCATCATGCATCTTTGAAATGTAGCTGGTGCATTACAAAGTCCAAAAGACATTCTCCGGAATGCGAAAGTTCCATATGGGCATGTAAAAGTGGTCTTCTCTTGGTCTTCAAGAGCTATTGCAATTTGGTTATGTCCTGAATACCCATCAAGAAGGCAATAAAACTGATGACCCGCTAGCCTATCCAATATCTGATTAATGAATGGTAAGGGGAAGTGATCTTTGCGATTTGCCTTGTTTAACTTGATGCATATTCGCCATCCGGTCACCGTCCTCGTGGGAATAAGCTCATTATTTTCATTTTCAACCACAGTCATTCCTGCTTTCTTTGGCACACAATGCACATGACTAACCCATGAACTGTCTAAAATTGGATAGATTTTGTCAATGTCTTGCCATTTGATGATCTCCTTTTTAACCACATCCTTCATGATGGGATTTAATCGACGTTGTTGCTCAATAATTGGTTTTATTTCATCCTCCAATAAGATTTTATGCATAAAAATGAAGGGCTAATTCCCTTGATATCTGCCAATGTCCAACCTATGGCTGTTTTGTACTCTCACAATACCCGTAAAAGCGTTTCTTCATGCAATTCGTTAAGTGCAGCAAAAATAATAACAGGTAACGTACAAGAATCACCTAAATATGCATACCACAAGTGTTTAGGTAGAGCTTTAAGTTCTAATGTAAGTGGTTCTTCTAGAGATGGCTTTTCACGTGAAGAAGAATTTTTGGAATTATCCAAAGTTTTATATTGATGAATATAATTGACAAACTCTGGAGTTGAATCTAGCACTTGCACATATTCTTGTGAAGCCAGAAACTCTGAGGTTGTTGCACTTACTAATGCCGACTCAAGTGGATTTGGAAGATAAGTTTCTAAGAACACCTTATCCACTACTTCTGTGATTAAATCGACTTGAAAACATCTTTCCACTTCCCTCGAAATTTTGAAGACATTAAACGTAACCTCTTGATTTTGAACCCGCATTGTTAGTTCATCTTTTTGGACGTCAATTAAAGTTCTTCCTGTTTCTAAGAATGGGCGACCAAGGATGATCGATATCTCTTTATCTTCCTCAAAATCCAATATTATAAAATTAGCCGAAAAATGAATTTTGTCAACCTTTACTAAAATGTCTTTCACAATATCTCTCGGATATGTCACTAATCTGTCTGCAAGCTGTAAGGTGATATTCGTTGGCTTTGGTTCCTTTAGTCCTAACTGTGTGCAAACTGAGAGTGGCATTAAATTAATGCTAGCCCCTAAATCACACAATGCTCTTCCAGAAAATTGATTGCCGATCGTACATGGGATAGTGAAACTTCCCGAATCCTTTAACTTTGGCAGTAACTTTTTCTGTAAGATCGCACTACATTCTTCAATTAATGCCACAGTCTCGAAGTCGCCCAACCTCCTCTTCTCAGACAAGATTTCTTTCATAAACTTTGTATAACTTGGCATTTGCTCCAAAGCTTCTGCAAATAGTATGTTGATGTGGAGCTTTTTAAATACCTCAAGGAATTTTGCAAACTGATTATTAACATTTTGCTTTTGCAATCTCTGCGGAAATGGGACTGGAGGCACACATTGCATCTGTTTACCTATATTTGCCTCACTTTGTGGGTGTTCTTCCTTCTTTTCTTGCTTCTTTTCCTTGTTTACTTCTCCCACATCTGACTTTTCATCCGTGCATGAATCATCAATTACATTCTTACTATCTGCTTTGGTTAATTCCTTCCCACTTCGTAAAACAACAACTTGACATTTCTCATCAGTGTTGTACACTTCCTCCATATTGTTGACTGACGAACTTGGTGGTCTGCTATTCATGTTGGTCACAATATGTTTCAGTTGTTTTTTCACTTTAGACATTCTCGCTCATTTTGCACTAGATACTTCGATAACATCTCCTCCATTGTTGACTTTTGTTCTTGCTGAGAAGTATGTTTCCCTTGAAATTGCTTCTTATTCCATCCTTGATCATCGTTGTTGAGATTATGATTGCTTCGATTGTTGAATCCTCCAATGTACTGCACTAACTCGACCTTAATAGCACATTGTTCCTTTACATGACTCCCTGCACAAATATCACATGACAACTCCACCTTTTGTATAGACTGAGATCCAAAAGAATCCATTTTCTTCGCTAAGGCCGCTACTCGCTCCACCAATGCCGAAATTACGTCATTTTAATTCACTCCCACTATACCAATTTGAGTATTTCTTGTTATGGGCCATTGGTAATTATTGTTTGCCATTATCTCTAATAACTCATATGCTTCATCATAATTTTTCTCCATTAAGGCTCCACCTGCGGCAGCATCGATGTTGGTTCGCATTGTATCCTTCAAACTATTGTAAAAAGTCTGAATTTGCAACCACCTTGGAATACCATGATGTGACATTTTCTAAGTAGTTCCTTAAATCTTTCTCATGCTTCATATAGAGATTCAGAGTCTAATTGGGCAAATGTTGTGATATCCTTCCTTAACTTTACATTTTTTGCTGGCGGAAAAAACTAAGCCAAAAATTTTTGTGCTAGATTCACCCATATAGAGATTAAACCTGCTGGTAGCGAATGTAACTAACTTTTCGCCTTATCACGAAGTGTGAAAGGGAAAAGTCTCAATCTGATTGCATCCTCAATAACTCCTTCATACTTACATGTGTCATATATCTCCAAAAAATTAATCAAATGCTCATTTGGATCGTCACTAGGTGAACCCCCAAACTGTACCGAACTTTGGATCATTTGTATCATACCTTGCTGATGAGTAGGTTTTAACCTATGAGTTTGATATATCTTTGGCTTATTCTTTACTTGTTTCTAAGTGTTTTTGGTATCTTTTACTTGTTTTCATATTGCTTTTGTAGGTCATGGCTGGCTGCGGATTCAAAAGAAGAAAATTGGCTGGGTGCAGGGCAACCTCACCGGGGCGAGAAGTCGTGCTTAGTTTTTCTCGCCGGGGTAGAAGCTGGTCGAGGCGAGAGATTTGTATAGGAACTTCTCGCCGGGGCGAGAATGCGGCTGATGGAAAATTTAAGTTTGCCAACATTCAGTTATTTTGGAAAGGTTGAAGTGGTTAAGGATTCTTGCTATTATTCTGATTGGGAGACTAAAGGAAGATATAAATAGGAGATCAAGGATTGGATAGGATACACAGACATATCCAGAGATTGAATTTTTAGAGCTGAACAAGGAGATTGAAGATCAAGTCAAGCTTCGTGAGGAATTCAGATTGGAGAGCTAGAGATTATATTGAGTTTTCTTTTAATCTTTTATCTCTGATTTGTAATTAATTATGATGACTTATTTTGGTATTCTAGTTTTTATTGTCAGTATGAGCTAAATTCTTAGTTAAGGCTACGATTGAACCAGTTATGTTATGAATTAACTATTTATTTAATTCCAGTTATTCAATTGATGGGAGTTGTCTATCTTATTCTATACTTATTGATTAAATTGTTTGGCCGACAATTAGCGAATTACTTTAGATGAATTCGGGAGATGCAATGTAGGGTTAGAACTGGATAAGATAGCATGTATTCTTAATTATTTACATATGTTGAATAATTAGGATTGTGAAGTGAATAGGGATATCTCTTTGCTGCATGTAACAATTGGAAATTGGAACTTAATGAATTTAATCCGTTACCTTTGCATAGGAATATCGTAGAGTAATTGGATTAGATAGATTATTTGATCACTTGGAAAACGGCTTATAAATACAATTGAATTTCTGTTAACAACTCCATTGAAGTGAATAATTGGAAGACGTATATAGATTGGTTTATGATAAATAACTGGGGATATTGTAGTCTTAATCATAATAAATCTGAATTTCAACCTTTGTAATAGTTATTGGTGTTAGTATTTATTTACTTAGTATCAGTTAAAAATTCAAATTGCAATTCTTTAATAGAATAGGCATAATTTAGATTGACAGTTGGAGATTTAAACATAGTAATTCCTGTGGGTTCGACACTCTTTCTTATCATTTTATTACTTGTTGATCATGTATACTTGTACGTAATTGCTGATTGTGAAATTGGACAACAAGTTTTTGGTGCCATTGCCGAGGAATTATTTGTGTTTATAAGTTTTAATATCAGTTTAATTAAGTCTGTTCTAGTTAAGCAAACTTATTTTTCTTTTGTTTCATGTTTCAGGTGACTTTTGATTCGTTTATGCAAACGCGATCAAAACAACCGGAACTTGTGCAGTGCGAGGATAATCTTGAGAACAAGCTACGTCAGTTGAGAAAATTCTGTCAGGAAACAATTGAGAAAGAGAAAATGGCTAACGAAGAACAGAAATCATTGAGGGACTATGCTATGCCTAAGATAGACGAGATCAAATCAAGCATCACGAGACCGGTCATCACCACTAATTCCTTCGAGATTAAGCCGGGAACAATTCATATGCTTCAGAATGCGGTACAGTTTGGGGGTTTAGCTAACGATGATCCGAATGAACACTTGGTTAGCTTTTTAGAGATCTATGATACATTCAAATATCCTAATGTGTCAGATGATGCAGTGAGATTACGTCTGTTTCCGTTCACACTAAGAGATAAGGCAAAGAGTTGGTTGCATTCACTTCCGCCAGGATCCATCGTAACTTGGGATGATCTAGCTCAAAAATTCTTAGCGAAATTCTTCCCGGCAGCTAAGTCGGCTAAGTTGAGAAACGAGATTTCTACATTTGGGCAACAACATGGAGAGTCACTATACGAGGCTTGGGAAAGGTTCAAGGAGTTATTGAGGAAATGTTCACATCATGGGCTACCCAACTGGCTACAAGTTCAGACATTCTACAATGGGTTGAATAATGACACTCGAACATGCATTGATGCAGCTGCGGGAGGGGCACTTATGGATAAAAAATTTTAGGAAGCTTTCACTTTGTTAGAGACTATGGCTACAAATAACTATCAATGGCCAACTTCCAGAATGAATCAACAAAAGGTAGCTGGAGTTTTAGAAGTAGATGCGGTCACGGCATTAACAGTGCAGATGGCAGCCATGTCTAAGAATATTGAAGCTTTGGCAGAATCAAAAGTCCAGCAAGTAGCCTATGTGTGTGAGCTATGTGCAGGTGCACATCCGACGAAGTATTGTGCTATTAATCCGGAATCGGTACAGTATTTGGGGAGTTATAACAGACCGCCACATCCATATCAGAATGCTTATAATCCGGGGTGGAAGAATCATCCGGGTTTCTCTTGGAGCAATAATATTCAGAGTCAAAATCCAGCTCCAAGAACACAGAATCCCCCAGGTTTTCAGAACCAAGCTCCACAACATGCAGAAAGAAAGCCGAGTTTAGAAGAATCGTTGGCAAGATTCATCACAGCGTCTGAGAAAAGAATGAATGATCAAGATAAACTGTTAACTCAGGTAGATTTGAATGTGAAAAGTCAGGCAGTGTCAATTAGGAACTTGGAAAATCAGCTGAGACAGTTGGCTCATGTTTTGAACAATCGACTACAAGGAGCACTTCCAAGCGATACAAAGGTTAACCCAAGAACGGATAGAAAAGAACATTGCAAGGCTGTTACTTTAAGGAGTGGAAAAGAGCTGCCTGATGCGGTTAAAGGAAATTCTAAACCAAAAACAGTTGTGGAGAATGAGGATGAGGAAGCCCCGGTGAAAAGTAAGGTGAATGAATCAGAAAAGGTGAAGGACACAGGTTCGGAGGCAAAGTCAAAGGAACTCAAGCCAGATAGTGTAGTACCTCCCGTACCATTCCCTCAAAGATTGCAGAAGGCCAAGCTAGACAAGCAATTTTCTAGATTCTTAGATGTTTTCAAGAAACTGCACATTAATATACCATTTGCAGAAGCCATGGAACAAATGCCCAGTTACGCAAAATTCATGAAGGAGGTTTTGTCAAAGAAGAGGAAATTGGGTGAATTCGAGATGGTGGCATTAACCGAGGAGTACAGTGCAATTTTGTAAAACAAATTGCCACCAAAACTAAAGGATCCAGAAAGCTTCAATATTCCATGTGTAATTGGTAACCAGTTCTCTAGAAGGGCATTGTGTGACTTAGGAGCTAGCATCAATTTAATGTCGTTATCAGTTTACACGCAGCTTGGGCTAAAGGCACCAAAACCGACGAACATCAGCTTGCAGTTGGCAGACAGGTCATATCCGAGGGGTATTGTGGAAGATATCTTGGTTAAGGTTGATAAATTCATCTTCCCGGCTGACTTCGTCATTTTGGATTACGAAGAGGATAAAGAAATCCCCATCATATTAGGTCGTTCATTCTTAGCAATGGTGGGATATTTGTATGTATAACAAATAAAACTCATACACGCAAGTGCACGTGATCCACGAGTAATATAAAGTAAGTAAAGTATCGATCCCACGAGGAATTGAATTGCATTTAGGATTACAAACACCGATTTTGTAATTAGTTCGGTCTCTTTAAACAAGCGATTTTAGTGATGAAATAGTCTAATAATTACTAATGAAACAATTAAAACAAATTTGGTTGTAAAAATACAGATTTTATGGGCTTGGGATTATAATTTCACTTATTGCAAACTTAGATTTCCATGCTTCCTATTGTTGCTAATTGGTTACTATAGAATGTTGGTCGAGAACACGAAAGTAAAATATGGCCATCTCTCGATGCACCATATCCATATCACACTAAATCCACAATTGATAGAATGAATGTGAACACCCTAGATGACTAATGCACTATACTTCTATGTGAATTACAATCAAAAGGGTTTAAGAACAAGTTTTCCATTGGCCACACATGGTGCTTCGGTATATCTCTATCCTAAGCACGAAACATAATTTCACGAGGAATGTAATAATTATGAACATATGCTAGCATAATGAGATCTTAATTTATATTTCCTTTCTCAATTCCATATAAATTATCACAGTAATTGGTGATCAAGCAATTAAACATGGAGTATAAATTATGCTAGACATTCATTTCATAACCAACTAGTAAAAATAAGGAAGCATTTCAATTCTTAGTCATGCAAAAGATCCATTATAATCCCAAGAATTAAACTTAGTTCATAATAAAAATACTAGAGTTCACCATGCACAATTGGTTCATCATCATAATTACAGAATAGGGAAATTAATCAAAAATAGAAAATATTCAAGCTCTCTGTTTCCGTTCTGCAACTTCTGGTGATTTTCCAAGTTCTGTAGATAGTTGATTCCTTGCTCCTAATCTCCAATTTAGCATCCATATAGCTCCATTCTTCAATTTCCAAATGCCAAAAATGCTCAGCTGACTATTTCTAATTTTTGAAGCTAACATGCAGTAAACTACTCTATTTTTCGTGTAGGAGGAGAGCTACAAATTGAATTCCAAAATTGGCTAATAATGCATGCATGAATTGTCTTATTTTGACTTATTATGATTCCCACTACAAAAGTTCGAACCCACTGAATCCTCAAAATCAGGCACCACCCCATTTTCTGATAATGCTGCTTCGCTGGATGGAACGTGTTGCATGGCTGGCTGGCGACAGGCGCAGCTGCGCCGGCGCCCTTTGTAAAATGGGCGCAGCTGCGCCGGTGGCAGGGAATGAGCAGGTGGGGCGCAGCTGCGCCGGTGCCCTTTGTAAAAGGGGCGCAGCTGCGCCGGATGCCAGTTTGCTGCAGTGCTGCTGTTGGATAATTTCTCTTCTCTCACGTCCTGCACAATCAACAAACAATCAACTAGCACCCAACCACACATGCACAACATCCTGAGCCAAATGTACCAAAAACTATGCAAAAGCCGTATAATGAGAGTAGTGAATCAAAAACCGAAAGAGAGAAAAAAATGCATGAAATTACACTAGATAACTATTAGATAAGCAACAAATGAAACAAAATAGTATCCAATAAGTAGGCATGAAACCTACTTATCAAGCAACAGGGATAACGTTGATAGATGTACAAAAAGGTGAATTGACAATGAGAGTTCAAGATCAGGAAGTCACCTTCAATGTTTTTAAATCGATGAAATTCCCTAAGGAAGGCGAGGAATGCTTACGGATAGACCTACTAGATGAAATCGTGCATGAGCGAACCAGTGCAAGTTATTGTGAAGATCCATTAGAAGCTGCCCTGGTTGGGATAGACACTTTTGATGATTGTGATGAGTAGGATCATGTCAAGGTTTTAGACTCATTACCTATTTCTCGGAAATTCAGCAGGCAATTTGATGTACTTGACCAGCCAGAAGAAGGAGAAAAGAGGTCCAAACCGTTAGTGGAAGAACCACCTATGCTTGAACTCAAACCTCTTCCCTCTCACCTAAGGTATGCTTACTTAGGAGACTCTGACACGCTACCAGTAATAGTTTATGCTCATTTGAATGAATCTCAAGAAGAAAAACTGTTAAGGGTTTTGCGTGAGTATAAAACCGCAATTGGGTGGACAATAACAGACATCAAGGGAATCAGTCCGTCGTTTTGCATGCACAAAATTCTGCTTGAAGAAGGAGCAAAACCGGTTATTGAGCAACAAAGAAGATTGAATCCGATCATGAAGGATGTAGTGAAGAAGGAAATCATCAAGTGGTTAGATGCCGCTATTATCTATCCGATTTCAGACAGTTCGTGGGTGAGTCCTGTATAGTGTGTTCCTAAAAAGGGGGGGATGACAGTGATTAAAAATGAGAATAATGAACTTATTCCTACTAGAACAGTTACAGGTTAGCGAGTGTGTATGGATTACCGCAAGTTGAACAAAGCTACTCGCAAGGATCACTTCCCACTGCCATTTATTGATCAGATGTTGGATAGGTTGTCCGGTTATCAGTTTTACTGCCTGCTTGACGGTTACTCAGGATATAACCAGATAGTCATAGCTCCGGAGGACCAAGAGAAAACGACTTTCACATGCCCTTATGGAACGTTCGCTTTCCCGAGAATGTCTTTCGGGTTATGTAATGCACCGGCTACATTCCAGCGATGCATGATGGCTATCTTCTCGGATATGGTTGAGCAGAATTTGGAGGTATTCATGGATGACATTTCTGTGTTCGGTGACAGTTTTGATTTGTGTCTTAGCAATCTCATCTTAGTGTTGAAGCGTTGTGTGGAGACAAATCTGGTTCTTAATTGGGAAAAATGCCACTTTATGGTGTAAGAAGGGATTATTCTGGGGCATAAAGTGTCTGAAGCAGGCTTAGAGGTGGATAGAGCAAAGATTGTAACCATTGAAAAGTTACCACCACCGACATCGGTGAAAGGCGTTAGAAGTTTTCTCGAACATGCAGGATTCTACCGTCGATTCATCAAGGACTTCTCAAAAATTTCAAAACCATTGTGTTCACTCCTTGAGAAAGATGTTCCCTTCAAGATGTATGAAGCTTTCATCGAAGCCTTTGAAGTGCTGAAACAGAAATTAGTCACAGCCCCGATCATAATTGCACCGGATTGGACTTTACCTTTTGAGTTGATGTGTGACGTAAGTGATTATGCAGTGGGAGCTGTGTTGGGCCAGCGAAGAGATAAGATTTTTCACACCATTTATTACTCAAGTAAGACACTCACTGATGCACAACTGAATTACACCACTACAGAAAAAGAGTTACTTGCAGTAGTATTTGCATTTGATAAATTTTGAGCATATCTGATTGGAACCAAGGTGATAGTCTACACTGATCATTCAGCCATCAAGTACTTGATTATAAAGAAGGATGCCAAACCAAGGTTAATTCGATGGGTCCTCTTGTTGCCAGAATTTGACTTAGAGATTCGAGATAGGAAAGGTACGGAGAATCAAGTGGCTGATCATCTTTCAAGGTTAGAGAATCTCGACATTCAGAAAAAGAATGATGTGCTAATCAATGAGTCATTTCCTGATGAGCAGTTATTTCGTATCAACACCGAAGTACCTTGGTATGCTGATTACGTGAACTTCCTAGTCAGTAACGTTCTTCCGCAAGATTTCACTTCTCAGTAAAAGAAAGAAATTTCTCCATGATGTCAAGCAGTACTTCTAGGATGAGCCATTCCTCTTCAAAACTTGTGCGGATCAGATGATACGACGTTGTGTGCCATAGGAAGAAATGGAGAGCATCTTAACTTATTGCCATTCGTCAGATTATGGACGACATTGTGGGGGAGAAAGGACTGCAGCAAAGGTGCTACAATCGGGGTTTTTCTGGCCTTCGTTGTTCAAGGATGCCCATTTTTTGGTGCTAAAGTGCGATAGATGTCAAAGGGTTGGAAACATTTCGAAGCGGCACGAAATGCCTCTCAACACTATCCTTGAAGTTGAACTCTTCGATGTATGGGGTATTGACTTTATGGGGCCATTTCCTTCGTCATTTAACAATCAATACATACTTTTGACTGTGGATTATGTGTCGAAATGGGTCGAAGCACTTGCATTACCCACAAATGATGCCAAAATGGTTCTACAGTTCTTGAAAAAGAATATTTTTACTCGATTCGATACACCAAGAGCCATAATCAGTGACGAAGGTACCCATTTTTGCAACAAACAGTTCACTAAGTTGTTAGCTAAATACAGAGTCAAACACCGGATTGCTACGGCTTATCACCCCTAAACGAATGGCCAAGCGGAGGTTTCGAATCGGGAAATTAAGCAAATTTTGGAAAAAGTAGTAAACCCATCTCGTAAGGATTGGGCGATGAAATTAGACGATGCTTTATGGGCATATCGCACAGCTTATAAGAATCCCATTGGAATGTCGCCGTATCACATGGTCTATGGAAAAGCGTGTCATTTACTGGTCGAACTTGAGCACAAGGCCTCTTAGGCAATTCAGAAATTGAACTTTGATCTCCAAGCAGCTGGGGAGAAAAGGTTGCTTCAATTGAACGAGATGGAGGAATTTCATCACCACGCCAATGAGAATGCTAAGTTGTATAAAGGAAAAGTCAAGAGGTGGCATGACAAACGGATAGGTGATCGAAAATTCGAACCGGGACAAGCTGTACTATTGTTCAACTCCAGGCTGCGATTATTTCCTGGGAAGCTGAAGTCTAGATGGTCAGGTCCTTTCATTGTCACTACTATAGGTCCTCACGGAGCAATTGACGTCGAGGAACCAAATTCAAAGCGAACATTCAAAGTCAATGGTCAGCGACTCAAACATTATTGGGGAGGCGATGTGGATCGGCAAGCATCAGTGATTCATCTCTTTTCTCCCAATCAAACTGATGACTAATACCATTGAGGAAGTCGGGCTGACGACTATAAACCAATCGCTTGATGGGAGGCAACCCAATCATGTTATTTTATTGCTTTCATAGATTTAGTATATTTACTAAGTTGTTTTAGTTAGTAGTAGGAGTTTAAGTTGTTTTTATTTGAATTAGTTCTTCAAATCCTTCTTGGTTGAACTCATTTATAATGTTATTTTTGGAACATTGAAAAAGTCTATGGGAATGCATTGGAAGAAGAGACATGCTAATTGGGATGGTACCAAGTGAAGACAAGAGGATCAAGTAGGAAAAGAAAATTTTTTTCAAGACAGAAGATTCTCCCCCCGGCGAGAACCTTTCGGCCAAAACTCGCCCCAGCTTGAATTTTTCTCGCCCCAGCCCATTCCTCTCTGTCCATTCTCGCCCCGGCAAGATTCACAAGTATAAAATTTTTGCCCCGGCGAGAATTGCGGATTTCTATTTTTAAAAAACTGATCCCAATTCGATTTATAACATGCCTACACCCATGCAACTTCTCCGAACTCTTATTTCTAACTCTCTTATACCCACCAAATCTTCTTCTATCTAATTTCTCTTCTAATTTCCTTCCACTTTGTTTCCATATTCGTATTCCTACACAAACCCTAATACACTCCTCTTTAAAATCAAACCCTAAATTCATTCTAAACCATCTCTCATTCAATATGAGGCATAGTCTGTTGTTTTCACAATCTTCATCCGCTTCATCATTGCATGCACGAGTTTTAGGGTTTGCATTTAATTCAAGGAGCAAATCAATCAGTTCACCCACGCAACATCACCCAATCGGTTCCATTGTACCGTGTCACTATCAGTTGGGAGTTAGTACAATTGGAGTTTGGGGGGAAGTTGTATTGCATAGCAGATTATTTGTTTGGGTTTGTTTGTTAAGTGATCAATCATGGCTTCGAAGCGGCATCGGGGTGAGGGATCATCGTCTACACCATCCAGGCAGTTTGATAGACAGAAATTTGTCAGTGCGGAGGAGGCTAACAGATATGAATCGTATACATCGGGTAAAGCTCTAACTCCCGAGCGCGGTCTCACGCCTGACGAAGTGGTTGCTTCAGATAGTAGAGAGGGGATGGGAAACATTCACTGAACATCCGGAACCTGCGTGTATAGCCGTTGTCAAAGAGTTTTATGCTAATGCGGAGGACACGGCTCCATGCGAGGTTACAATTCGGGGCAAGACAGTGTCATTCAGCGCCAAAACGATCAATGAATACTATAACTTGAGGCCTGATACACATTGCAGATACTCTTGATTTCTTGAGGAGGGACCGAATTTGGAGAAGGTGGTTACCGACTTGTGTAGACCTGGGACAACTTAGATATCCAGAGGGCCACGTGTAACAATCTCGTTCAACAGCAAGGACTTGAGTCATTATGGAAAGGTCTGGTATGCCTTCCTCTCTGCTAAGCTGATGCCATCACAACATGTGAGTGATGTACCCAAGGAGAAAGCTTTATTGTTATATGCTATTGTGACGGGGATGGAGATCAATGTGGGTCAGTTGATTGAGGGGTTGATTCGCCGCACTTTACGGACTTTACATAGTCAAGGTGGTTTGGCACACCCTTCTTTGATCTGTGGGTTATGTCTTCGTGCGGGAGTTCGTTGGGGAGCTGAGGAAGCTTTGCAGCAGCCTTTGTTACTTTTGGACCACCGTCTGATTGCACGCTATAAGGAATGGGAAGGCGGTGAGTCACATCCTCGTGGTATAGGGTATATCGTTCATTCTCCTGCTGCTGAAGAAGAACATGAATCTGATGATGACGAGAGTGTAGGTCCTTCGGGGGGTCCTTCTACTTCTACCAGCACAGGGAAATCCAAGTTCAGCCTTCAATTTTGTGAGCTGCAGCGCCTTATTGATTCTCACCATAAAACCATATTGAGGCAGAACCAACGGTTGGCGGATCGATAGGAGCATATGTTTGCTTATCAACAGAGTTGTACGCAAGCGATTTCAAACATGTATTCTAATATGCAACCGTTGATGGACTATGTTCACTTTCCAGAAGCGCAACCATTGCCAGTTTTTCCACCACCAACCCCAGATGATGATGACGAGTTCGGGCCTACTTCTTGATCTGTCAGGGAAGTCCTCTGTTCTTTCTTTTCTTTATTTTCGCACAATGAGGACATTGTATCGTTTGAGTTTGGGGGGGGGGGTGTTGTGACATCCCAAATTTTCAAGAATAATTATAATAAGAATTTAATATAGAATAATTCTTATTATGAGACGGGTCGAGTTTGAATATATATGTGTTATATATATTTATGTGATTTGTTTTGGTAAGCTTAATATGTATATATATAAATGTGAAATATATACATAGATTCACAATGAATGAGTTAATAGTTAATTATTATAACGGTCGCGAGTCGTGGGTAGCTTGGTAATTCGAGCTTATGGATATTATTGAATAAAATAGACTTTTATTAATAATATTATGTATTAAGCGTTTAAAGGTTATATTATGACCTAGATTATGTGTAGGCGATGATTGATATGTAAGAAAGTGTTCGTATAAGCTAATTTGGCGGTTTCGAGAAATATCGCTAGAGTACTATTTATTGGATTAAATAAATAGTTGAAGGATAAACTTATTGAACGAGTTATTTGTTGTAAAGACGCTAACCCAAGTTATGGGCGAGATATATGTGCGATGATGTATATGATTATGGGGAGTTAATCGTGAAGAGCAACGATCGCGAATCGTGAATATCCTTGTAATTTGGGTTTATTAATATTATTAAATGGACTAAATATTATCTTTATGTAACGTGTTTAAAGGTTATTTTATTACCTGGATGGCGTCAATGTATAAATTTTTATGCGTTATTAAACCATAGGAGTGAAGAATTGATTTCGCAAAGAATCGCAAATTCACTATTCACGGGGCACGTTTCCCGAGGCACTATTCACGCCATAAATACGTGTATGCGTATGAATAATTTTTCCAAGTGTCGGAAATTTTATTTGAGCTGATACGTGATTTTATCCGTATCCAAAATGTATTATATGGGTGTTCCGAATAATTGGACAAATCCCATAATAATTATTCTTATGCATCCCAATATTTTCTGGGAGTACCCATTTTAATTTTGGGTAGAGTTATTTACCAGTTTTGGTACAAAAGTGGTAGTTTTCGGATATAGTTTTGTGTATTTGGGTATTTATTTTGGCTTGTTACTCTAAGACGGAATCAACCAAAACCCATCAACCAATCAAAAGCTAGGAAAATGAGAGAGTGGGAGGGAGTTGCCGACAGGCTCATTGAGCCACAAACCTATTCTCCCTAAATTACTCCTCCACTCTCCCATTCCATTCAAACAATTCCATCTCTTTCTTGTATCCCATTCAAACCACTCCAAGTTGCTTCAGCTGATAGAGAGAGAGAGAGAGAGAAAGAGGGAAAATCTGCAGCAAAGAGGAAGAAGAAAGGAAGAAGAAGTCGCCGGAAAAGGAAGAAGAGTCGCCCGAAAAAGAAGAAGAAGAAAGGAAGAGAAGAAGAGGTTCGGGCGAACCAAAAAGGAAGAAAGAGACTCAAGCCAAGCCCTAGCAAAGCTTCATATCATTTAGGAGGGATTTACAGAGGTAAATCATTAACTTGAACCCATTTCCATTTGATTTTGTTAAGGTTTTCAAGCTTTTCATGGTTTTAGAGCTTTTATGCTCATGGGTTGGTTTTCTTGCGATTCTTGTTGGCTTTGTTTGTGTTGAATGGTTGTAAATGTTGTTAAGAGGTTATATAAGCCATTAATAACATCAAAGTAGAACAAAAACGCAATAAATCCGTACCTATGCTTAAGGAGGATGAAGAACATGAAGAACAATGAACTTTGGACATAAACTTGGACATTTGGACGATTTAGAGGACTTTGTAGCTATGATTTCGTATTTGTTTAATTTATTTGTTGTTATGATATTGTACTTCCATGGGTTATGAAGTTAACCCAGTTGGAACGGAGTAAAAAGGAGTTAAAACAAAGATTTGGTGAAGATTTTTTTGAAGAACACGAAGAACACCAAGAACACGAAAATATAGCATGACTTGATACTTTGGCCTAAGATTTGGCCATGTTAATGTTAATGGGTAGCTCTGAATTTTCGATATGTTGTAGCCCTATGTCTTAGGAGTCCATAGTGTCCGGAACGGACCAATTTGAACGTGTAGTGAGGGAGTTATGGTGGTTGGAAGCAAGATAGGTCTACAACACCAAAACAGAGCATTCCGGGAAGCAAAACGGGTTGGGGACTCAGGCCGAGCGCCTACGGCACTGGGTAGGCGCTGACCACGAGTCTAGATACTGCAATAGAGCACTTTAGGCGCTGGTCATAGGCCATTTTGAGCGCCTACGGCGCTGGACAAGAGACTGTGCAAACAGCTTCGATGTCCTTTAGTAAAATGGGCATAACTTTCTCATACGAACTTGGATTGAGGTGATTCAAGATGAATCGAAAAGAGAACGAGTAGACCTACAATTTTTGTTCTTTAAGTTTTTCAATTTGAGGTCGGGAGCAATTCCTAAATTGACCATTTGTATGACTGATGTGTTTTTGGAGGTATTCGGAGGGTGTCGGGCATGCGCGTAAGCACATGTAATGCTCCCGACAATATAAAATGTTATTCTAAGTTCTAAAACATGAATGTTATGATTTATAATGATACTTAACATTAACCGATGAGTATTAGATAAATTGAATGGGCATGTTAGGCGTACGCAAATGCATGTCGCCTGGGCGTTCGAATAATCAAGTTTGGCGTATAGACGTGCAAGCGTCGTAACGCCGTAACTAGTGTGCATAATCTTGTTTAATATTGTGTTTCTAATAATAATGAAACATGGTAGTGTGTTATAAACCAATGTATGAGCATGCTAAGCACATGCAAAGGAGGCGAATTAGGTGTGTGACGTATAAACGTCGAAACGCCGCGTAAAGTGTTAAAGAACTTAAATAGTGTTTCGATTTAAACAAAACGAACATTATAAGATATGAAGTGGGGTTATAATATAAACCATTATATGAAGCTTTTTTAGTGGCTAATTGGTATTTTATTGTTAAATAAATTGTGTAGGATATTTGAAGGACGAGCCATCATAATTTGGCAAGGAACGCTTAAAGGCAAGTTCTTT
Organism: Aralia elata; assembly: GCA_034770075.1. Classification (NCBI taxonomy): domain Eukaryota; kingdom Viridiplantae; phylum Streptophyta; class Magnoliopsida; order Apiales; family Araliaceae; genus Aralia; species Aralia elata. The sequence goes on from CM068385.1 coordinate 38,664,015, forward strand.
CAGTAACTTGTTAACTTGTTTAAATGTATTGATGTACATGACTTGATTACTAAATCTTTCATTATTATGTGGAGTATATGCGAGCATGATTAAAGTGTGCACAATGTGCAATTATGTGACTATATTGTTCTATGTGGGACTTGAACTATCGTGAATATACAATGTGAAATGCATGAAGTATGCTATGAGATACATGATACATGTATACAGATGAATTGCATAAGATTTATAATGCATGAGTAAGATGCATAGTATGAGAATCATGATCCATGGATAAATGCAAACTTATGTGTTACGTGAAGCATGAAATGTGAAAACTGTTAGTTCTTGCTGAGCCGTCGTACTCATTCTTGCAAAAATAAAACTTTTGCAGATTTACGATGCAATGCAATTATCTTGATATCGTGATGATAAGGATTAGAGGCACGGGGATTCAAGAAGGTTGCCAAATGTTTCTTTATTATAATTATTTAGCTGTGATGACAGTGTATGATGTACATGAATTTGAATATGTAAACCTTGAGTTAAAGATGAAGGTTATCCATTATAGTATTTATGATGTGATTATGTTAGTTACTTGTTATAGTAAACTACAAGGATGACGATAATGTATAAAGGACATTTTTATAACGAATGTATAGTTGTTGGGTAACTTTGCATATAATCGGGGATTGACTAAAGTCAGAATCCGAACCTTGCGTTCACATAGGAGACTTTGTAAATGATAAATGGTATTTGTTCAACCTTGATCATAAGTGTTTTAGTTAAATGTTATGAAACCTGAGATTGAGGAGAGTTTGAGGTAATAATTGTTAATGCTTGTATTGATATGGACTGTTATATATACAGCAGGAGTAATATTAAATTTGTAATGATTATTAAATGATGTATTAATTAAGGTCTTCGCACCTGAGATTAGATGGGAACATGTTGTAATAATATTGTAATTACTTTCATGTAGTAAGATCATGTTTTAGTTATGGTTTCGAGGCTTGGGACGACAATATTTATATTATATCAATGTAAATATTTTTATTACTCCGCAATAAGTTGTTGACAGGTGTAGAATGAGATGTATCGTGTTGCACAGTGATGCACCGAATTCGGGGATAAGGGAACCCGGATTTGGGGGCGTCACATGTGTTATTTTTAGAATTTGCTCATTTAGTTGCATTTTTAGTTTTATTTGTATTAGTTTCGTGTTAGATTGCATTAATCAATTATTCAAAAAAAAAAATTCCAAAAACCCAAAAATTTAGTAGCATAGGATCATATTGCATTTAGTAGGTATTCAAGCAATGCATTAATGGAAGTCATTTAGGGATGGCCGATGATGAAATTTGATTAGTTCTACTTTAGTTTAATGGGATGGATGCTTATTGCTAAATCTGGAGTTTGACTGTTTTAGTTGTGGTTACTTGAGACTCTGAGTTTTTAACTGCTCACAAATGTGTATTGAAGTAATTAGGAGTTAGTTCTTCTTTGGTGTATTACATGTCCACATGTAAATATAGCTTGTTGTCACTTGTTGGATCTAAAAAAATATAAAAAAATATATAAAAAATGAAAATATTTTGGTGAATAAATACTGATTCGATGTCTGTCTAAGTGCAAGAAAAAGAAGAATTAATGAATATAGACAGATAAGAGCAGGTCTTGACTAGTTTGTCTTTGTGGCCAGTGTCATTTGAATGAGTATGCCCTTAGGAGATGTCTTTACACTCAGCGCCCTAAAATCGTCTGGTTTGGGAGTCGTTGGTTGAAAGTTCGCTACACGGGTGACATTGAATAGCCTAATAAAGATGAACATTGCACTAGTCGAGATAAATGACGAGATGGAGCGTAAAACGCACTCGTTAAAAAAAATGAAGGATTTATAAAGTACTAATATGAACTTGGAATGATCATGTGAGCATGCAAACCCCTTTAACATGTGTATATGCTAGATGTTATTACTCTTGTATGTTGAGATATAGGACAGAACCAGGTAGAGCAAAACTCAACTCTGGTCTGGCCAGGGGATAGCGCAGCTGCGCTGTCCCTAAGCCTAACTAGAGCGTAGGTGCGCCCTCCTGCAGTTTGGTCTAGTTGATTCTGTTTGTAATCTGAACTTTGTGGATTGCTTGCTTTGTTATTTTAAAGTTTAAAGCAGCAGTTGTAGAAATGTTTTTGGTATTCAAATATGTGGTGGTATTATAACATGAGTATGTCTAGATGTGTACATGGTTTATAAGTAGAGTTTCCGAAATGTAAGGATTAACGTCTATTTCAAAGCTACAAAACATGGTAGTATGCTATTATGCGATCTAGTTATATACCAAAGATAGTATCTGTATTTGTCTTACATACTTGATTATGTGAAAGGGGTAATTATCTAGTAATTGATATGTGTGACTAATGGAAGCGTTTTCTATATATACGTAACTATGCTATAATAGGATATCTTAATTCGTCGTAGTGTTGATACGCTGTAAAGTTGTAAACTACGCTAAAGGCAAGTTCCCCAACTCAAACTCGAGTTATTATATTTCAAGCATGCTAGTGGATTAATTATTGACAATTAATCCACATCTATGATATTTATTGATATTCGCACGTTGTACAAGTTCCTGATTATTGTTATGAATCTTTATATGTTGCAAGTTCCCTAACCTTACTCAAATTTACATTGAGCAAGTACTCGAACCCTCTCTTTCATTGAGCAAGTTCTTAAACTGGTACATTCATTTATCATACAAGTATATGCTAGTGAGAATGGCTTTTATGCTTTATAAAGTATTGTTCATATTCTAAAGATGGTTTGAGATTAATATCCCTTGAACGTTATTGCAAATGTTGGATTCAATACGTCCTTGTGTATGTTGATAAAGTCATCTACGCCATTGTTTCGGCTGGACCTATATGCATGTGTTTAAAAGCTACCCAAACCAACTATCTTGGTGCGGATTATTATCTACTGAGATGAACAACCCTCATTGAAGGGGAAATTATATATATTGTCGGGGAACCGACGTGCGCACTTATAAGCATGTGACAGTTATGCATAACATGGAGTATTATAGGCTGATCACCTGTGTACTTGTTTTTATTGGATTATCAGTATAATAACTGTTAATTCTAGCAGGAGTTTTTAGTCCTTTTGTGGCTACTTAGTGTTCATCATCTCGAACTTTGAAAGAATTATATCTTATATCTTATTGATATTTTCTGTTCATAGCACTCTATTCGAAATAATTGATAATTCATAAAGATTTCGCTATGCGTTTAAATTTACCCCAAGAACGATTAGAAAAGCCTTTGACCATAGAGATTGCGAACAAGGAAGTAATTTCCGTAGAGTTCGTTTATCGAAATTATTCTGCAAACATTAGAGGTCACGAACTAAGTGTAGATTTGATTTCGATAAGATTGGGAGAGTTTGACGTGATATTAGGAATGGATTGGTTATCCAGCCACGCTACGACGATTGATTGTCAAAAGAAAAGTGTGAACCTTCAGACTTCAAACCGGTCTAAGGTAGTATTTTATGGTAGCTCATCGCTTAAGCAATCTGGTTGTCTTACAATGATGCATGCCAAGAGATTGTTAAAGAAAGGATGTGTAGGTTATTTAGCCTACATTGCAGATACTCAAAAGATATGAGTGGAAATGAAAGATATATCAGTAATGAGGGATTTCCAGGACGTGTTTCCTAATGATCTTCCTGGCCTTCCGCCAGACAGAGAAATCGAGTTCATAATAGACTTAGCACCAGGAACTGCACCAATTTCGAAAGTTCCGTATCGTATGGCGCCGGTGGAGAAGGGTAGACGATCTTTTCGATCAGTTGAAAGGGGCAAAGTATTTTTCAAAGATAGATCTACGAACGAGTTATCATCAATTGAAGGTACGGGAGGAAGACATTTCGAAGACGGCGTTTTGAACCCGATATAGACATTACGAGTTTTTGGTGATGTCATTCGGCTTGACTAACGCTCCGGCAGCATTCATGGACTTGATGAACCGAGTTTTCAAGCCATACTTGGATAAGTTTGTAGTGGTTTTCATTGACGACATTCTAATCTACTCAAAGACCAATGAGGAACACGCTCAACATCTGAAGGCAGTATTGGAATCACTAAGGAGGGAAAAAATGTACGCGAAATTCTCCAAGTATGAATTTTGGAGGGAGAAGGTCCAATTCTTGGGACACGTGATAGACAAGAATGGGATTTCAGTAGACCCTGCGAAGGTAGAGGCTATTAGTGGTTAGGAACAACCAAGGACGTCGATGGAGGTAAGAAGTTTCTTAGGGTTAACCAGGTACTATCGAAGATTTATCCAAGATTTTTCTAAGATAGCAACCCCGTTAACCAATTTAACAAGGAAGACGGTGAAGTTCGTGTGGACGGATAAATGCGAAGAAAGTTTCCAAGAATTAAAGAAGAGGATAAGCGAGGCACCTGTATTATCCTTACCAGATGGTACGGGAGGATTTGTGGTGTATAGTGATGCGTCGCATAAAGGACTCAGTCGTGTGCTTATGCAACATAACAAGGTCATTGCATATGCATCACGGCAATTGAAGGATTACGAAAAAAATGATACCCTACCCATGACTTGGAACTAGCGACAGTAGTTTTTGGTTTAAAAGTTTGGAGGCACTACCTGTACGGAGAAAAATGTGAGATATATACGGACCACAAAAGTCTGAAATATATCTTCACGCAGAAGGAGTTAAATATGAGACAAAGGAGGTGGTTGGAATTAATCAAGGATTACGATTGCGAAATTCTTTATCACCCGGGAAAAGCCAACATAGTAGCTGACGCGCTGAGCAGGAAAGGAAGGGAGAAATTATTTACATTAACAACTCAGGAGGAGTTAGTGAGAGAATTAGAGAAACTAGAAATAGAGATTAAGGAACCAAGAAAAACCGAAGAAAAGTTGTTTGTAATGGAAGCTTGTCCGACGTTATTGGACTGAATAAAGGAAGCATAAGAGAACGATGAGGAGTGTGAGAAGATAAAGAAGCGAATTGTGGAAAATGAGGTGGAAAAATTTCAAATGGATAAGAATGGTGTTTTGAGATTTGAGAAACGAGTGTGGGTGCCAGCTGTGGCTAAACTAAGAGAAGACATTTTGCACGAGGCACATAACACAGCATATTCTGTTCATCCTGGAGGAACGAAAATGTACCGAGATCTTCGACAACATTTTTGGTGGCCAAATATGAAGCGAGAGGTTGTAGAGTACGTCAGTAGATGTCTTACTTGCCAACGAGTCAAAGCAGAGCACCAGAGGCCGAGTGGTCTACTTCAACCGCTGGAAATACTAGTGTGGAAATAGGAACACATTACGATGGACTTCATGGTGGGACTTCCAGTCACACAGAAGGGTTTTGATGCCCTTTGGGTTATCGTGGATCGACTAACGAAGACAGCTCATTTTCTACCGATCAAGATTCGTTTCAACCTTAATCAATTAGCAAATTTGTACGTGAAGGAAATAATTTCGCGACATGGAGTGCCGGTGTCAATCGTTTCCGATCGAGACCCGTGTTTCACGTCAAATTTCTGGAAAAGCCTGCAAGAAAGAATGGGGACATAGTTGAGGTTAAGTACCACTTATCATCCTCAGACAGACGGACAGTATGACACCCCTAAATCCGGGTACTTCATTTCCTCAGGATTTGGTGTTCACTATCCATATACATCATATCACATCTAACTACCCATTTAATCATAATGGAAATACTATTAATTAAAAATAGAAATCTCCCATTAAAGGGTTACAACATCATTCATAAACAAATCCCAGGTCATCTAACCTTAATAAACATCAATGCGGAAACATAAATCAAGTCTATTACATAAACATCATTTAATCAAATAAAACAAGTCTTCATCACTTGTTTGCTTTTCCTTTGCCCTTACTAGTGGATGGCTCATCAGTTCTTTCAACTTTAGTTGCAATGTTATTATGCAAGGGTGAGCAATGATTGCCTAGTAAGTATAACAACAACAATAATAATAACATGCGTAATAATTAACGAATATTGAATAATCGAAGATTCAGCTTTTGAGTCAAGAATGTAAGACAAGATTCAAAAGAACGTCTGAGGGTCTTAAGACCACGAACTATGTCCCAGGTTATCAAGTATTTCTACTTTAAACCTTTAACAGTCGTAAGACTATATGGACCTTGCTTCTCGTACTCAGGGGGATCAGCCCTTTGTACCATGTATATGCACAACATCTTAACGCTAACGCGTAAATAAAATCCCCTGTATAAGGGTTGTTCATCTCAGTTTGACATCGGAGTTCGCACTAAAGGAAGTTTGGTTTGGATTTACTTCAATAACGTTTCTAGAATTTAGAACGCTCATCAACTATGGACTAGTCGAATCAAAAAGGGTTCGCTAGTCAATCAAGATTTAAAAGGTGTAATTCGAGAATCAAAACTAAATCTCACAAAAGGTACAATTGAATAAGTTCTATATAACTGAAGTATTACAAAGAGGAAATTAAAGCGTCTCATTGAATCCATGAAATTGAATGGAGTAGAAATAATAACTTGCTCGAGTAAGTAATAGCATTATGAAACATATATGATAAGAGAATTAAGTTCAGGAACTTGCGTGATTAAAAATCAAGGTAGAAATCTTGCGTAAATGTAAAAGTAGGGATAAGATACTTGCCTCGTGCGTAGACTATAAATTTAAGACTCACGTTCTCTAATCAACCTATACATTTCGTTTATAAAACAGTAACAATACTTAGTTATAGTATTATAAACACTTCAGAACTCATTCTCATCCAATTTCATTTTAATAACTCAGCTGACACCAAACAATCAATGGGTTTACGCTTACCACCCATCACAATACCTTAACATTCATTTTATACCTTAGCCTAAGCTTTAGGTATATCTACGATATCATAACATGATCTCAAAGAAAGAAGAAAATTTTTACTCTCGTCTTTTTACTCTTTTTTTTTTGTTTTTTTTTAAGTTCCCGCCGGGGCGAGAAAATCCTTCATAAATTCCCGCCGGGGCGAGGAATTCCTTCACAAAATTCTCGCCAGGGCGAGCTCCCACCGGGGCGAGAAATTCTTTCACAAAATTCTCGCCGGGGCGAGAATCACGAATTCCAGTTTCTGCAGTTCGCGAAGAACGCAGAAACAGGCTAAAATTTTCAATCTTGTTATTCTAATCGTCAAATTAAACATACTCAGTCACTATAATTCAAATATAATTGTTACCCAAGCCTTCTAACATGCTTCTAACAACTTAATTTGCATAAACCATGAATCTAAGAATCAAAATTGGTGTTTTTATCATTTTATCAAAGCTTCTACGAAATCAATAAAATCACACATAACAGGTTCGTTAAAACACCAAATTGAACTGTTTAAATCTTGTTTTCTTCATTTATACATGCATAAACAAAATAAGTTATAAATTTAACCAATTAACATGCAAAACTAGTATCAATTTTATACATTCAAACCCTGTTCGTACACTGTACTACTCTGTAACTTTCTGAATTCTCATATAAACGTAATTTCACGGATTAAATTACTCTAAATCATATTTAAATCATATAAAACACATAAATATATGCTTACTAACATCTAACATCAAATTATTTAAAGATTTAGCCATACAATTTGGTTTACAGAGAACTCAGAATATGCATTCATGAAGAAAATTAAGAAAACGTAATTTAAAGATTAAAATCTAAGAATTACCTTTGATTTGGTGCTAGATTATGCAACTAGATGAAAGGATTTCCTTATGCAATTATTAATTCTTCACAATTCTCTCTCTTTTTTTTCATTGTGTTCTCTTTTAGAAACTGATAACAATGAACGTATGTGAAATAAACTGGCAGATAATGGTGTCAGTTAATAACTAGCACCAACTCCCCCTAAGGCCATGTTTAGCTACCCAATTATTCCCCCTTCTAATTTATTTTAATAAACTACTTATTATATAGTTCATGTCACATATTTAAATTAATAAAATAATCTTACTAAAATCAGTTAAATAAGGTAGAATAATTCTACATTAAATCACATGGTCATATAAATAAAATTCTCATTTATTAATAATGACAAATTATTAAATCTCTAATTAATAATAAAATTAATTAGAAATTACATTATATTTATTCAAACAATGCATTTAATCAAATAAATTCAATTAAACGCATACTTTAAATATAAAAATTCTCTACATTAATTTAATTAATGTAACACGTATAATTAAATTAATCTACCACAAATTCATCAATTAATCAATTAATTTAACAATCAAATCATCGAAAAATATTCATTTAATCAATAAATATTCAAATTAAGTTACAAAATCCTCGTTTGTCACATCTTTCCCCCCTTAGAAGGATTCTGTCCCCAGAATCATAACTCGATTAATTCGTCCTGTTACAATCTCCCCCCCCTTACAAAGATTTTGTCCCCAGAATCGCTATACAAAGACTTAAGCAAATAACTGAGGATAATTTCTCATCATTTGATCTTCGAGTTCCCACGTAGCCTCTTCAGCGTTGTGGTTCCTCCAGATCACCTTAACAGAAGATATAATTTTATTTCGTAGCACTTGCTTTTTTCTGTCAACTATCTGAACAGGTTCTTCTTCGTAAGACAAATCTTTCTCAACTTGCAGGGGTTCATACTCTATGACATGCTTGTAGTCGGGCTTGTATGGTCGTAATATCGAGACATGAAAAATATTGTGGATGTGTTCCATCGCTGGAGGTAAAGCTACCTCATATACGACCTCACCAACTCTTCTTAATACTTCAAAGGGTCCAATGAACCTCGGGCTTAGTTTTCCCTTTTTACCAAAACGAATCTTCCCTTTCCAGGGAGATACTTTCAAGAAAACATAGCTACCAGACTCAAATTATCGATCCTTACGAAACAGATCGATATATTTCTTCTGTCTATCCTGAGCTACTATCAATCTTGATCTGATCACTTTGACGATTTCTGCGGTTTGTTGTACCAGCTCTGGTCCTAGCAATTGTCGTTCGCCAACTTCATCCCAACATAATGGAGTTCTACACTTTCTGCCGTATAACGCTTCATAAGGCGGCATGCCAATACTTGCGTGGTAACTGTTGTTGTAAGCAAATTCCACCAATGGTAGATGATCATCCCAATTTCCTTTGAAGTCCATAATGCAAGCTCGTAACATATCTTCCAATGTCTAAATAGTTCTTTCGCTCTGTCCGTCGATCTGTGGATGATATGCCGTACTCATACGTAACTGCGTTCCCAAGCATTCTTGTAGTCGTTTCCAAAAGTTTGATGTGAAGTGTGGATCCTTATCTGAAATAATAGATATTGGAACACCGTGCCTCGAAATAATCTCCTTCATATACAACTTCGCCAACTAATCTAGGTTGAATCTCATCTTGATCGGTAGAAAATGTGCTGATTTCGTCAGTCGATCTACAATAACCCATATTGCGTCGAAACCTTTCTGAGTTGTCGGAAGACCTACAATGAAATCCATGGTGATGTGCTCCCATTTCCATTATGGGATTTCTAATGGTTATAACAGCCCACTTGGTCTCTGATGTTCGGCTTTAACTTTCTGACATGTCAAACACTTGGCCACACAATCGGCAACGTCTCTCTTCATATTCGGCCACCAAAAATGCTGTCGGAGATCTTGGTACATCTTCGTACTGCCCGGATGAATCGAATATCTTGAATTATGAGCCTCGCTCAAAATTTCCTCCTTAACCTCTTGTACTGGCGGAACCCAAATTCTTCCCTCAAATCTTAATAGTCCCTCGTTATCTACTTTGAATTTCACTTCATCACTTCCAGATATTTTTTTCCTGATTTTCTCACATTCTTTGTCCTAATTTTGTGTTTCCTTAACCTTATCCACCAAAGTTGAACCGATTCTCAACTGAAATAATTTTTCGTCACACTCTTCCGGAAATTTCACCTCACACTCCAGTTTCGCCATTGCTGTAATTAGCTCCTCTTGAGCGGTAATCATGAAAAATTTCTCCCGTCCCTTTCTGCTTAAGGCGTCGGCCACCACGTTCGCTTTACCCGGATGGTATAAAATCTCGCAGTCGTAATCTTTATCAATTCCAACCATCTCCTCTGATGCATGTTCAGATCCTTCTGTGTAAAAATATATTTCAGACTTTTGTGGTCTGTATATATTTCACACTTCTCCCCGTAAAGATAGTGCCTCCATATCTTCAAAGCAAACACAACCGTGGCCAATTCCAAATCATGGGTAGGATACCCCTTCTCGTAGTCCTTTAATTGTCGTGACGCATACGCAATGACCTTACCGTTCTGCATAAGCACACAACGTAGTCCTTTATGCGACGCATCACTATACACTACAAAATTTCATGTGCTATCCGGTAGAGACAACACAAGCGCCGTACTCAACCTCTTCTTTAATTCTTGAAAACTTTACTCACACTTGTCCGTCCAAACGAACTTCACCGTCTTTCTAGTTAAATTCGTTAACGGAGTCGCGATTTTAGAAAAATCCTGAATGAATCTCCTGTAGTAACCCGCCAATCCGAGGAAACTCCTTACTTCCGATGGTGTTTTCAGCTGATCCCAGTTAAGCACTGCTTTAACCTTTGACGGATCCACCGAAATCCCATCCTTATCAATCACATGTCCAAGAAATTGCACTCGCTCTATCCAGAATTCACACTTTGACAATTTAGCGTACAACTTATCTCTTCTTAACATTTCCAATGTCAACTTCAAATGTTCTGCATGCTCTTCCTTGGTTTTGGAATAAATTAGAATATCGTCAATGAATACTACTACGAACTTGTCCAAAAACGGCTTAAACACCCTGTTCATTAGGTCCATAAATGCTGCAGGAGCATTTGTTAAACCAAATGGCATCACCAGAAACTCGTAATGACCATAACGAGTTCTGAACGCTGTCTTCGGTACATCTTCCTTCCTCACCTTCAACTGATGATACCCACTCCTTAAATCTATCTTCGATAAATATCTAGCTCCTTTCAACTGATCAAACAAGTCGTCGATTCTTGGCAACGGGTATTTATTCTTAATCGTGACCTTGTTCAACCCTCTGTAATCAATGCAAAGTCGCATCGATCCGTCTTTCTTTTTAACAAACAATACCGGCGCTCCCCATGGCGATACGCTCGGCTGAATATATTTCTTATCTAAAAGTTGTTGTAACTGTATCATCAATTCTTTCATCTCTACTGGGGCCATACGGTACGGAGCTTTCGATATCGGGGCAGTTCCTGGCGCCAAATCGATTACAAACTCAACTTCCCTATCTGGCGGAAGTCCTGGCAAATCGTCGCGAAAGACGTCTACAAAGTCCCTTACAACAGGTATTTCTTCAAATTTTGGACTCTCTTTTCGAGTATCAACTATGTAGGCTAAGTATCCCACACAGCCTTGTCTTAACAACTTTTTGGCCTGCATCATCGTTAGACAACTCGCTTGTCTAGGCGATTTGCTGCCATAAAATACTACCTTTGACGGAGTCATAAGGTTAATACGTTTCTTTTGGCAATCAATTATCGCTCCATAATTGAATAACCAATCCATACCTAGAATAACGTCAAATTCCCTAAGTTTGATTGGGATCAGATCTACTGTCATCACGTTTCCCTTAATGTTCACTCTACAGTTCTTGTGTACGTACCTAACAGGAATTACTTCCCTATTCGCAATTTCTATGTTCAAAGGGTAATCTAATTCCTCCTTATGCAAATCTAAGTTCTTAGCAAAGTCATCGGATATAAATGAACAAGTAGCACCCGAATCAAACAATACATAAGCATCTATATTATTGATCGGAATGATACCTGACACCACATCACGAGACTGCACGGCATCTTGCACGGTCATGTTGAAAGTTCTAGCGGTAGATCGGTTTGTTGGTGCTGATCCGGTTATAGTCAACGTATTACCACCACTGTTTCCCTTATTGCCTCCTGTTCCTGCTCTTCCTGCTGCCTTCCTAGGACAATCCCTAGCCAGATGATCCTTCGATCCACATGTGAAACAAGCGCCCTTCTTCGGATTCGGACAATTCGGTGCTATGTGGCCCTCCTGGTTGCAATTGTAGCACACCCTCTTCCCCTTCAGGAAAATCCCTATATGATTCTTCCCACACGTAACACATGTTTCTACCTTCTTCTTCTGACCTCCTTATTGATTTCCAGCAGATCCATTATCATTCCACTTCCTCTTCTAGTTGTGACCACCACTGCTACTACCACTTGCCTTATTACTCTCATTTTCACCCTTCTTCTTCTTCTGCTCCTGGTTATACTTGGTTAGAGCATCACTCCCACCTTCTGCGATGATCGCCTTTTCCAAAACTCCAGCAAAAGTGTTCAATTGGAACATTGTCACCTTCTTATACAACCACGACTTCAACCCTTGTTCAAACCTCCTTGCTTTCCTCTCATCCGTATTTACTTGATAAGTTGCGAACCTAGCCAACTCATTAAACTTCGTCACGTACTCCGGTACAGTCATGGTACCCTGTTTCAGCTCTAGAAATTGAATCTCCATCTGGTTATGCGAGGTCGTAGGAAAGTACATCTTAAAGAACATCTCCTTAAATCTCGCCCACGCGATCACACCCTGACCTCCTCGAACCTTATTCGCTTGCCACTAATAACTAGCCTCTAACTTAAGCATAAATGTTGCGAAGGCAGTCTTTTGGTCCTCACTAACCCTCGCAACGTCAAATAGTTTCTCCATTTCCATCACCCAGGTTTTGGCTTCGATCGGGTTCAGGGAACCCCTAAATTCTGGCGGTCCTACCGCTTTGAAATCCTTAAATGACGTCACATGTGGAGCTTGCGGCTGATTCGCAAGTGCTTCAGCCAAAAGGTTCACCAACTGCTGAACAGGATTAGCATTGGCGTCGTTGTTGTCAGTAGAGCTCTCTTGAGCTTGTTGACGTGGTTGGCGTCTCGGCGGCATTTTCTGTTCAAGAATATGCGCTTATTAGATTAACACTTAATTTTCTCAAGTGTTCAACATTTAACACAAACAATTCATTTTAAACATTTAACACATAACTTCTTCAAATAAACCTGATATTTCATTCATTCAAAAGTCTTAAATATAGAAAGACAGCATCACTGCTATTTACATCAACTATCCCAAGATCAAACAATCTTTAGGATTAAATAGTCATATTCCATTGTGTATAATCACGCTGGAATTTACATCATTAACTACCATAAATATTTACACATAATTCAAAAACTTCTCCTATCACGGCCTACTAAGGCGTTGAACTGCCTGTCTACGTTCTTCCTCCATGATACGGCACATCGTCCTGTGATCCAACATGTACCATGGCAAGTCCTCGAACTGAACTGGATAGTGGAGAACTCGATCCTGGGCCCTATCAATCGCTGTCTGGAAAGTTTAGTCTGTCTCCTCAATCTTAGCCTTCTTTGCCCGTTCACCTTCTTCGGAAATTTCTGCACGTCGAGCGTTATTTATCCAAGCATTCTCTGCTCTCGCACGTTCTGATGACTCCTCACTCAGGTCATCCTTCAATTTCTGAATCTCAAGTTTCATCTTTTCATTCTCAGCCAGCAAGTCTTCTCTTTGACTCTCTGCCTAAACTAACTTCCATTCTACGTCTCCAAGAAGTATCTTAAGATCCTAAATCTTCTCATCCTTCTGTTCTACAAAAGTCTGGCGTATATTTGCCAGCCTCTCCCAATCTCTGACTCTATCCTGCAACTCTATGGTACGATCATACAAGGCCTCGTATATCTCAACATCAACAGAGGTAAGGGGTACCTCCTCGGAATCCTCATCATCCTCCTCAGCCTCTACCTCCTCAAGATCCTCCTCTGGATCAGACTCAGGCTCATACTCCTGACCCACAACCGTGATCAATGGAGATGGCTCTATGTGTATCAACTGCTCCCGGATAACATGGATATCACTCCAGCCACTCGGGGCTCAACATCCCTAGGCTGACTGAATCCTCCAACATCTGACATCCTGACAACAAAGTTTAAAATTTAATTAATACTCCGTACTAGTCGCAACGCATAGGTTGTTAACACATAAGCACATAGCACATAAAGTCTTTTATTATCTTTAATGAATTTCCTTAATTCATTTCTTAGAACTCGATGAGAGTTTATCACCACTATATTTTCTGACTCTTAAAAGGCTACTACCCTAAGGTTTCCCCACCTAAGGTTCATAACCTATAGCTCTGATACAAACCTGTGACACCCCCAAATCCGGGTACTTCATTTTCTTAGGATTTGGTGTTCACTATCCATATACATCACATCACATCTAACTACCCATTCAATCATAATGGAAATACTATTAATTAAAAATAGAAATCTCCCATTAAAGGGTTACAACATCATTCATAAACAAATCCCAGGTCATCTAACCTTAATAAACATCAATGCGGAAACATAAATCAAGTCTATTACATAAACATCATTTAATCAAATAAAACAAGTCTTCATCACTTGTTTGCTTTTTCTTTGCCCTTACTAGTGGATGGCTCATCAGTTCTTTCAACTTTAGCTGCAATGTTATTATGCAAGGTTGAGCAATGATTGCCCAGCAAGTAGAACAACAACAATAATAATAACATGCGAAATAATTAACGGATATTGAATAATCGAAGATTCAGCTTTTGAGTCAAGAATGTAAAACAAGATTCAAAAGAACGTCTGAGGGTCTTAAGACCACGAACTATGTCCCAGGTTATCAAGTATTTCTACTTTAAACCTTTAACAGTCGTAAGACTATATGGACCTTGCTTCTCGTACTCAGGGGGATCAGCCCTTTGTACCATGTATGTGCACAACATCTTAACGCTAACGCGTAAATAAAATCCCCTGTATAAGGGTTGTTCATCTCAGTTTGACATCGAAGTCCGCACCAAAGGAAGTTTGGTTTGGATTTACTTCAATAACGTTTCTAGAATTTAGAACGCTCATTAACTATGGACTAGTCGAATCAAAAAGGGTTTGCTAGTCAATCAAGGTTCAAAAGGTGTAATTCGAGAATCAAAACTAAATCTCACAAAAGGTACAATTGAATAAGTTCTATATAACTGAAATATTACAAAGAGAAAATTAAAGCGTCTCATTGAATCCATGAAATTGAATGGAGTAGAAATAATAACTTACTCGAGTAAGTAATAGCATTATGAAACATATATGATAAGAGAATTAAGTTCAGGAACTTACGTGATTAAAAATCAAGGTAGAAATCTTGTGTAAATGTAAAAGTAGGGATAAGATACTTGCCTCGTGCATAGACTATAAATTTAAGACTCACGTTCTCTAATCAACCTATACATTCCGTTTATAAAACAGTAACAATACTTAGTTACAGTATTATAAACACTTCAGAGCTCATTCTCATCCAATTTCATTTTAATAACTCAGTTGACACCAAACAATCAATGGGTTTACGCTTACCACCCATCACAGTACCTTAACATTCATTTTATACCTTAGCCTAAGCTTTAGGTATATCTACGATATCATAACATGATCTCAAAGAAAGAAGAAAATTTTTACTCTCGTCTTTTTGCTCTTATTTTTTTTGTTTTTTTTTGTTTTTTTTAAGTTCCCGCCGGGGCGAGAAAATCCTTCACAAATTCCCGCCAGGGCGAGGAATTCCTTCACAAAATTCTGGCACCAACTCCCCCTAAGGCCATGTTTGGCTACCCAATTATTCCCCCTTCTAATTTATTTTAATAAACTACTTATTATATAGTTCATGTCACATATTTAAATTAATAAAATATTTTACTAAAATCAATTAAATAAGGTAGAATAATTCTATATTAAATCACATGGTCATATAAATAAAATTCTCATTTATTAATAATGACGAATTATTAAATCTCTAATTAATAATAAAATTAATTAGAAATTACATTATACTTATTCAAACAATGCATTTAATCAAATAAATTCAATTAAACGCATACTTTAAATATAAAAATTCTCTACATTAATTTAATTAATGTAACACGTATAATTAAATTAATCTACCACAAATTCACCAATTAATCAATTAATTCAATAATCAAATCATCGAAAAATATTTATTCAATCAATAAATATTCAAATTAAGTTACAAAATTCTCGTTTGTCACAGACAGAGTGAACGAATCATACAAACGCTGGAAGATATGCTTCGAACTTGCGTATTAGATTTCAAGGGGAACTGGGATGACCACTTACCCTTAGTAGAATTCACTTACAATAATAGTCATCATGCGAGTATCGGTATGCCACCGTACGAAGCCCTCTACGGAAGGAATTATAAAACACCGTTGTGTTGGGATGAAGTCGGAGAACGACGACTTTTGGGGCCGAAAATAGTTCAACAGACAGCCGATGTGGTGACAACGATAAGAGCCAGATTAGTAGCCGCTCAAGATCGCCAGAAGAAGTATGCAGATTTGCATCGTCAGGACCAAGACTTTGAAGTCGGTAGTTTCGTATTCTTGAAAGTATCTCCCTATAAACGAAAGATCAGATTCGGAAAGAAAGGGAAGTTGAGTCCGAGGTTCATAGGACCATTCGAAGTCTTAAAACGAGTGGGTGAAATAGCATACGAGGTAGCTTTGCCGCTTGAGCTGGAACACATCCACAACGTGTTTCACATCTCCATGTTACGTCCGTACAAACCCGACTATAAGCACGTGATTTCCTATGAGCCGATTCAAGTAGAGAAGAATCTGACTTATGAGGAAATTCCTGTCCAAATACTAGATAGGAAAGAGCAGACCTTGAGAAACAAGAGTATATTTTCCGTGAAAGTAGTATGGCGGAACCACGACGCCGAGGAGGCAACGTGGGAGTTAGAGAGTAAGATGAGGAGAGATTATCCCCATTTGTTTGTGTAACCTTGTATTAATTCCGAGGACGGAATTTTTATAAGGGGGGAGGATGTAATACCCGAGAATTTTGAATAATATTAATATTGACTTTTCTATTAAGTTGAATATTTATTCGAATATGAGTATACATGATATGTCATTTTGGTAGTGATGTGATGAAGTGATTTCTTGTTTTGTTTATTAATGGAATGATTTATTAATAAAGAAAATTATTAATATTATATTAGTAAATTAATTATTGCGTGACTAATTATCTCTATTAATTTATTTAAGTGTCATATGCCATGATACTTAAGGTGTAACCGCATGATAAGATGTATATTATTTATAATAAAGTTTCTTCATTCATTGAATAAGATGAGATGTGTTGTGACATTTAAATTATATGAAATAGCCTATGTGACATCTTGATGTGTAACATTAATGTGTGAATATGTACTGAATAAAACCTTATAGTAAAAGTAGGTTGAATGCTATAATTTATTAAATAGTATAAAGGAGTTTATGTGGCATCATAAGGTATGGTGGATCTATTAAATATGTATTTTAATTATATGAAAGGAAATGAATTTAGTAAATAAATGTTTATTATCAAATATTTATTTTAACATGTATGTGGATATATATAATAATAAAGTTTTATCGAAACTATGAGTTAATAATACCCAATTAAAATACATTTGAATATTTATTGGGGTAACCCAATGTATATAGATTACATGATTATGTGTATATTTATCCATAACTTGTCATAATGTAAAAAAAAATGTTATCTCATTAGACTACATTATAAACCAGAAAGGGAATAAACCTAAGTAATATTAAAACCATTTTACTGAGAGAAGAGGTTTGTCCCATTTTAATTGTCCATTTCCCTCATTCACGCATAAGGCCAATGGCCTATGTTATTTCAAGACTCAGAAGATTCAAAAGGCTAACCTATTCCTTATCAAATTTCAGTAGCAATCAAATGATGAATGTGGAGCGGCCTCCACAGTATATTACAACTGCTCTGCCAAACGAAATCTTTGTCCACCATTTCTTTCTTCTTCCTGCTGAACAAAGGACCATGGTTAAAGCCTTTACACGGTTACTAAGTTCTTTATAAATTAAGTTCATTTCTTCTCAAATGCAATTGCTGAGTTTCTGATAAGTTTATTAGAGTGTGAGTTCAGTATTTGAGAGAGGGCAATCTGAGTTTGGAAGGAATCCTGTTTCAAGCCTTGACAGAGGTAAAATTCTTCACCTTGCTCTTAAAATTGAGTTTGAAGAATTCTAAAATTTCTTGAGATTACTTGTTAATGGAGTTGTAAGTTGGCACATATGTGCTTATATGTATGTATAATAACAATGTGACTGATTTTAAGCATGCTTAAGTAAAGAAATTCATGTTTGGGTTTGATTTCTGCCAAAGCAGAGGCCATTCTGAACCGTCCAGGGTAAGGCACAGCTGTGCGCTCCCTGCAGTTCCGAACGGCGCAGCTGCACCAAGCACCAGTCAAACACTCGTGGTTCTGCTATTGATTTGATACTTTCTAACATGGTTAGTTAACTTAGATATGCCTGAAAATATGTGAAGCATATAGTGTAAGGCTCTTTTGCATAGCATGAGCATCCTAGCTTCAAGTTGCATGTGCTTTTTTCTAAAGAAAACTTATAGTTTTGAAACTAGACTTTACCGAAACTTACAATGCTTAAGTTTTGATCATACGAGCATGTGTATATGGTCAGATTGTGCATGGCATAAGGTTTCAAGATGTTTCATGTGTGCTAGATGACCACGACCTAGTTTAAAATGACTTTCAAAGGCAAACTTGAATGTTTTGAAGCAAACATGCATAAATATAATGATAATTTCATTTTGAGAGGTTGGGCATGCTTGTTAGTTCTCTGATATTCCCCAAACATGGTGTGTAATTGTGTTCCTTTAGCGTGTTATAGCATTGCATCGTTCAAGCACGAGTTTAAGTAAATTTCCAAGTTGTGAACTATGTTAAATAAGTATAGATGATGCGAACACATGAGCATGCATAGTTTAGATGGTATAACCTTGGGTATATGAATAAATACTTGATATGGTGAGTTACGTGAACTTGAACTTGTTTGGCATTATTTTGCTGAAATTCTAAACTAAGGATTTATAAAGTACTAATATGAACTTGGAATGATCATGTGAGCATGCAAACCCCTTTAACATGTGTATATGCTAGATGTTATTACTCTTGTATGTTGAGATATAGGACGGAACCAAGTAGAGCAAAACTCAACTCTGGTCTGGCCAGGGGATAGCACAGCTGCGCCGTCCCTAAGCCTAACCAGAGCGCAGCTGCGCCCTCCTGCAATTTGGTCTAGTTGATTCTGTTTGTAATCTGAACTTTGTGGATTGCTTGCATTGTTATTTTAAAGTGTAAAGTAGACGTTGTAGAAATATTTTTGGTATTCAAATATGTGGTGGTATTATAACATGAGTACTTCTAGATGTGTACATGGTTTATAAGTAGAGTTTCCGAAATGTAAGGATTAACGTCTATTTCAAAGCTACAAAACATGGTAGTATGCTATTATGCGATCTAGTTATATACCAAAGATAGTATCCGTATTTGTCTTACATACTTGATTATGTGAAAGGGGTAATTATCTAGTAATTGATATGTGTGACTAATGGAAGCGTTTTCTATATATACGTAACTATGCTACAATAGGATATCTTAGTTCGTCGTAGTGTTGATACGCTGTAAAGTCGTAAACTACGCTAAAGGCAAGTTCCCCAACTCAAACTCGAGTTGTTATATTTCAAGCATGCTAGTGGATTAATTATTGACAATTAATCTACATCTATGATATTTATTGATATTCGCACATTATGCAAGTTCCTGATTATTGTTATGAATCTTTATATGTTGCAAATTCCCTAACCTTACTCAAATTTACATTGAGCAAGTACTCCAACCTTCTCTTTCATTGAGCAAGTTCTTAAACTGGTACATTCATTTATCGTACAAGTATATGCTAGTGAGAATGGCTTTTATGCTTTATAAAGTATTGTTCATATTCTAAAGATGGTTTGAGATTAATATCCCTTGAACCTTATTGCAAATATTGGATTCAATACATCCTTGTGTATGTTGATAAAGTCGTCTACGCCATTGTTTCGGCTGGACCTATATGCATGTGTTTAAAAGCTACCCAAACCAACTATCTTGGTGCCGATTCTTATCTACTGAGATGAACAACCCTCATTGAAGGGGAAATTATATATATTGTCGGGGAACCGACGTGCGCACTTATAAGCATGTGACAGTTATGCATAACATGGAGTATTATAGGCTGATCACCTGTGTACTTGTTTTTATTAGATTATCAGTATAATAACTGTTAATTCTAGCAGGAGTTCTTAGTCCTTTGTGGCTACTCAGTGTTCATCATCTCGAACTTTGAAAGAATTATATCTTAAATCTTATTGATATTTTCTGTTCATAGCGACTCTATTCGAAATAATTGATAATTCATAATGTTCTTGAACTATCCCTTATATTCTCGAGACTTCAAACCTTATAATTCATTTTCCTTGTTATTATATCACTTGCTGGGCAAACTCGTTGCTCATTCTTACTTTATTCAAACCTTTCAGTTAAGGCAGAGCGAGGTGAACCTTCAGGCAAGGATAAGGGAAAGGGAAAAACTACGGAGTAGCTTTGTTCTTCCTTAAGAAGAAGATTATTTACTATGTTACTTTAAAACTTCTACTTCGGTTATGTAATAAGATTAGGCATGGATTATGTATTAGCACTATGTTTTAGTTTGAATCAAGACTTTTGGATAGTATTGTAGTAACGGTTGCGAGACCTTGGGACGAGAATAATTATATTAAATCAATGTAATTTATTCTATCATTTCCGATGTATTAGTTTACGTCGTTATTTGAGTTAGATCGTGACGAACCAAATTCGAGACAGTGACGTCAGAATTTGGGGGCGTCACAAGAAGGAAAGAGGAATTGCTCTCAAGGCATCCACATCAAGGAAAGCTGACAATCATGAATCAGATAATAACTCAGATAATGATGAAGAAATCAGTGATGAAGGAGCTGCCATGCTAGTTAGACACTTCCAAAGGTTCATTAACAGATCAAGGAAATTCAGCAGCAGCAACAAAGAACAAGTAAGTGATTTATGCTAGAACTGTAAACGACCAGGTTACTTCATTGCAAACTGCGACAAACCTCTGAGAGAAGAATTAAGAAAGAGCAAGAAGAACCCACATTCAAAGAAAAACCCCAAAGGCCATCATAAGTCCAAACAGGGAAATAAAGGCTTTGTAGTTGAGAGCTCATGGAGTGACTCAGACGAGACTCCAACTGCGAGTTGGATGAAGATGAGGAACCACACAAAGCAAGCTTAATGGCCAAGGAAAGAAAAATCAAAGAATTCAACGTGGATGAGGTATTTCACTTTTATTCTCCTGATTTAACTATTGATGATTTGAGAGAAGGAATGCATGATTCTATTGTAGAACTACATAAATATATGAAAATTTTTAGGGTTCTATTAAAAGACCATTCTCTTCTTCAATAGGAAAAAGAAAAAGCAATCATAGAGCTGGAGACTGCTCTACGAACTGCTAACTCTTGCACCAGTCTTGAAGCTGAAAATGCTAACTTGAAACAGATGAATGAACTCTACACTCAAAACGAATTGATTCTAGTCTCTAAGATTCAGGAATTAGAAAAAACTATTTCAATATGGAAGAAGTCTTCTCTATCTATGGATTCTTTGATCTCTAGCCAAAGATCTGTGGCTAGCAAGTCAGGTCTGGGGTTCCATAATTCCACTTCAGAGCATACCATGGATAAATGTATGGAAGCAAATAACAACAGTTCCTCTAAGTTCAATAAAGGAATTGTATTTATCAAATCCTTATAAACAGCAGGGCCGAGCTATTCAAACTCTGTTGAAGCACACACAAGTCTAGGATTCAAGAGATTAAGGAGTAAGTCAACTTCTGCATTTAAGCCTCGAAGGATCGTAAAGTCTGACAGAATCATCTCTACGAACCAACCTAGCAAGAAACATAGAGTTATCTTTAACTCCATGAAAACTATGAATCGTAGAGTTTTGAGGCAACTAAAGGTTTATATGCCCAAGATAAAAAGGAATTATATTCAATGCTATACATGCTATAAATATGGTCATAAAGCTGCAGAATGCTATTTCGATGATTTCTATCATGTACTAAAAAGACCTAAAATCAAGCAGATTTTGGTCCCAAAGGCTACTAACAAATTTGGACCCAAGCAAGTTTGGGTACCAAAATGAAAGTTAATCATTTCTGTAGGTACAGAGCACCACTCAGTCAACATGGTACCTTGATAGTGGATGCTCAAGACACATGACAGGCAACAGAGCCCTCCTGTCAAACTTTGTGGAAAAAGATGGTCCTGCAGTCATCTTTGGAGATAATAACTCTGGAAAAACAAGAGGATATGGCTCAGCTGGGAACGGTGCAGTGTCATTCAATAAAGTAGCATATGTTGAAGGTCTAAAACACAATTTCCTCAGCATCAGCCAACTATGTGATAAAGGTCATCAAGTCACCTTCCTCAACAATCAATGCCAAGTCAGAGATTTGAGGACTACTCATTGAAGCTGATAAGATCAAGAGAAGGAAATATCTATATTGTCAACCTTGTTGAGTTAAGTCATGATGAGACAATGTGCTTCCTTACCAAAGCCTCTGAAGATCTCTCCTGGCTATGGCATAGAAGACTGCCTCACTTAAACTTCAAAAGTATGTCAAAACTGGCCTCCAAAAACCTTGTAGCAGGATTGCCAAAGTTCAACTTCATCAAAGAAAAACCTTGCAAAGGATGCTAGTTTGGAAAACAAACAAAAAGCTCATTCAAAGGCAAAGCAGTTAACTCAAATGATAAGCCCCTACTGTTAGGTTTGTATATTACACGAACATGCAATCAAATTACATAAATAGAGCGGAAGCGCGATAAAATCGGATTTTTAAATTTTATACAAACCATCACCATGATCAATCTATGTGCTCAATTAACGATATAAACGAAAGAGATAGAGATAAAAATTATACCCTCGTAGAACCATGCTTCCCCGGGTACAAGTTCACCTCTAATTCCTTCGCGTTCTCCTTGAATTCCATCGATGAGATTCCTACCTTTGATCAACGTTAGCCACCCAAGTGTTTGGCCACTAGAGGTGATCAACCAAGGAAGAATAGGTATTCAAGAAGTTGGGTGTTGGCAAAACCCTAGTTTCTATCTCTATAGAAATTGCAAGTACTCTCCACAATCTAATGCAAGAGTGTGTAACCCTAATCTATGATAAAACTCCTCTTATTTATAGATGTAGGAATAACCCTTTCCTAAACTATTTAGAATTAGGGTTTATATTATAATTAAACTTCTTTAATTAATTATGCTCTAATCCAATTAGGAATTCATGAGAGAGTACTTCTATTAATTAATTCTCAATCCCTATTCGGAATTAAATAATAGTAATAGTAATAATAATAATAATAATAAGACTCCTCTTATTAATTTATATTTAATATTTTCAAAATATTAAATAATAAATATTAAGCTATTTAATTTATTCTATCTCTATAGATTAAATTAAATACACTTAACTTATTATTACAATTATGTCATTTACTTCTTAAATAAATATTTTCCTTTCGCGGTGTGACCCTTTAGGTTCTCCATATTAAACCGGTTGTGAATAAATCAATTAGAACAATTCTAATCTTATTTAAATAAATAAATTAAACTATTTAATTCATTTAAATAAATAATATTTATTCTACAATAAGGGTAAGCCTCCTTAGCGATCAACGACTTTCCAGATAATATAGATTTCAACATTAATCACAAAATAACCTTTCAGTGAATAGTTACCGTACAATTCAATCCTTCTACCATACAATGTCCCAATTATATATAAGACATGGATTCACTGTCAAGTCTTATTTTATTTAATTATATGTATTTCGATTCTCAAATGCACAACTCTAAATAATGCAAATTAGAAACTCCTTTCTAATTTCATTGTGCCTTGGCCAAGGACTACTGACTTGTCATTTATCGAATCACATAGGACATTCACATCTTTTACTAGACGTGGTAGATTCTTTGTTGATCATTCACATATCTCCATGTACAACTCATTATACCCAATCATACCCTTTGATATACCCTAAAGGTCTTAAGGGACATGTTAAAGTATAACTCATCATACACAAGATACTATGATGATCTCAAGTCCAAGGATCACTTGTACTACTATCACTAGAGGAATTCCTATTGATAGGTGAGTAAAACTCCATTAGGTATTCCTTAGCGAGCCACGTTCAGTGAACTTATTCTCCAATAAGAACTACATACTTGCTTTAATGTCTCCACACAAATGATTTTGAGATCAATCATCCTCTTCCTAAGAGCAAGCAAAGTATGTACTAATCTATATGGATTCACTAATCCCCTTTTTAGTAATACAACGATTAGGAACAATTTTGGTTTGTGAGCTATCTAGAATTTAGATCTCATTAGTATGATCACCATCATGATTCTAAAATCATTGCTCAAAACTATGGGTTTATCACATTTAATATAACAACACTATGTATATAATGTAAAATGCCTTTTAAGAAAATCAATTCTTTTATTAATAAATGAATAAGATTACAAAGTATATGCTGCATCATATCAAATATGATTGGCTTGTGTGCATACTACTTTCAATCTCCCACTTGCACTAAAGCCAATCGCCATGGTATCTAATACCCTTCTTCTCTAAGTGACGATCATCCTGCTGTTTGGATAAAGCTTCAGTAAATGGATATGCAATGTTGTTCTTGAGAGTCCACTATCTCTATAGTGACTTCTCCTCTTTCAATGATTCTACTAATCAAATGTAAGTGCTGCAACACATGTTTGAATCCAAGATGAGACTTAGGAACTATTCATAGTTCTGTGATGAACTTTTCATCCAAACAATCAACTTGCAGCTTCATTTACAGCTACATACTTTGTCTTTGTCACTAAACCAGCAACTCTTTGCTATTTTGGAACCTTTTCAATTCACTACACTACCATTCAAGGTAACGATTTACTCTTAAAGTGGATTTGTTATCGTCTTGGTCAGTCTGAAAAACTTGAGTCTATTTAACCCTCTAGTTTTAATTCAGACCCACCATGAATCATGATCACATCTTCAGTACCGGTTAAGTACTTAAATATGTTTATCACTATCTTACAGTGATCTTCTCCAGAATATGATTGATCAACATTAGGCCTTGTATATTCATTGCATACATGATAGTAACTCATGCGTTCTCCTTTTATTGAGGACAATTTAAAGAGATACACTCCATAGCTCATCATCATGAGACCTTTCTTCGAGTTTTCCATGCTAAACACCTTTAGCATCGAATGAATATACATTCATTGGGTCAAGCCGAACATCCTTTTAAATCTATGTATATAGATTTATAACCCCAATTTGTAGGATGCTCATCCCAAGTTATTCATATAGGAATGTTTAGAGAATTTTATCTTTACTGATTGTAGCATTGGTGTGTTATTCCTTATCAGTAGTATATCAACATGTAATACTAGGAATGTCACAGTGCTCCCACTGACCCTTTTGTACACACTAGGTTCATTCTCATTTTTGATAAAATCAAACTCTTTTGATTGTCTCATCAAAACAAATGTTCCATCTTTGAGAAGCTTGCTTCAATCCATAAATGGATCATCGTACCTTAAAACACGATTTGCTTCAACCTTTGAAATAAATTCCTCTAGCTGTATCATACATACATTCTCCTCAAGACTTCATTGAGGAAGGACGTCTCCACATCCATTTTGCCAGATTTTGTAATAAGTTGTAATCACAAGCAAAATCCAAATGGACTTGAGCATTACCCAGTAATAAGGTTTTATTACAGTCAACTCCTTGACTTTATTTGAAACCTTTTAAACAGGTCTGGTCTTATAGGGGTCCACCTTGCCATTTGCCCTAGTCTTTCTCTTTAAAGACCCATATGCACCCTTTAGGCACTATGCCTTTCGGTGGAGTAACCAAAGTCTATACTTGGTTCTCATACATGGAGTTCATTTCGGATTTCATGGCCATCTGCCATTTCTCTAAGTGTCTTCTACTCATAGCCTCATCGTATATAACTGGATCATCATCCTCTATGATGCGTACCTCATCATCATCCTCTATGATGAATCCATACCTCCTAGGTATCTTCGGTACTCTTCCAGATTTACAATTCGGTTGTGGTACAATAGGTCTATCTACAGGTCACTCGGTTTGACTTAAAGTGCTTTGTGGTTCTTGAACTCTTTCAAGAGCTATTACCCTCCCACTAGCTCCTTCAATGATAAACACCTTTATCAAAGAAGGCAGCGTGTAGCATTATAGTAATAATATCCTAAACTTTCTTTAGGATATCCCACAACTCTACACTTGTCAGATTTTGTCCCAAACTTATCTTTTGAAACCTTTTCATATAAGTTGGACAAACCCTTATCTTAACATACTTAAGATTAGGAATCCTCCCTATCCATAACTTTTATGGAGTCTTGGGGCCGAATTTTGAGGTTACCTTATTTTGTAGATATGCAGCCGTTTCTATGGCATAACCCCAGATGGATACTGAAATGTCGGTAAAAATCATTATGGACCGCACCATGTCCAACAAGGTACAATTTCTCCTTTTTAGATACATCAATCAATTATTGCGTATCAAGAGGTGTCCATTATGAGAAAATACCATTTTGAGATGATCTAGAAACTTATTGCACAAGTATTCCTTCCTCGATCTGATCAAAGAATCTTAATACTTTGTCAATTTATTTCACTTTTGAAATTTTTTTTTGAACCTTTCAAATGATTCAAACTTGTATTTCATCAAATACACATATTCAACTCTTTGAATGATCATCTCCTTTTCTTTTACTAGTTTGTTCAATTTGCAAAATTATTTTTCATGTAAGTCAAGTTTACAAAGTCCATCAAATGATCTTCCAGTTTCAAATAAAACATTATCATTATAAATAGAACAACAATTGTTCTTAAATATAATACCAGAACCTTCCTTGTCCAACAACGGAAGTAATAATGTTTCTAAAGAGAACTGGAAGATAATAACAACTTATTAACTTAATAGACTTACCTATAGGCAACGCCAAACTATAAGTTCCTACGGCTATTGTAGCAACCATTGCTCCATTCTCCACACGTAAGATTACTTACTCTTTGTTTAGCTTTCTACTTCTGCTTAGTCTCTGCATTGGATTGCATATGTGAGAACTATAGCCGGTATCCAATACCCAAGTAGCACCTTGATTTACAGAAAAAATTATTTCAATCATGAACAAAACTATATCTGTAACCGAAGCTTCACTAAGCTTCTTCTGGTTAGCCTCTGCAAGATGCTCCCTACAGTTTCCTTTCCAGTGTCCAGACTTATTGCAGTGGAAGCAAACTCATTTGCTATCTGCATCAGTTTTGTTCTTAGTGTCCTTAGTTATTGCTTTTCCTTATACCTTCTTTGAATTGTTCTTCTTTTAAGAAGATCCTTTGGCCCTCTTCCGCTTCCTGGAAGAATTATCTACCAGTAAGACTTGGTCTTTCATGGTTGGAAAGTGACTCTCTACAGTTTTCAACATGTTTAAGCAACTCAGGCAGGATAACATATAGCTTATTCATGTGAAAATTCACAACAAATTGTGAGAAAGAGTCCGGAAGTGATTGCAAGATCAAATCTTGGATCATCTCTCCATCCATTACTAAACCCAGTTATCCCAATTGTTCAATCAAATTGATAATTTTTGAGGATATTTGTCTATACTGTAGTGCCATCGATTATTCTAGATTGGAAGAGCTCCTTAGATATCTAATATCTAGCAGTCCTACTTTCCTCACCATTCAACTCCTTGAAGGTGCAGGAGTACAGTAGGAGCATCCATAGTTTCATGCTGACGCTGAAGCTCGTTACTCATGGATGCGAGCATGATGCATTGAGCCAACTGTGCATCATCTTGCCACTTTCTAAAAGTAGCAATCTCTTCCTCTGAGGCATTGTCTGCAACCATTAAATGGATAGGCATATTAAGGACATAAGATAGCTTTTCAGCTTTGAGAACTATTCTCAAATTCTTTAACCAGTCCGTGTAATTCGGTCCGGTCAGTTTGTTAGCATCAAGTATGCTACATAGTGATAGTGAGTTTGATATTTTTAAATTCTGCATGTGAAATAGACAACATTTTAGCATAAATTTATTTAATTAATTACCAAAATAAATTAGGTGTTTATTTTAAATTGGTTTCTCTCACTTTTACATCAAACTATATTACCCTCAATATATAGTTCGACAATTCTAATTAAAGATTTGCTAGTGAGACTAAGGATTGTGACACCCCCAAATCTGGGTACTTAATTTCCCCCTGATTTGGTGTTCACTATCCCATTCATTCACATCTAACTACCCATAATTAAGCAATTAAAATAAACTTAATTAATCATCTCCCAAACCGGGTTACATCAATAATTAAAATCCCAGGTCACCACAACCTTAATACATCAAATGCGGAATATAAAAAAAAGTCTAAAACAAGTCTGGTACAAATGTTCATCAATTAATTAATAAATCTAGAACTATTTCTGCATCTTGCCCTTGCCCTTACTGGTGGACGGCTCGTCCTGCTTCTCGGGCTTAGCTGAAATATTTAATGCAAGAGTGAGCAAACAATTGCCCACAAGAATGATAACAATAACTTTTAATTGAAATAGAGTTCAAATGAGAAGCAATGATTTTTTTTTGAAGTTAATCAATAAGTAATCAAAGTTTGAATATATCTGAGGGTCTCAAGACCTCGAACTATGCCCTAGGTTAACAAGTATTTTTTTTTTAAACCGTAACCTTTAACAGTCTTAAAGACTATATATGGACCTTCATCTCGTACTCAGGGGGATCAGCCCTTTGTACAATGTATTGTGCACAAACATTTTAAACGCTAAGCGTAATAATCCCCTATGTTAGGGTTGTTCATCTCAGTTTATAATAAGAGTCCGTACCAAAAAGAACTTGGCTTGGAACAAGTTTAGATAATCTAAGTTTTTGAAACGCTCATCAACTAAGGACTAGCTGAATCAATAATGGTTTGCTAGTCTAGTTCTTTAGTAAAGTTTATATTCGAAGTTTGAATGATAATCAAAGACTGAATAAATAATATCTGGAACAAAATATAATTACTCAACATGATATCAGCCTTGCTTGAATAACAATAAGCTAAGGTTAATTAATTCACTCAAAGGAAGTAAACTTGTTGAAATAATAACAAGCTTAAGAAATAGAAAACTTGCTATAATAATTTAACAAGTTTAAAGAAAGAAAACTTGCTCAACGTAAAAGTAATAAGTTGAGATAAGGAAACTTGCCTCAAGCGTAGATTACAAATTAAATAATTCACGATCCTTAAATCAACCTATACAATTAATTATAAGAAGGTAACATAAATTAGTTACAAAATTTATAATCACTTTAGGTTCCTTTTACCTAATTATAGTATCTCATTTAGCATACTTTAGACAACAAATGCTAAGTAGCAACCATCTTGGTAGTACATTAGTCACATTAATATAAGTTTAATTATGCATCATAATTTCCCAGAAAAGAAAATAATAAATTAAATTTTTTTTTTTAAACAGTAGCGTTTCTCGCCGGGGCGAGAAAAAGCTTAACAATTTCGTCGCCGGGGCGACTCTGTCGCTGGGGCGAAGAAACCAGTTCATTTCTATCGCCGGGGCGATAGACTTGACTGTCGTCTTCCCCAGCTCGCGAACCAGTGAAAACTTAGGCCAAATTTGGCCAAAATTTTCCGAATTCTACCATCCAGAACACAAATTAGATATACCCAAACACCATATATGATATAAAACATTTACCCAACATGTTTCTAACTAATCTAAGCATTATAAAACACATAATCAATCAATTTAAAACCAAAAATTCACTGTTTTATAAAATAACCATGTTTTTGCCATTTTCATAAAACAAAATTCTGTAAATTCATTTTTCAATCAATTGAACCCATTCTTCTTGCATTATTCATGTTTTTCATCAAATAATCATAAACAATTATCAATTTACCGATTAATAACCAATTAGAGCATCAATTTTCATACATATATACAATTCATAAAGTAAACTCTGTAAAAAACTAAAAACTCAATTCTAAAGCATGTTTTCATGGATTAATACCTCTAAATTAATTGTTAATCATCATATAATCATCTAACACATGATTATTACCAATTACAACAACTATAATCAAATAGTTCATATATTCTAACAATTGAATTTACATACAGTAACTAAAACTATATACAGAAGAATAAAACCAAAAGGAAAAAGAAATTATACCTTCCAATTACTTTAGGAACTTGATGAATTCTTTTAAAATTACAAGTTCTTTCTCAATTCTTTCTTCTCAATTCTCAAATTCTCAAACTCTGCTCTCTCTTTTCTCTCAAACTCTGATGTTCTTCTTTCTTTTTTTTTTTCTCTCTGTTCTTCTCTTTTCTTTTACAACAGACGCAACTTAAAAAAAATAAACTGATAGAATTAAGAAAATAAAAACTGACAATTAAATCAAATAATAACGTAAAAATCTAATTTAATTCATCAGTTATAAAATTCAAAAGCCATAAGGCTATGTTTGGCAATTACAATTAAGGATAACCTATTATTCTTATGTCTTGTTTGGTAAAACACAATTAAAATAACTCATTATTTCCAAACAAAGATCATAAGACCTTGTTTGGTAAAACTAAATTAAAACTCCTTTCATTTATTTTAATAAACCAATATAACATATAGTTTAAAATGTCACACATTTAATTCAATTGAACTTATTATTAAATAAATTCAATTAAATATAATTAACTCAAATAATAATTTCATTTAACAAATAACAATAATACCAAATAAATTCTCTTATTCAAATAAATTATTTATTCAAATAAACCTTTTCATCATCTAATTTAATCATTAAATTAAATTAGAATAAACATAACAAATCACATTTAAATAATATTTAACATTACTAAATTCAACAAATACCCACATTTAACTCAATAAATTAATAAAAATATTTATATAACTCAATAAATATTTTTATTCAATCATAAAAATTGCATTCGTTACATCTTTCCCTCCTTAAAAGGATTCTGTCCCCAGAATCACAACGCAATTAAATCGTCCGTTACAAGGATCCCATTTCAAATGTATATAGCCTTGTGGTGACACAATAAACGATATATAAATAAATAGGTAAACAACTATTGTCAATTACATCTCTATGTAACTCCTTATATTTTGCTTCTTAGATTATTTTGCTCAAGTGGTGACACATCCGAATCAAAATTATCCAAGTTAAGTCCATCCTAGCACTTCCATATATGTGAAGAGAAAAATACCGTCCTTGTGGTGACACAACAAAACAATAATGTTCAATTCCTTAATAAGCATCAAATGTGATAATGCAACATCTTAAATATTTAATATTTGCCTTGTGGTGACACAACAAACTCATATTAAATATTCAATACTCTATTGTTTTACCATGCTAGAAGGCGACGTTCGATATTCCAAATATCTTTGAACGCTTAGGACTTAATATGATTTCTTTGAGGGATTTGTTATTATTAGTCTCATCTTGTTTAGCGCGCATGCACATATATATATAAAATACGTGTCATATTATTTTAACATGTGAAGCATGTTGGATAATATAATATATATATATATATATATATATATATATATAGTAAGCATGCACATATAGAATACTATATTCTACCCGGATTGATTATGGACTTTTATTCTAGTTTGGTTCACTAGAGCCACCAAGTGAACCAAAAGGTCAAACCTAGGGTGCAAGAATTAAATTTAAATATAACTATTACATTTAAACCCGGGCTCCATTAAAACGGGTCTTCAAGCGCTCCTTGCTCCTTGGTCTCCAATTCTTCAAAATAATTCTAACTAATCCTATTACATGAACTATTTATTATAAATAGAAACCTTGATCAGCAATCAAGGAGAAGTACATAGGAGGGGGATAGAATTTTACATTAAGAAAAATTAGAGAAGACGATGTACGCAGACCCCATTTATAAAAACTCATACATTCAAGCATCCTCTAAAATAATTCCAATCAGACATTGGTCAATAGTCCATAATCAATCCCTATTTATTATCATACATATTTCTATATGTATCAATAAATAACATTCATCTCATGAATAATAAAACCATTCCATATATGCATTGATATCAATTAATTGGCAAAAGTTTTGCTAATATTTAGTTTTTAAACAAAATAAACTCTTTTATTTTAATCAAAAACCAAATCCAAATTAAACTTCTTTAATTTTAGCAATCTGGAATCATATTCCAGATAAAATAAACATCTTTATTTTAAACTTATATCAATTAAATAAACCATTTATTTTGATTGAAGGAAAAATTATTTTTCGGATTCTGTTGTCCGGCACAGCTGCGCCCAGAATAAACTTGGAAACGGTGCAGCTGCGCTGAAACCCAGAAACGACTTTCTGGGTTTAGGCGCAGCTGCGCTCCAGAATGAACTGGAAATGGCGCAGCTGCGCCGCGTAGCAGATTCAGAAAAAATAGATTCTACCCAAAAATTTTGATCCAATCGCATATCATACACACATGGAATCATCAAAATCGATAATTAGCACAAGATTAGGCTCTGATACCACTATTAGGTTTGTATATTACGCGAACATGCAATCAAATTACATAAATAGAGCGGAAGCGTGATAAAATCGAATTTTAAAATTTTATACAAACCATCACCATGATCAATCTATGTGCTCAATTAACGATATAAACGAAAGAGATAGAGATAAAAATTATACCCTCGTAGAACTGTGCTTCCTCGGGCACAAGTTCACCTCCAATTCCTTCGCCTTCCTTGAATTCCACCGATTAGATTCCTACCTTTGATCAACGTTAGCCACCCAAGTGTTTGGCCTCTAGAGGTGATCCACCAAGGAAGAATATGTATTCAAGAAGTTGGGTGTTGACAAAACCCTAGTTTCTATCTCTATAGAAATTGCAAGTACTCTCCATAATCTAATGCAAGAGTGTGTAACCCTAATCTATGATAAGACTCCTCTTATTTATAGATGTAGGAATAACCCTTTCCTAAACTATTTAGGATTAAAGTTTCTATTATAATTAAACTCCTTTAATTAATTATGCTCCTATTCCAATTAGGAATTCATGAGAGAGTACTTCTATTAATTAATTCTCAATCCCTATTCGGAATTAAATAATAGTAATAGTAATAATAATAATAAGACTCCTCTTATTAATTTATATTTAATATTTTCAAAATATTAAATAATAAATATTAAGGTATTTAATTTATTCTATCTCCATAGATTAAATTAAATACATTTAACTTATTATTACAATTATGTCATTTACTTCTTAAATAAATAATTTTCTTTCGCGGTGTGACCCTTTAGGTTCTCCATATTAAACCGGTTGTGAATAAATCAATTAGAACAATTCTAATCTTATTTAAATAAATAAATTAAACTATTTAATTCATTTAAATAAATAATATTTATTCTACAATAAGGGTAAGTTCCCTTAGCGATCAACGAGTTTTCAGATAATATAGATTTCAACATTAATCACAAAATAACCTTTCAGTGAATAGTTACCGTACAATTCAATCCTTCTACCATACAATGTCCCAATTAAATATAAGACATGGATTTACTGTCAAGTCTTATTTTATTTAATTATATGTATTTCGATTCTCAAATGCACAACTCTAAATAATGCAAATGTGGTAGATTCTCAAATGTCCCAATTAAATATAGGACTACTGAGTTGTCATTTACCGAATCACATAGGACATTCACATCTTTTACCAGATGTGGTAGATTCTTTGTTGATCATTCACCTATCTCCATGTACAACTCATTATACCCAATCATACCCTTTGATATACCCTAAAGGTCTGAAGGGACATGTCAAAGTATAACTCATCATACATAAGATACTATGATGATCTCAAGTCCAAGGATCACTTGTACTACTATCACTAGAGGAATTCCTATTGACAGGCGAGTAAAACTCCATTAGGTATTCCTTAGCGAGCTACGTTCAGTGAACTTATTCTCCAATAAGCACCTACATACTTGCTTTAGTGTCTCCACACAAATGATTATGAGATCAATCATCCTCTTCCTAAGAGCAAGCAACGTATGTACTAATCTATCCGGATTCACTAATCCCCTTTTTAGTAATCCAACGATTAGGAACAATTTTAGTTTGTGAGATATCTAGAATTTAGATCTCATTAGCATGATCACCATCATGATTCTAAAAGCATTGCTCAAAACTATAAGTTTATCACATTTAATATAACAGCAATATGTAGATAATGTAAAATGCCTTTTAAGAAAATCAATTCTTTTATTAATAAATGAATAAGATTACAAAGTATATGCTGTATCATATCAAATATGATTGACTTGTGTGCATACTACTTTCACCTACAACTACTCCATATGGATTTATTTGGGCCTATCCCAACTGCAAGCCTTAGAGGAAAGAGGTATTCGCTGGTAATTGTGGATGATTACACCAGGTTCACATGGACATTCTTTCCAAGCTCTAAAGATGAAACCAGCTCTCAACTAATCAAGTTGTTCAAACTAGTCATGAATGAGAAAGAAGAGAAAATCAAAGCTATCAGAAGTGATCATGGAAGAGAGTTTGATTTCTCTGAAGTAGAACAGTATTGTGAAGAAAATGGCATCAATCATAACTTCTCAGCTCCAAGAACTCCTCAACAAAATGGAGTAGCTGAAAGAAAGAATAGGACTCTGATTGAAGTAGGAAGAACTCTACTTACAGCTGCCTACCTACCTAAGTACTTCTAGGCAGAAGCTGTCAACACTGCTTGTTACACTCAAAACAGGTCTCTTGTTCACTCAACCCTGAAGAAGACTCCTTATGAGCTATGGAAAGGAAGAAAGTGAAACATCAGCTACTTTCGTGCTTTTGGTTATCTGTGTTACATTCTCAATAATGGAAAGAAGTACCTGACCAAATTCCAGCAAAGGTCAGATGAAGGAATCTTCCTAGGTTATGCTATGGATAGTAAAGCGTACAGAGTATTCAATAAAAAGTCTCTAACTGTAGAAGTTTCCTTTCATATAACCTTTGACGAATCAGACTCTGTAAGGAAGAATGCTCCATTCAACGAAAGTCAAGAAAAGAACTCTACGATCGCAAAATCAAAAAACGTAGAGTTAGACACTACGAACAAAGAACTAGAACCAGAACCAGAAAATATGGAGCGAGAAGATAAAATCGTAGAGTTCACAATGCCAGACAGTGAGACTCTACGACCTGAACCTGAAGTCAATCTAGTAGAACTCAGATAATAGAGCATCAAAACAGATGTCCCAAAAAGGAGAAAATGGAAAAAGGACCACACTCAAGATCTTATCATTGGGGATCCTAATGCTAGAGTGAAGACAAGGTCAGTAACTCAAAATGAATGCATCTACCTAAGCTTTCTCTCTCAAATAGAACCTAAGAAGGTAGAAGAAGCATTAAGAGATTTAAGCTGGATAGAGGCCATGCAATGGGAGCTCAACTAGTTTGAAAGAAGCAAAGTCTGGAGATTAGTTGAAAGGCCAGAACAATATCCAGTCATTGGCACCAAATGGGTTTTCAGGAATAAGATAGATGAAGAATATGTCATCACTAGGAATAAAGCAAGATTGGTAGCTAAAGGTTACTCACATGAAGAAGGGATGGACTATGATGAAACTTTAGATAAAGCTTTTAATTATGTGTATAAATTAGATAAAGCTTTATATGGCTTAAAGCAAGCACCTAGAGCATGGTATGAAACTCTTATAAAATTTCTTACTGAAAAAGGATTCACTAGAGATGCTAATTAACCGGACCAAATTACTCGGACTAGTTAAGGAATCTAAGAATAGTTCTCAATGCTGAAAAGTTATCTTATGTCCTTAATACGCCTGTCCCTATAACTGTTGCAGAAACAGCCTCTGAGGAAGAGATTGCTACTTTCAGAAAGTGGCAAGATGATGCATAGTTGGCTCAATACATCATACTCGCATCTATGAGGAACGAGCTTCAGCGTCAGCATGAAACCATGGATGCTCCTACTATACTCCTGCACCTTCAGGGAGTTGAATGGTGAAGAAAGTAAGATTATTAGATATCATATATCTACGGAGCTCTTTCGATCTAGAATGACCGATGGCACTATAATATAGACAAATATCCTAAAAATGATCAATTTGATTGAACAATTAGGACAACTGGGTTTTGTAATGGATGGAGAGTTGATCCAAGATTTGATCTGGCAATCACTTTCGGACTCTTTCTCACAATTTGTTGTGAATGTTCACATGAATAAGCTAGATGTCAGCCTGCCTGAGTTGCTTAAAATGTTGAAAACTGTAAAGAGTCACTTTCCAACTAAGAAAGACCAAGTCTTACTTGTAGATGATTCTTCCAAGAAAAAGAAGCGGGCTAAAGGATCTTCTAAAAAGAAGAAGATTCAAAGAAGGCAAAAGGAAAGGCAATAACTAAGGACACTAAGAACAAAAATTATGCAAATAGCAAAGAAGTTTGCTTCCACTGCAATAAGCCTGGACACTGGAAATGAAACTATAAGGAGCATATTACGGAGGTTAACTAGTAGAAGCTTACTGAAGCTTCGGTTACAAATATAGTTTTGTTCATGATTGAAATAAATCTTTCTATAAGTCAAGGTTCTACTTGGGTATTGGATAGTGGCTGTAATTCTCACGTATGCAATCCAATGCAGAGACCAAGCAGAAGTAGAAAGCTAAACAAAGTGTAAGTAATCTTACGTATGGGGAATGGAGCAAGTGTTGCTGCATTAGCCGTAGGAACTTATAGTTTAGTGTTGCCTACGGGTAAGTTTATTAAGTTGATAAATTGTTATTATGTTCCAGTCCTCTTTAGAAACATTATTACTTTCGTTGTTAAATAAGGAAGGTTCTAGTATTATATTTAAGAACAATTGTTGTTCTATTTATAATGATAATGTTTTATTTGAAATTGGAAGATTACTTGATGGACATCGTATACTTGACTTATATAAAAAATAATTTTACAAATTGAACAAACTAGTAAAAAGAAAAGGAGATAATCAGTCAAAGAGGTGAATATGTATTTGATGAAATACAAGTCTGAATCATTTGAAAGGTTCAAAGAATTCAGAAGTGAAACAAATTGACAAAGTATTAAGATTCTTTAATCAAATCGAGGAAAGAATACTTGTGCAATGAGTTTCTAGATCATCGCAAAATGGTATTTTCTCATAATAGACACCTCCTCATACGCAATAATTAATTGGTGTATCTAAAAGGAGAAATCGTACCTTGTTGGACATGGTGCAGTCCATTATGATTTTTACCGACATTCTAGAATCCATGTGGGGTTATTCCATATAAATAGTTACATATCTACAAAATAAGGTAATTTCAAAATCCGGCCCCAAGACTCCATAAAAGTTATGGATAGGGAGGTATCCTAGTCTTAAGTATGTTAAGATAAGGGGTTGTCTAGCTTATATGAAAAAGTTTCAAAAGGATAAGCTTGGGACAAAATCTGACAAGTGCAAATTTGTGGAACTTCCTAAAGTAAGTTTAGGATAAGAGTTCTATAATCCTACTAAGCAAAAGGTGTTTGTTGCAAAACACGCTGCCTTCTTAGATAAAGGTGTTTATCATTAAAGGAGCTAGTGGGAGGGTAATAGATCTTGAAGGAGTTCAAGAACCACAAAGCACTATAAGTCAAACCGAGGAACCTATAGATAGACCTATTGTACCACAACCGAATCGTGAATCTGGAAGAGTACCGGAGATACCTAGGAGGTATGGATTCATCATAGAGGATGATGATGAGGTACGCATCATAGAGGATGATGATCCAATTATATACGATGAGGCTATGAGTAGTAGACACTCATAAAAATGGCTGATGACCATGAAATCCGAAATGGACTCCATGTATAAGAACCAAGTATAGACTCTAGTTACTCCACCGAAAGGCATAGTGCCTATAGAGTGTAAATGGGTCTTTAAGATAAAGACTGGAGGAGATGGAAAGGTGGCGACCTATAAGACCAGAATGGTGACAAAGGATTTCAAATAATGGCAAGGAGTTGTCCATCATGAAATCTTCTCACCGGTATCAATGCTCAAGTCTATTTGGATTTTGTTTGTGATTGCAGCTTATGGTTACGAAATCTGGTAAATAGATGTGGAGACGTCCTTCCTTAATGAAGACTGAGGAGAATGTATGTATGATACAGCCAGATGGATTTGTTTCAATGGTTGAAGCAAATCATGTATATGAGCTACAACGATCTATTTATGGATTGAAGCAAGCTTCTCAAAGATGGAACATTCGTTTTGATGAGACAATCAACAGAGTTTGATTTTATCAAAAACGAGAATGAACCTAGTGTGTACAAAAAGGGTCAGTGGGAACGTTGTGACATTCCTAGTATTATATGTTGATATACTACCGATAAGGAATGACATACCAGTGCTAGAATCAGTAAAGATAAAATTGTCTAAACATTCCTCCATGAATAACTTGGGAGTAGCATCCTATAAATTGGGGATATAAATCTATATAGATAGATTTAAAAGGATGCTCAGCTTAACCCAAGGAACGTATATTCATTCGATGCTAAATGCGTTTAGCATGACAAACTCCAAGAGAGGTCTCATGATGATGAGCCATGGAGTGTATCTCTTTAAATTATCCTCAATGAAAGAGAGATCGCATGAGTTATTATCATGTATGCAATGAAATGTACAAGACCTGATGTTGATCAGTCATATTCTGGAGAAGATCACTGTAAGAAAGTGAAAAACATCTTAAAGTACTTAACCGACACTAAAGATGTGATCATGATTCATGGTGGGTCTGAATTAAAACTAGAGGGCTAAATAGACTCAAGTTTTTTCGACTGACCAAGACGATAACAAATCCACTTTGAAGTCTATAAATAGCATTCTTCACTTGAGCTAGCAAATGTTGGCTTCACTCGTTACCTCATATTTGAAATCTAGTAAACAAAAGGTTTGGGAGAGAAGGGAGAGGAGCTGTCGTACTAGGAGGAAGAGAGGTGAACGATACCGGGTATATGCCTGCTACCTTCATCGCTTACTTCAGAAGGAGGAAGAGAAGGGCAACCAAAACAAGAAGGTAGGAGGTTTCCTGATTTGGTGATAATGGGCTATATGTGTGTTATTTATCTTGCGTGTTGGTTAAAAGAGTATAAACCTACCGTAAAAAGAAGCGAGAAGAGGTTCGTGAGCTAGGTGCTCTATAATACTACACCGTTACTGAATGTTGTCCATCAGACTTGTGACTAGACCCTAGATAAACCATAAGGGTGGTAGCACTGAAAACCTTTTAACAAAACAGAGTGACATTTGACTATGTGACCATCTATTTAAGACCAGCTGATAACTTGAGCCAAGCTCAAATTAGAACTAGTGTAGTAAACCAACTAAGGTAATCTGTATGATTAAATCTTAGAACGTTGTGTTTATAGACCATGGGGGATGACAGTCGGACCTATGATTATAACTAAGGAAGAGTGTGTCTGAGCATACTCAACTATTTTTATTAAATGAACCAACTTAAGATCTCTGTCAGATCATTTATGAACAAACACAGCTAGTAAACCATAAACCATTCGAGTTTACCCCAATCCTTGAGTTCAATAAACCATAAGTCAAACTTAAATCATGTTTCTAGACTTATGTGGCCTTAGATTGATCAGTCGGGGAATGCTCCTTAAACTGAAATCATGAAGCAACCTTGGATAATGAAAGGGACTCACCAATCGTAGAGTGGCTTTACTGATCGTAGAGTAAGTCAGTCGGGTCAGTCAACATCAGTAGAGTTTCACTAAGCCATCATAGAGTGAACTCGACGATCGTAGAGTCCAACTCTACCGATTATAGAGCTTCATTAAGCCAGCGTAGAGTGACTCCACCAGTATTGACAAAACTCTACTAATCGTAGAGCTGTCATAGCAGACCAATAGAATGTTTAAAGGGACCGTAGATCAGGTCGTATGAGTCTCTTATGTATATTTACTAAGTCTATTATTGATGCTTAGCCATGTCTAATCATAGGATCAATTATAATCACTGTAGGATACCTGCAGGTCAAGATCGTAGAGTAATTGTTAAGCAACAGAATAGGAAACTTTCTTAACTCGCACAACCTCATGTATTGCATGCCAGTTTTCTTACATAGCACAAGTTTCTTAATCATACTCACCTCGCATTGAGCAAGTTCTCTGACCTGTTCAAACATTCATTGAAATGCAAATTTCCAGATCCAAACTTAAATTATTATTATTTCAAAGTATGATTAATTGCTATTGATTATTCCATATCCATGATGAGTATTGCTTTTCGCACTTGGTGCAAGTTCTTGTACTCAGGCTTGTATTTATTGGAAAGGTATCTAAATGTTTTAATTATTGAAAATTATTCCACCTCAATGTTATGATTGCTTATTGCACCTGTGTGCCTTAAAGCTTGTTCTATTACTGAACCATACTCAAGAATTTGAAGTTATATTATTCATGAACTATTGAGTCTAAGCTAGTTGTATCAGCTAAATCGAATATGTCTAGATTTGATTGATTCAAATAAGTTTTAAAAGCAGCTTCCAAGCCAGTTGTTGGTAAGGACTCTTCGACTGAAAAAAAACATTTTATTAAGGTAGTGAATTGGAAAATAATTAATTGCCCGACTTTAAGTGGTATGCATATTCACCGGGTATGAGAGGCTGATCCCCTCGATTACCAAAACTTTTAAGAGGTCCGGTGTAATTACTGGTAAACCTCCGAATTTGTTCAGGGTTAATTCTGACCACTCAACATCCCCGATTTATTCTTTCATATTTTGGAAACTTGAATATTTGTCCTTTCACATTCATTATATTGTTGAAAATTTGAGGTTAAATTCTCCTTGATCATGATATTCATTTTAGTTAAGCCCGAGTGCTCAAAGAAGGACAAAGGCAAGGGGAAGGTTCAAGAATAGTTTAATGAGCAAGCTACATTATTTTGTTAACTTATATAGAAATACCTATTTAATCTTTTGGGATTCTAAGGGTATGTAATTGATTTAAGGTTATTAGATCATGGGATTGATGTAGAACCTAATTCTAATGAACAATGTATGTTTATTATTACGCAATAGTTTATAGAATGTGTATGATAATGATGG
Source organism: Aralia elata (assembly GCA_034770075.1). Lineage (NCBI taxonomy): Eukaryota > Viridiplantae > Streptophyta > Magnoliopsida > Apiales > Araliaceae > Aralia > Aralia elata. Next base: position 38,705,364 of record CM068385.1, read on the forward strand.
ATCGCGAGCACCAAATGTCGGGGTTAAGGAACCCGAATTTAGGGGCGTCACACTAACAATCTCCCCTTTTTTGATGATGACAAAAACACTATAGCATACCTTTTAATTAATTCAATAAATACAAATGTATGACTTATAAATGTGGCCTAGAATACAGTAGCCCAATGTATTGCTAGATCAACAGATATAAATGTAATGATGTGCATTCAAAATAACCATTCATATTAGCATTTATAAAGTATCTAGCAATTATTTATTCATGCATAAAAACAATAACCTATACCAAAAGTCTTAAAAACATACATCCCCACAACAGGTATAATAGTAACAAATTCAAGTCTTGACAAACAAAGAAGCACTGTCAATACTTCTTTCATTGTTTGCTTTACTTTCCTTGCCCTTCTTTTTACTGTGTTGTCTGCCATTGGTGTTGCTGGCTATCACTTGCTTTTTCATTTGCTCTTTTCCATGTTGCTCAGCATCTCCTTCTGGTTCTGGTTCTTGCTCCTGCCCCTGCTCCCCACATCATCAACCTCCTTCTCCTTGTATTCTTCTAGCTTCCCCTCAGTCACTGGCTCCTTGCTTTTCTCTACCAGCTTATGCTTTCGATTCTTCCTCTTTTTAAGTCTAGCTCTTCTCTTCTTTTGATCAACTCAGCTTTCTATATATTGTAGGTCCTCATATATACATTACAGACTTCACAAAACTTACCTTTACAAATATTCTTTATATACCTTCATCATCAAATCTCATATATAGGTGATCTTATGTAGATTCTTTAGCATTCCCCCCTCAATAAATCGTCCTTATCTACATGCAGATTCCTAACAATCTCCCCCTATTTGATGATGACAAAAACACTATAGCATACCTTTTAATCAATTCAATAAAATACAAATGTATGACTTATGAATGTGACATAAGATACACTAAGCCACTGTATTACTAGAGCAACAGATATGAATGTAATGATGTGCATTCAAAATAACCATTCATATTAGCATTTATAAATTATCTAGCAATTATTCATTATGACACCCCCAAATTCAGGTACCAATACCTCGAATCTGGTGCTCACGATAAAGTACATCCATACCCCTCTAAACAACATAAATCAACTAATGCGGAATAAATAAATATATGTTGTTCATTGCAAAAGGTTTACTACGGTCCCAAGGTCTATAACCTTAAATAAATACATCGCAAAATACAATAATAATACAAAACGATTCCACGAATTACATAACGGGATAGTACATATAACTATTCCTTAAGTTTTCCCTTGCCTTTGTCCGCTTTGGAACTCCCCGGCTTAATTGCAATAGGTTCATGATATAGCAAGAGTGAGCAACTACTTTGCTCAGTAAGTTTAAAATGAATAAAGAAGATAAATCATGAATGAATGAGAATAATAATCGCATAATTCAACAACTTAAGAACATTGAAGAAATAGCTGACAATATAACCAAAGTTCAAATGAAATAATGAATATTGATTATTTACTGCTAAGTGGTCTAATAGACCATGAACTTTTTGGCCAAAGGATCAGCCATTCAACCAACCCTTTTAAACGCCTGGCCCGTCAGTAGTACTCGAGGGGATCAGCCTCTTGTACCCTATATATATGCATAACATTTAACTCTGACTGTATCGAATAACCGACACATTATAATCTCCTAAATAAGGGTTGCTCTCTCAGTCCAAGAATCCATACCAATAATCGGTCTGGATAGCTTTTCAAATAATAACCTGTACATGTCTAGCCGAAACAAATGGTGTAGACTATTTCCTTAAACAGTTCATGAATAAAGAACTTAAATATTTCACAGTCCAACAACAGATCATGAATTCAAATGCACAAGGTGGGAATATCAATAATTATCTTTGATGTGGAGTAATTTGCAATAATTAATCCACTAATATGATTTGAAAGTAATAACTCATTTTGAGTCATTAAACTTACAATAATTTATAACATTTGTATAAAATAGGAAACCCGCTCGAGTATAATTCGAGAAAGGTTAGGGAAACTTGCCCAACACAAGGATTAGACAAGCGTTAGGAAACTTGCATAACATATACCTGTTTGCACGAAATAAAATGTTTATAAACTTGCCTGGTGCGTCTGCTGTAATATTACAACACACGCTCCTTAATATCCTACACATGCAAATACATATTCATATAACAATTAGTCACATAAGGATTGTGTTCAAAACAGACGTTGCATCATTAAAACACATTGATTGTCACTACGACTACCCAGTCGGGGGTCTAGCTCACCGGGTATAGGAAAACATAAGTTGAAGCCAAACGTAAGTTGCATCATTTAAAACACATTAAAGCCAAACATAAGTTGCAACCAGGTTACTCAATTTACGCCTTAAGACAATACCAATTTGGTTGACACTTAATATACAATTAAGCAATTAAGGTTAAGGTTTAACAAGGTATAAATAATTAACTTGTTCAATCATTTAGTACAAAAATATAAGTTTGGTCTTGCTGGAAAAATTCACTGGGTCCGACCCGACCCGACCCGGCCTGACTGAACCGACCCGGTCCAGACACGGAACTGACGCTGTGGCGTGAGGCTCATTGCTAGAACCCACGTTGCGGCGTCGTTCCCGTGTCCTGACTCTGCCATGTGGCATCGCTGCGGCGTGAAGCTTAGTATTAGAAGCCATGCTGCAGCGTGAGCTCCGTTTCCCGTCTTCTGCCACGTGGCGCTGCGACGCCAAGCATAGTGCTTGGAAGCGTTGCTGCGGTGTGAGCTCCGTTCATTTCCTTGTTTTGCCCCTCGCTATGGCGACAGATGCAAGGCTTATGAATGACACTGCGGCGTCATTCTCCAGTAGCCGAATTCTGGGTGTGATCCCAGTTCGCGACTCCGACCTCCGGTCACTCCAACCTCCATAACTCCTTCAATATACAAGAAAATTGGTCCATTTCGGACTCTATGGACTCGTAATTCATGGGGCTACAACATATCAAAAATGCAGAGCTACCCATTAATATTAACATGGTCAAATCTTAAGCCAAAGTATAAAGTTATGCTCTGTTTTTCGAGTTCTTGACAAGTTTTACAAAAATCATTACTACGAACTCGTTTTAACTCCTTTTTACTCTATTCCAACTGGGTTAGCTTCGTAACCCATGGAATACAATACTATAACAACAAATAAAATTAACAAACACAAAATCATAGCTTTACAGTCCTCTAAAATGGTCCAAATGTCCAAAGTCCATGTTTTGTCCATTGTTCTTTGTGACAACCCGAAAATTTAGAAAATCTTAAATGATTAAAATAAAGGTTAAAGAATAAAACCTAGATAGAAATTTGTGGATTTATTTAAAACTTCTAAGAAAAACCTATATGGTTTACTCTTTGAAAGAGAATAGAGAAAATACGGGTTACAAAATTTCAAAGCCCTAGGAATGGATTTATATGTACTTGAATGAATATTAAGGATAAGGTATTACAATACCTATAAATTTAAGGTAAACAAAAGGATTATTGTTATTTAGTGGTTTTAGTATTTTAATTATATACTAATGACTTAATTTAAGAGATTTATTTTAGTATCTCAATTTATTAAATTAGTTGGTGTGAATATGTGAGTAAATGAATATGAATCTTATGTGTTTGTTTATATTTGTTATTTATATAAACAAATAAAGGAAGGTCTTGCAACCTAATTATATATTAGGTATAAAAATTAAAGTAATCTAAGGGTTATTGTAGACACCCAAATTTTGCGTTCCGTATACTAACCGTGACAGGAGGGCAAAATCGGCAATTGAACCGGCTTGCGGGAGCGAAGGAATGGACACAAGCGCGAACGTTCAACGCCACCGCGATGATTGGCGACCAAAGCTGACGTGACAATAAGGCCATCCGAAACGGGCATTCCTGAATGAGGTGGCACGTCTCCTGGTAATTCCCGGACTGCAAAATACAAGCCTGTCAGCGGAAACCGACGTTACGGCACGAAAATCGAGGCGTGGCACGAAAATCGAGAAAGTCAAACTGTCCAGCCGCGGATTGATCTGCGGCCAAATAGTGCGCCTTTTGAAAACACGGAACTCGAAACACGGAACTCGAAATCAGGTGAGTGGAAGGCAGGCGGCTGGCTTTGGCCAGCCTATTTTAGCTCAGTTTCGTTGCAGCATACAGGAGGTGAGAGAGTTCAGAAATTTGGAAAAAGAAGAAGAATTCTGCAGCAGCAAGAATACGAAAATAGAGAGGAAAAGGAGCAAGTTTTTGCAACAAAATAGGAAGAAAAGAGAGAAAAAAGAGAAGATTTATACTCTTTTGATTTTTGTTGTATCAAATATCCTTCTAATCCTATTTCAAATATACAAGTTTACATCCATTTGAGATCATTTGCAAGGTAAAATTTCTCTTTGTTCTAGCAATTTATATCATATTGGTTGGTTAAATTAAATGTAATCTTCATGTATCTTGTTGGACAATCATGGATTAAGGATTATTAGTGAGGGTTCCATCGGAACAAAATTCTTCCTAATAACCCGAGGATATCCAGTTAGTGAAATTTCTAGCTTGTTTATGATGATTCATTGGGTGTAATTTATTTAGATTGTCATTTTCGGATATCACGGTGTATTAGGCAAATCCATGTTGATTAGTTTTGTAGTATTCATCTTGTGGGTATGTAGCAATATCGGGTGTGAGCCTAGGAACGCGACCCCGTGGTCCAAATCCGATGATGGACGTTTTGATGTATGTAATAGATTCAAGGTGCTCGTTTTTTTGTATCATGTAACCGTCAGGCCTTAAAACGACGCCAAGGCGAGAATCGGGTTTAAGGCCCCGTAGTAGTGAAAATATGTGATTGTCGGCGTTCGGGGTATTTTGATGGCTTACATGCCCGTAAGTAGCCCCTACGCGTTTTGATATTTAAATTTGCAACACCAAACAAAGGATTTCAAGGCCAAAACAATAAAGATTTTTCTAAAATCAATCAAAGTAGGATTCACGAGGCTAAAAATTGGAAATGCTAACGAAAGTCGATTCCTATCCTACGAGAAAGCTAAAGAGAAGTTGTTTTCAAATGTCACGAAAAATGGTTTTTATAAAAAGAACTATACGTTTTATTAAACCTTGATATATAGGGCGAAAGAGATCCTAGAAATTGCCTATCATTTATGAAAGCAACGTACAAATCTCGATTCCTATTTTGTCTAAAGGTTTAATAAACTCCTATTTTTGCCAAAACGACGCCAAATGAAGATCTCCTAGTTTTGACAATTAAAATTAAACCTTTTTCATAAAGCTTTCTCGTGTATGCCGAAAAGACATTCCGAAGCGTTCCCAAATTAAAGCACGACTTTCCCTAAAAATCCAAATGATTCTTTCATTCAAACTCACCACAACATTCATATAGGTACACACACACACACGCGCGCATACACACACATTTCATGAATTAAAGGATATGACAGCATCAAGATTGTGGTAACCGTGTTTCACGGAAGTCGAGGGGTGCCTAACACCTTCCCCTCACTTAAGCAAGCCCCCGAACTCTATGAATCTCGATACGCAGACCAATTAAGTCGGAGTCACATATGAGCCAGCGATTTATAAAAAATGAAAACTCGGATGAGTTGGTACATCCATTTCAAATATACCAACTGGCGACTCTGGTTAATTGGCTCATCATAAAAAGGCGATCTTTCAAAACCCCGTCGACATTAATGCCGACCTTTTCCCCAAAAAATCATCAATCAAAAGGCAAAAAGAGAAATCGGAAGAGGCAAGAAAAACCGGCGTCGACAGTTGGCGACTCTGCTGGGGACCATTAGATTGCTTAAGCCGCGTACATATCTTGATGCTTTCCTATCCTTTAAAATTCATAAAATGTGTGTGTGTGCGATATTTTGATTTTTTTACTTTTGTTTTGTGAATGTGTGTTTTGCCCAATAAATTGAATGGATTTGCTTTACTTTTAAGTAATCATTTGCATACGGTGAGGACGATGAATGTGAATGTATGTTAAGAGAGTACCTCCTCCTGAGACGAACCCGTCGGTTGCTTATTACTGGACTCGAAGGGGCGGCTCCCCGTAGATGGCTCAGGAAACGCACCACCCAAATCCGCTCCAATCGAAAGGGCTCAAACGAGTAGATTGCGAAGATTTGGGGACCTTCATGCTGAAAAGCCCGTGAGAGTAACCCTAGGATAGGTCAACCTCAGATTAACCCAGCGCAGGAAAAGTCTCTTCATGCCTTTTTGCATTCACGCGTAAATGTCATGATCTCATTCATATATGCCTCCCTTTTTGTCAGAGAAATTACTAACCTCTATCGCTTACAGGGAACAGCTGGGGAGCATAATAAAGTCATGTTTAGCATTTGTTATTACATTAAAGGACTACTAACTTTCTATTTTACAAGGAAAGATTAAAAAAACCCAAAAACACAAAAATTACAGCTTTAGCATGCATCCACATTTTTCATTCCCCAGGACTAAACTTCGAACCGTTGTTTTTTGTAGGATTGCTCCTCAAACACGTTCGCAATCTAAAAGAGCCCAGAACTCTGCATCTGAAATGGCTGATATTCCATCTACCAATTTCGGTTCCATATCTAGGGAGGAATTTGATGACTTTAAAAAGCAGATGTTAGAAATGGCCATAATGCTACAGGAGCAATTGATGCCCAGACAGGAACCACCTAAGAAGGATCCACCTCAACTTAAGGGCGAGCCAGTCGTCCCAAAGGCCATTCCCGTACCAAACAAGACAGTCAGCCAAAATCTAAAACCCAATCCGATGAAATCGGCAGGGTGTGCGGCAATATCTGTCAAATCTCCGTCAAGACTTGAGAGGAGAAAGAAGGCAAAATGTCAAAATCATGGTTAGCTGGATAAAATGAGGATCCAATGAAAGGCAGCGATACGACAAAAAGGGAAAATGACTAAATTTAAATGCATGTCTACATATATAAGTCATTTTGTTACAAGATTTCTCTTTCAATAACCGATGAAACTAACATAGTCTATGCAGGAAATAAAATAATCTACAAATCTGAAACTAGCTGAAGCATGATGGATAAAGTGGTGGATAGATCTGAAGCATCAGCATCCCCTGCAATTTGCTGCCCCATCATATCAATACGATCCAATAAAGCAGTGGCCTGATGTGATCACCGGTAACAAGACAGCCCTCCGCAAACCGGTGAAAGTCAAGAATTGACGGCGCATGGAACCAACTGTAACCCTAGCACAAGGGCCATTCAAAGACAAGCCGGTGAAGCGAGCATACTCCTCGAGAGTGGGGGTCAGCTCTACTGTCCCCGACTGGAACACTTGACGGGCAGGGGCCCAATGGCTCAGAATACCATCCACAAAGCCCGCTGGCACCTGAAAGGTTAATAAGGACCAAGAATGGCCCAAAATACCATCTGCGATAACCCTGTCAGCCGGCAATAAACTGTCCAACCAGCGGAGGAGACTGCCAACCAACCCTGTGGAAGGAATGAAATCCAAACGTACCACGACATCTGAGGACGACATATGTGAAAAAATAGTATCAAAAAGACTGTACAGGGGTCATTTTCTATCCATAAATAAAAAGCATGCATCGTACAAAGAATAATAAGATAAATGAATTTCATAGACATAAAAGATAAAAGTTGTGCATAAATAAGTAAATGAGTTCAGTACATAGTGCATAAAATGAAAAAATAAAAAAATAAAACTAAACAGGTGCAGGTACAAAAGCGGGATCCTCGAACTGATCCCCTGGGGTCGTCGAGGTCGGAGGCCCAAAGTTCATGTCAGGGATATATGGTTGCGCTGTGGCATCAGATGAGCTCGGGCCCGCATCATAACCCGCATCGTCAGGATCGTAGGCATAAGCATCCTCTGGAGTCCGGCCCAACACCCGAAGATATAGAGACAACTGGTCTACCTGACGGGTCAGAGTGGCGATCTGCTCAGCATGGGTAGGGCTCCGAACGCAGGCTGCCCAGTCAGTCATCATCACCGAGCCGGGGACCATATCCCCGAGGAAGAATGTGGCCCGGGTCTGAGGACCGATGGTGCGGGGCACCCACCAAGTACGGAAAGCATCACTCGTACTGGGACCCGTCGAAAGCATCCGGCCATCCTCCCCTACGAGCATGATCTCTGAAGGCTGAGAATCCAGTGGCCAGGAGGTAGTGAAAGGAAGAGAATGCGGGATGCAGATCTCTCCAGTAATGCATCTGAATGCGCGCTCCCCCAAATACATCACCCATCCTCCAACACTCTGCTAAGTGAGGCGACGGGTGGAAAGCTCGAACTCCGGGCCAGAAGGATGCCCATCAACAAATCCCACAGTCAGATACTCGGAGAGGTAGGGAACCCAGACGACATCAGCAGCTGTGATCAGCTCCAGCTGGATGCGGTAATGTGCAAAGCTGCCAGATACCGGGACCTCCTCCAAAGTGCTATGATGCCATCGCCGGCCCCAGGGATAAGTGTCCAGGCCAAGAGTGGTGACAGGCCTCAGACATGGGAGACGCTCGTAGGCCCAGAACTGTGAACAGAAACAGTGAAAATCATGATTAACCGATAAATGCAGAAAAGGGAAATAAATGAAGGAAAGTCCAGTAAGAAAAGAGGAGGAGAAGCCTCACCAGCAAAAAATGATAGAATCCCAGCCAAGCATCTGTCTGGCCCTCCGAGCGTAGACGCAGACCGTGGAGGAAATAAGCAAAGGTGAACGACCCCCAATCATAGTCGCTGATCCAGTCCATGTCTCTGACAGCCCCTACGACGCTGAAATGAATGGTGGAAGAGTTGTTCCCTAGGAAACAACCCCTCATAATGGTCAGGAACAAGCGTCGTAGCAGAATGTCTCGGGTGCCCTGATCTGCTAGAATAGGCAGTGCGTACAGACCCCCGACAGCATCGACAGCCAAAGTACCGGACCGAATGCTACGGGCCTTAAAGACCCGGTCCTCAGCGGCGAAGCCCAATAAAGCCCGGACCTCCGCTGGAGTGATGTCAAGATCCAGAGGGACGCGGGATCCAGTGAACTCAATGCCCGTGATGTACCTCCAGTCCTAGGGAGTCAGCAAAACCTCGCAGTCAAGAAGGTGAAGAGACTGCGTCTGGTGGAACCAGCGCTCGGACAAGGCCCTCATGTAACCCCAGGGACACTGGTGGGGAATGATGGTGAACAAGTGACGGAAGCCCCAAGAATCCACCACCGCCCGGTAGTTGTTGTGCAGAGCCGTGTAGAGGGAGTAGATGTTGAACCAGTTGCCCCTGGGCTGAGTAAACTCCGGCACCTGTGGCAATCACCAAAGGGTCAGTCCAGGTAGAACGGGAATTGAGAAATTGAAAATGAAATGAGAATGGAATTGAATATACCTCATTAGCTACAAGAGATGCCGAGGGGTGACGACTGAGATCCCGACCCAAAAGATCGGGTATCTGCACAGGGGCGCCAGAAGGAGCATGATGAGTAGATGGAGCCGGTGTGCTGGAGGATGGCCCCTCTGCCACAACCTCCGAAGGTACAGCCTCCTCAACGTCCGGATGATCGGGACGGATGACAGCCTCCGCCAAGCGGCGAGCCTGACGGGTCCGAGGAAGAACAGGGGCAGGTGCAGCCCTACGACGGCGAACACCCGATGTCCGAGACGCAGAAGAGCTACTAGGAGCGTCGGGATCCATAGCTGGAACAGAGCAGGCAAGGAGGAAGGTAAGTTCCTTTTTTTTAATTTATGCCACAAATATTCTAATATTTATCGTAGAATTAATGCAACATGATGCATGTTTATTATATATAAAAAAAAATTATTAAAATTTTGGCAGAATTCCGTCTGTAAAATGGACATCCCAGGCATAAGCCAAACATGTTTTCCATCAATCCAAGCCTCAAACAGATCAAAGTTGCATTCATATGTGTAATTACAGCATATAAAGGACCATGACGCATGATTTTCTTTCAAAAAAGGAACAACAGATATGTGAAACCGCATCATGAGCATAAAATAGGACTCACACAGTTGATACATAGCATGTATATATGATAATACATGGCATAGCATTGTAAAGCATACATTTCTATCTCTAACCATGCAAATAGCCAAATTTATAGCAAAACGTTGACGAAATTGAAAAGTGAACAGTCAAAGTGTTACCTGTAGCGCGTAGATCGATCCTACCGGAGCAGTTTTTGCAGAAAAGTTGGAAAATTCGGCAAAAAGCCCTTGCAAACGAGCAAAATCGCAAGAATCTATGTGGGGTACGTGGTTGAAAGTGACAGATCTGGAAGTGGCGAGCCGCTTAAGAAAACCGATCTTGGCCGCAGATCCATCTGCGGCTGGCCCTGGTGGGTCCCCCTGCTTCCCGTGCAGCCGTTTGATGTGTTTAGTGAAAATAAATTACGAGATGGGTGACCAACGACGATACCCGGCCCCGACAAGACAATCGACCGGCGACGATAACCGGCGATTACGAGATGGATGTCCGGCGACGAAAACCGGCTCCGACAAGATAGCCAACCGGCGACGAGAACCGGGGGTTACGAGAGGGGTGACCGGCGACGATACCCGGCCCCGACAAGACAATCAACCGGTGACGATAACCGGCGATTACGAGATGGATGTCCGGCGACGAAAACCAGCTGCGACAAGATAACCAACCGGCGACTATAACCGGGGGTTACGAGATGGGTGACTGGCGACGATACCCGGCCCCGACAAGACAATCGACCGGCGACGATAACCGGCGATTACGAGATGGATGTCCGGCGACGAAAACCGGCTCCGACAAGATAACCAACCGGCGACGATAATCGGGGTTTACGAGATGGGTGACCGGGGACGATACCCGGCCTCGACAAGACAATCGACCGGCGACGATAACCGGCGATTACGAGATGGATGTTCGGCGATGAAAACCGGCTCCGACAAGATAACCAACCGGCGACGATAACCGGGGTTTACGAGATGGGTGACCGGCGACGATACCTGGCCCCGACAAGACAATCGACCAGTGACGATAACCGGTGATTACGAGATGGATGTCCGGCGACGAAAACCAGCTCCGACAAGATAACCAACCGATGATGATAACCGGGGGTTACGAGATGGGTGACCGGCGATGATACTCGGCCCCAACGAGACAATCGACCGGCAACGATAAATCGACGATTACGAGATGGACGACCGGCGACGAAAACCGGGTCCGACAAGATAACCAACCGGCGACGATAACCAGGGATTACGAGATGGGTGACCGGCGACGATACCCGGCCCTGACAAGATAATCGACCGGCGACGATACCCGGCCCTGACAAGATAATCGACCGGCGACGATAACCGGCTATTACGAGATAGATGTCCGGCGACGAAAACTGGCTCCGACAAGATAACCAACTGGCGACGATAACCGGGGGTTACGAGATGGGTGACCGGCGATGATACCCGGCCCCGACAAGACAATCGACCGGCGACGATAACCGGCAATTACGAGATGGATGTCCGGCGACGAAAACCAGCTCCGACAAGATAACCAACCGGCGACGACAACCGGGGGTTACGAGATGGGTGACCGGCGACGATACCCAGCCCCGACAAGACAATTGCCCGTCGACGATAACCGGCGATTACGAGATGGATGTCCGGCGACGAAAACCGGCTCCGACAAGATAACTAACCAGCGACGATAACCGGGGGTTACGAGATGGGTGACCGGCGACGATACCCGGCCCCGACGAGACAATCGACCGCCAACGATAAACCGGCGATTACGAGATGGACGTCCGGCGACAAAAACCGGGTCCGACAAGATAACCAACCGGCGACGATAACCGGGGATTACGAGATGGGTGACCGGCGACGATACCCGGCCCCGACAAGACAATCGACCGGTGACGATAACCGGCGATTACGAGATGGATGTCCGGCGACGAAAACCAGCTCCGACAGGATAACCAACCAGCGACGATAACCGGGGGTTACGAGATGGGTGACCGACGACGATACCCGGCCCCGATAAGACAATCGACCGGCGACGATAACCGGCGATTACGAGATGGATGTCCGGCGACGAAAACCAGCTCCGACAGGATAACCAACCGGCGACGATAACCGGGGGTTACGAGATGGGTGACCGGCGACGATACCCGGCCCCGACAAGACAATCGACCGGCGACGATAACCGGCGATTACGAGATGGATGTCCGGCGATAAAAACCGGCTCCGACAAGATAACCAACCGGCGACGATAACTGGGGGTTACGAGATGGATGACCGACGACGATACCCGGCCCCGACGAGACAATCGACCGGCAACGATAAACCGGCGACGATTACCATAGAGAAAAGAATAAGGAATAAACTCAAATAGAGTTTAAGTGCTAAAAGATGAATTTTTGGAAATTTATTATTAAGTAAAGAAAAAGTTAAATAAGATTCAAAGAAGAATCCTGAAAAGTTATAAAGATAAGAATCTGGAGTTACCTGACTCCAGTCGTAAAGATGAAAAGCTTAAATAAAATCATAATATATGATTAAAGTGAAAAATAAGAAGATCGTAAAACAAAACGATCATAAGATAGAAAAGAATCGTAATATAATACGATTATAAGAACGATCACAACGTGATCTGACTAAGACATGGAACGATAGATGATCAATCGATTGATTGAAACTTTATAGCAGAATTGTTGTACGAAAGTTGTACTATGAAATTGTACTATGTAAACTCATGAAAGAGTGATTAATGTTGATATACGAATTAAATGAAATTTGTATTGAGTAAAGGGAAAGTTAGAATTAGGTGGGATTTCAATGGAGTACTCATGTTAGTGGCTGAGTTGTACAATTCCTAGTATGGGCGGGAAATTTGTGCTTGGTTTGACAACCACTTAGCTTCCTATATTGATAATCCTTGAAATATTGGTGTTGCGCTATCGATATACGTATGACGAGAAGGTGATTCTTTCTCATATATATTTGATAATTAGAGAATATAAGATTAGGTACGAGTTCTTTAAACTCAGACGTATGGTAAGTTCGTGACTCATAATCGTATGGTGGAACCCCTCAGCGAATGGACGATTTTGGTCTGACTAGGATAAGTTCCTAAACCCATATGATTGTGGTAAGTTCCTGAACTCATAACGTGTGGTATGTTTAATGAACTATACTGGAGTATAGAAAGGTTGTGGATGAAGAATTGAGGATCTTAGTATAGAAAGCTTTAAGGATGATAGAAATAGATAGACTTATTAAGTAAGGGATTATTAAAGAAATTGAAGTTGATGGTTGAAACATAGGTATTCCAAATCTTCTAGCTATGCTAGACTTCAAAAATTTTTATATCAAGCCAAATTCGCACGGATGTGCCTTTAAAAATAAAAATAAAATTTTTGTTATCCTCAAAACAGAGTGACGAGTGTGTAGAAGTGGGCTTCGAACCACTAACGCATCGTTACCTATTGCGGCATGATAACACCAAAAATAATTTTTTGATTTGGAACTGTTTAAAGAAAAGTCTACGCTATTTGTTTCGGTTAGACAAATGTTGTAATGATTTATTAAATCGATATAGTAGATGTCAGAATATAAATAAAATAGACACTGGTGTTGTGTCATAAATTATTAGACACTGGTGTTGTGTCATAAAAGCCAGACACTGGTGATGTGTCATAACCAAACAGACACTGGTGTTGTGTCATAATAAAACAGACACTGGTGTTGTGTCATAATAAAATAGACACTGGTGTTGTGTCATAAAAAGATAGACACTGGTGATGTGTCATAATGAAACAGACACTGGTGTTGTGTCATAGACATTGGTGATATGTCATAAAAAGCCAGACACTGGTGATGTATCATAAATAAAACAGACACTGGTGATGTGTCATAATAAAATGAACATTGGTTGTGTGTCATAAGAAGCTAATCATGGGTGGGACTAGAGTAAAGTAAACAATGGTGATGTCAAGATAAGATAAACATAAATAATGTTAAAATAAATATAGGCGGTGTTATGATAGTAAGAACCGGCATAGGGGATGTCAAAAGTAAGATATAGGTGATATCAAAGATGGATAGATACAAATAGTAAAGAAATTAAACTCCGGAGAGGGTCAAAAACAGTGGCAAATCGACACTTGCCAAGTATTTAAATATGTAAGATTCTACTTTTGGCGAAGGTAGTAATGAAAATTTATATTTAGTTTTGATAAAATAGTGATTCTGAGAATAGAATCCTTATAAGGGAGAAGAATGTGACAACCCGAATTAGTGTATTCAGTTTGCAGTTAGTGTATTCAGTTTGCTGAATTAGTGTATTCAGTTTGCTGAATTAGTGTATTCGATTTGCTGAATTAGTGTATTCGGTTTGCTGAATTAAAAAAATAGTTTGTTGTATTAGTGATGTTAGCTTGTTATAATAAGGAACAAGAGAATAAGTATATGTATAATTATATATATACCTATACTTAGAAAGTTTAATTAAATTGATCATATAGATTAATGGAAACTGAGCCTGAATGGTAGTTGTAGAGAACCCAAAGATATTAAATTGGGAAGAGATAAACTAGGTGCGGTGGTGTTAATTAAATGAGCCTAACCTAGTAGTCAAGTATTAGAAGTTTAATAAAAGTCCAAGAAGGGATGAAGATCATGGTAAATGAACTGTATATGGCAAGCCATTTAATAAAGGCTTGTGGAGCTTACCAAATAGTAAAAAGAGATTTTTGATAAGACATGAGGTTAAATCTCAAGCCTATTATATAGAAAATATTAATTATTTGATGATAAAGTGAATATATATATTGTGAATATGTATATTTATCGACGGTGTAGAGTGTAATAAAAGAACTATATAACCTAATATATTATATATTAGGAATGAAAAATTTAATAACCGAAGGGTTATAGCTATTGGAAAAGCATAGTGTTTGATCTATGTGGTTTATATGGCATGTCTCAACATATTAAATTATGTTGAGGTATATATAGAATGAATATGAGAGATAAATGAATAGCAATTTTATGAGATTGTGTATATAATTATTTATTATATAATAAACAAATAACATGAAGTATTGTAAATTAATCTTTATATGATAAGTATGAGGATTAATGATGGCGATTGAAGTGTACTAGTAAAAGTAATGTGAGAGAGACTTATTTTAATATATCTCAGTTATTATTTATTTTAACTTAATTAAGGAAGAATTTAATTGAGTTATATAAATAAATGTAAGTGAATAGTTATTTTAAATTCCAAATTTTGTGGAAAAGAAATCCTAATTAAATATTAGGATAAAGTGATTATGTGGGTTGAATTATTTTATTTCATGACCCAAAGGATTTAATTAATTATGTAATAAATAGAATTGGGGAAAAGTTAATGTATATGTATATATATATATATATATACACACATATATATATATATATAAGGATAAGGAAGAAAAGAAAGGAAATAAAATTTTCCTCATTCACTCCCATTCTTATTCTCGGGAAAAAAAGGAAGAAAGAGAGAGAGAGAAAACCGACCGAAGGAAAGAGAGAGCGTGGGAGAGAGAGAAGGCTTGGACAAGGATGAAGGAAGGAGAAAGCATAGGAAGATCAAGCCATGGAAGAAGATTCATGGAAGGAAAGAAAGAGAAATGAAGAACACAAAAGGTAAAACTCAAAACTTTATCCATTTTTATTGTGATTAACCTTAGATCTAGGTTTGGGTTAGTGTTATTATACTTTATATTGATAGATCTATATGATTTATGAAGATTCATGGTTAGATCTAGCGGTTTGATGGGTGATTAAGCTTGGATTTGAGAAATACTCTTTTAAAACTCTAAAACCCCCATTTTCTTTTTATCCTTAGATCCGCATAGTGAGTATGGATGAAAAATTGTATAGATTTAATATGTTGTAATATTATGAATTAGGAGTTCATAGAACTTGAAATCATTTGATTTTGTTGTGTAAAACTCAAAATATGAAAAATCAAACGGAGAGGAGAGAAGAATTAGTTAGCTGCTGCCCAAAATTAGAAAATTCGGGGCTAGCTAGATTACTCTAAAAATTCTGGGCTTTTGGTATGTTATTGTACACTGAATAAGCTTTCCATAGACTCCGGAACGGACCAATTCCGACTTCGGAACAAAACGTTATGACCAATCTAAGTTATAGTGCAAACTGTCCAGCGAATTTTGGAGACAGCCCACTTACATGCGATTCCTATATTGATGTGTTGGGAACCGGAAACATTTTAGTAAAACAAAATTGTAGCTATGGAAGTTAGCTTCGCGTGGCCGCTTGAATCACCCAAAAATTGTAAGTAACGAAGGAGTTATGACTATTTAAGCGCGGTTGGGTCTGGAAAAAAAATAGTAGCGAGCTGCTGTGGGCGTGCAGAAGGGGCGCGCTGGGTGCCCGCGGGCGTGGTGCAGGCGGGGCGCGCGCGGGCACGTGGCTGCCGAGTTGACCTTGGATGTGCTATGTGATTTTGACATCCAAAACTAAAACAATCATAACTTTTGTATACGAAGTCCAATTTTGATAATTCAAAATGTTTTGGAAAACTTAAAGATAATACTACAATTTTATGTAATAAAAACTAAAATTTGAGATTTTTGGAAAGGGTCAAAATGGGTATTTTTGAAGATGTTGCTCAACCGGATGCGAACGAAAGGTGTCGGGCTTGCGTTCTATAAATCGTAAAGCGTTCCGAACCTACTAATTACCGTTCTAAGTATTATAAGGTGAAAATCTTGAATAGTATGGTAAGGATTAATCATAATGGGTTATATTTTAAAAGTTTAAATACTTAACTACATGTTAAGTATAAATCAGAGAAGTTAAGCAAAAACATAATTAAAGATTTTCTTTTATTAATCTAATATACATCCAAAACGTTGTGGAGACATTTGATAAGGACTTAACTACATGTTAAGTATTAATTAAAAGAAATACATTGAGGGTATAATATGAAGTTAAAGATGACTTGAATGTTGATGTAATTATTCTATTACCCTAATAAACATGTGAAGGACGTTAATACAAGAGTATAAGAACTTAGCTAAAGTGTTAAGTAAACATTAAAAAGAAGTTGCCTAAAGGCAAGATGGGAGAGTTATTTAATTAACTTTAATGAAGATAATACATTGATATAATATAACTTCAGACTAAGGCTATTTAGCCGGACGTTAATTGTCAATGAAAAGGAAAACATAAAGAAATATGATACGATTGTTAACTAAATATCGTTAACAAATGTAATACCTTTAATATGATGTAACGACGACTACGATAACTTAACCAAACGTTAAGTGTCGATCAAAAGAGAACTTTAAAGAAGGATGAGACGAACGTTAACCTTATTAATGTTAATAATAATTATACATCGAGCGTGATGTAAAAATAAGATTTAAGACATAACTAAATGTTAAGTATTAATCGAAGACAAATATAAAGGGACTTGATATAAAAGGTTACATAATTAACCTTAATCAATTATATGGAATGAGAGGCTCTCAATACATAGTCAAGTCAAGCTTTAAACATTTAACCGACTGTTAAGTGTCAACTAAAATAGGAATTTACAGTTGAATCCTGCTTGCTGGATTGTAGTATTCGGCTTGCTGAATTTATTGAATCTGGCTTGCTGAATTGGTAAATGTGGTTTACTGAATTAATGAATATGGTTTACTTAATTAGTGAATTCAGGTTGCTGGATTATAGGATAGTTCGAATACAGGTTGCTGGATTAGATGTTAGTTCGAATCCAGGTTGCTGGATTAGATGTTAGTTTAAATCCAGGTTGCTGGATTGGTATGTTTAGATAATCCAACTTGCTGAATTAGGTATTCAAGCTTAATGGATTATAAAGAAGAACTTATAAAATGAAAGACTTAGTGTTAAGTCATAAGGTTTACGATAAAATAGTAGTACAGTCGTGTTCTTTAATAGTTGATGTATAGTAGCTGGGCTAAACAATTCCTTCAGGGAGCGGAGGTATATACGAACTAGCAACCGATCTAACTTACTGTGAAAACAGTGTAGACGAGACGGGAACTAGTTTGTTGGTTGTTTGTGGGAAACCACTCGACATACTATATTGAACACTGTTAAAGACTCGATGTGTACTAGTTTTAGAATTATGAATGTGTATGGTGCTAAGGTGCTATCTAATATTTGGTTATGTGCTTAAATATTAGTAGTGTTATGAGGTATAATATGCGATGCTAATTGAAAGATCAATCTTATAACTGATAGGTCTTTCATAAGAGATTAAGTTAGATTGCGTAGCAGTAATCGACGGTACAGGCAAGTTCCCTAACTCAGACTCGAGTTATTATCTTCCAAGCATGTTAGTGAATAAATTTTGTTAATTATTCCACATATTTGATTATTGATTCGCATTTAGTGAATGTTGCATATGTTCATCAGGTATGAAAGGCTGATCACCTTTATTACCTTAAAGTTCAGTTAAATTTGTTCATGGTCATTATTGCCACCCTATATTATTGAATTCAGTCATTTAATTATTGAAATTCTAATTCATGCTCTTTCACAATTATTATATTGTTGAAAAGTTCTAAAGCTTATTCATTCTTTCAATCATGATATATCTTTATTGTATTTAAACTTGCTGAGCAAAGTAGTTACTCACCCTTGCTATATCATGATAACAAATTTCAGATTTAAGGCCAATGTTCGAGATAGACAGTACAAAAGCAAATGACAAGATTAGATGGTTATGCACGATAACTATTTAATTATCTGATGTAAATGATATGGTGTAAATCTTTTGTGAATTTAAAGGTAAATATGTATTAAAATAAAGGTTATAGACCTTGGGATATGTAGCGGAGATTATTGTATAAACAATTTATGTTTATATCTTCTGCAATAGTTTTAAATATGATGTATCGTGGCGCACCAGGTTCGAGGTTCAAGGGACCCGGGTTTGGGGGCACTCACAGGTTGGTATCAGAGTTGTAGGTTATAAACCTTAGGTAGGGGGTACCTTAGGCTATAACCGCAGGGATGAGGATAAGGAATAAACTCAAATAGAGTTTAAGTGCTAAAAGATGAATTTTTGGAAATTCATTATTAAGTAAAGGAAAAGATAAATAAGATTCAAAGAAGAATCTTGAAAAGTTATAAAGATAAGAATCTGGAGTTACCTGACTCCAGTAGTAAAGATGAAAAACTTAAACAAAATCATAATATATGATTAAAGTGAAAAATAAGAAGAAAGTAAAACAAAACGATCATGAGATAGAAAAGAATCGTAATATAATACGATTATAAGAAAAGGTCACAATGTGATCTGGTGAGGTCATAAAAAGGCTAGAGGATCAATCTATTGATTGGAAATGTTATAGCAGAATTGTTGTACGAAAGTTGTACTATGAAATTGTACTATGTAAATGTTGGTCGATTTCGCAACCGAAAAATACGCGCAAGTATACGCGGTCAACAAGTAATAAAGTGATAAGAGAGTTGTCGAACCCACAGGGAATTGTTCTAGTGTATCCCAAGTACCAACTATCTATCGTCTCGATTTTATTTAGACAAATAATGAATTGAGTTTGTTTTGTTGTTTGGTAATGATTAAGATCTATGGAAAGCGTTAAGACAATGAAATCTAATGTTAACAAGTCTAAGATTGCAATTTCCCCCAACACTTCATTTGAATATCCTAACTCTCTCATTTGAAATTAATTAACAACATAGAATTGCCAACCGAGAAATCAAAGCTACTTATAAGCCTCTGTCGTGGTCAAATTCGAATTTTCCTAATGCGGCATGTAGGTATATGTCTATCCTACACACTATCAAGAGACTAATTTCAAGAACAATAGCAAGACACGTGTCACTAAATCTCATTTACCGTCCCTTCAATTACCAACTTTCACATAGGAAGTCATTAAGAGTAGATTCTCCATTGGTTGCACACGGTATCTAGGTATATATCTATCCTAAATACTATCAAGTTACCTATCATTGAGGATAATCAACAAGACACACGTCACTTAATCTCAATTAATAACCCACAACAATCTTTAACTTTCGCATGATATCATAACAAGGTCTAAACACTATAATCCATTCGTCAAGTTCATATAGGTTCCCACGGTAATTACTAGCTAGGCAATTAAGATATCAAGCATAAATCATGATATTCAATTCACAAATGAGTAATTAATAACAAAGAGAGAGAAATCAATTCAAACTATGTGTTGGGTTCCATTGAAATCTTAGAATACAAGCTCTAGTTCATGGTAGCTAAGCAAAACATCAAACACATGGTGTTCATCATAAAATAGAAATACAAATTCAAAGGAAAGCAAGAGATGATAAAACCCATTTAGAAGATAATCATGTGTTGTTTGCTTGGTTGATGACCAACTCTAGCTTTTCCTCTTCATTTGGCATTCGTTTCTGTAACGACCGGGAATTCTGAAATTTCCTTGTAATTCGAATTTTTAAATATTAATGAATATTTTATATTTTATTAATATTACATTTGTGTTACGAGTTTAAAGGTTGTGTGACAAATCTGGATTATGTGAATGCATGAAATTTTACGTGTTATAGTTTTGTTTAAGTGAATAATTGCTTTTGTGTAGCGTCGCTAAATCACTATTCACATGTCACGTTTCCCGAGGTACTATTCATGCAAGATATTTTTGTGTCTTTTTCGATGTTAATAAATTTCATAAATACGTGTATGCGTACGAATAATTTTTCCAAGTGTCGGAAACTTTATTTGACCTGATACGTGATTTTATCCGTATCCGAAATGTGCTATATGGGTATTCCAAATAAATGGACAAATCCCGTAATAATTATTTTTACCCATCCCAATATTTATGGTAATACCCATTTTAATTTTGGGTAGAGTTATTTACCAGTTTTGGTACAAAAGTGGAAGTTTTCGGATATATTTTTGGTGTTTTCGGGTATTTATTTTAGCTTGTTATTTCAAGTGGGAACCACCAAACCATTTTCCACCAATCAAATTGCTAGAAAATGAGGAGAGAGAAGGGGGGGTTGCCGGCAAGTTTGAATTTTGGCCAACCTTGAGCACCAAACCCATTTTCTCCTTAATTCACTCCTCCACTCCCCCATTCCATTCAATCATTCACTCTCTATTGCACTCTACACTCTTCCCATTCCCATCAACTGATAGAGAGAGAGAGAGAAAGAGAGAGAGAGAGCTACAAAGAAGGAAGAGGAAGAAGTCGCCGGAGTTCACCGGAAAAAGGAAGAACTCGCCGGAAAAGAAAGGAGGAAGAAGAAGAAGGCACGGGTGGAGGAACCAAGCAAGAAGGACCTTCAAAATCAAGCCTAGCCAAGCTTCTTAACCTGTAGAAAGGATTTACAGAGGTAAAACCCCAACCAAATCCTTTCCATTTGATTTCTTGTTAAGCTTTTCAAGTTTTCTTAGTTTTGAGCTCTTAAGCTTGTGGGTCAGATTTTTGGCGATTCTTGGTGTTTTTGTTTGTTGTGATTGTTTATAAATGTTGTTAAGAGGTTATGTAAGCCATTAATAACATCAAAGTGGAACAAAAATGCAAGAAATCCTTACCTTGGCTTAATGGAGCAAGAACAATGGACTTTGGACATGAACTTGGACATTCGGACTTTTTAGAGGACTGTAGAGCTATGATTTTGTGTTTGTTAATTTTATTTGTTGCTATGGTGTTGTAGTTCCATGGGTTACGAAGCTAACCCAGTTGGAATGTAGTAAAAAGGAGTTAAAACGAGTTCGTAGTAATGATTTTTGTAAAACTTGTTAAGAACTCGAAGAACAGAGTATGAACTTTACACTTTAGCCTAAGATTTGACCATGTTAATGTTAATGGGTAGCTATGCATTTTTGATATGTTGTAGCCCCATGAATTAAGAGTCCATAGAGTCCGAAATGGACCCATTTGAACGTGTATTGAAGAGAATATGAAGATCGGAGTGAAAGGAGGTCGAAGTCGCGAAGCTGGTGCAATTTCTTACCTGGGATACAGCCGGTTGAGCGCCGACGACGCTCATTTTAAGGCCATTTGAGCGCTGGCCGCGCTGGGGCTGCAGTTTGGTAGACAGTTTTGACTCCCTTTACTAAAATGGGCATAACTTTCTCATACGAACTCGGATTGAGGTGATTCAAGATGATTCGGAAAGAGAACGAGTAGACCTACAACTTTCGTTCTTTAAGTTTTTCAATTTGAGGTCTGTAGCATGGTCGAAATTGGCCATTTATAGGACTGATATGAAATTGGGGGCAATCAGAGGGCGTCGGGCATGCGCGTAAGCGCATGTAATGCTCCCGACAATGTAAAATGTCGTTCTAAGTTCTAAAACATGAATGTTATGATTTATTATGATACTTAGCATTAACCAATGAGTATTAGATGAATCGAATGGGCGTGTTAGTCGTACACAATTACGTGTCGCTTGGGCATTCGAATAGGCAAGTTGGGCGTATAGACGTGCAAGCGTCGTAACGCCGTAACTAGTGGGTATAACCTTGTTTAATATTTTGTTTCTTATTTGAATGGGACATTATAGAGTTGTGTAAACAAATATTTGGTATTTCGTATGTGACTAATTGTATGTGAATATGTACCTAATTGTGTAGGATATTAAGGAGCGTGTGTTGTAATATTGTAGCAGCGCTTCAGGCAATTTTCCTAACGCTTGTCTAACCCTTGTATTGGGCAAGTTTCCTAACTTCATTCTTTCTATATATTGAATGCAAGTTTCCTTACTCTGGCTCAATTTAATATTGGGCAGGATTTCTCAACCGTACAACTTTTGTTTATTGTGCGAGTTATTTATTGATTGAGCAATCATTCTATATTATTGCAAGTTTTGTGACTGAATTGGAGTTATTAATTTCAAATTATATTAGTGGATTAATTATTTTCAATTACCCCACATCAAGGATAAATTATTGATATTCGCAACTTATACATTTGAATTCATTATCTGTTGTTGGACTGTGAAACGTTTAAGTTTTTCATTCATGAACTGTTTAAGGAGATAGTCTACGTCATTTGTTTCGGCTAGACCCATACAGGTTATTATTTTAAAAGCTATCCAAACCGATTGTTGGTGCGGATTCTTGGACTGAGAGAGCAACCCTTATTAGGGGATTATAATGTGTCGGTTATTCGGTGCAGTCAGAGTTAAATGTTATGCATATACATGGTGTACAAGAGGCTGATTGTGACGCCCCCAAAATAGGTCCACACAACCCATTTTGAGTCGCCAATAACATTCTACAAAATACAAATACAAATACGAATTTTCCCATTTACAACTAATATTTGTCGTGCAAAATACGACCACACACATACTGTGACTTCCATACAAATATCGTACCGTATGGTACCACAGTATCCAAACCCAAATTATTACAATGCCGTAAAAAGACGGCAACACATGTTTAAAGTCTTCAGTACAGTTATTATTAAACTATGCCATCACTTGATGAGGACAACCACTAACTTGAACCATCACTCCACTCCCCGGCTAGTCCCAGCTACATTTTCCTTTCCTGAGAATGGGACAAAACTGAAAAGGGTGAGCTTAAATAGCCCAGTAAGAAATATCATGACTAAGATAATGAAGAATAAAAATTATCTTTAGTCTTCAACAATAATAAATCAGAGATTTAAAGATATTATAATTGTTCAACAACAACAATTGTAGCGGAACAAACAATCCATTAGAAGAGTCAAGTAGATTATAATATCTACCATCTTCTATAAATTAAAGGATCACCACCAATATTTTATCCCTGTAACACCAATCAACAATTCCTGTTTATGAACATCCAAATCAACAGTTTATATTCAACAGCCTCTCTTTGCACAACCTAAACAACGTGCCAAAGATATTTATTTGTAATATCACCGGTCATGATCATGCCAAACGCCAGTTCATCTTTGCACTACGGCCAAAGAGAATTTTCACCATACGCCTTTGTTTGTAACACAAAAAGTCATGATTATACCAATACACAGTTTGGTCAAAATCATGTCACGCCAGTTCATCTTTGCACTACGGGCCAAAGAGAACTATCACCACAATTTAAGTATGAGGATGAGGATGAGGATGATGACAATGATACAGTGAGATTAAGGATAAGAGAAACTTTATAATTTAATCAGTATCAAAGATTGACCAAATTGCCAACACGATAACTAAATTGTGGAGTCAAATTCAAGAATGATATTCAAGAAATTATTTCATGCTTCAACTATAACGTATAGAAAGATTCAAGTGAAAAGATATTAGATGAAGCACAAACTATTAAGGATATTCTACTAATTTTCAGGGATTTTCTCCATTTAAAAATAAGGTTTTGGAAACAAATAAGGATTTCTTATCATAAATGGAGAAATGTGAAAGAAAAAAGATATCCCTTAAAGAGTACAAAAGAAATGATAAGTTATATGAGTATAACAGAATATATGAAACTGCAATGGATTTTCACCTGTCATGCGATAATTCGCGTAGACAGATTATTTCCACAACAGATTAATAAGTAATGAATACGACGGGTTATTCACCAGGTATGCGTCAATCCGCACGAACAGGTTATACCCACATATTAATAAGGAATGAATACAGAAGGGTATTCACCAGGTACGACACTCGTACTTACAGGTTATTCCCATAGAATAATAAGGGTTAAATACAAAAGGATATTCACCAGGCATGTGTCATACCGCACGGCCAGGTTATCCCCACAAATTAATACCGAATGAATAACAACCTTTATGAGTATAATATCACTTACGAACATGAAAGCAAATGATATTATATATGAGTATGAAAGAAATGATATTCCCTACCTTCGTTAATTGGATGTTACTTTCTATGAAGTTTACTAACTTCGGATAATACTAGTATTCTCACAAATACTCACAATAGCCTAGAACACTAAGAGAACTTCAGAAATTTAGAGAGAGGGAGGAAGTATAAGCAATGAAGGTGTGAAAATTTCTTAAGCAAACTCTCCCTATTTATAGGAAAATCAAGGTGAGGGCATTTTGGTCTTTTCTCCATATTCTTTTAATATCATCCATCCATTTTTTCTTCCATTAATATCATCCATCCATTTTTTCTTTCCATTAATATCATCCGTCCATTTTTTCTTCCATTAATATCATCCATCCATTTTTTCAAAAAGATTAATCCATTATCAAAAGATAATTCCATTTTTCTGTATTATTGTGTTAAATGTATTAATATCACAGATAGCATATACTCGCAATACTGACAACCAGATTATTCCCAGGAAAAGAGGGGGCCTTCCATAAAAATGGCGCGCAATTAAATAACCCCTTTCCTTGACAGAATTTTCTAGACATTGTCGATAATGCTAAAATATCCTATCAAATGATATAAGTTACAGTGTCGTGACAAATAGTAAAAATATATTATGCAGATGCTAATTAACAATTATTGAATCAAGATACTATGCAATTGCTACTTTATCAATTATTGAATCAATAATATAAAACACTGTGCAACATCGTGAGCTACTGTGGAATACCGTGTGCTACTGTGGAAATAACGCGTTTTACTGTTCTTTTTATCACCGGGTATTTTAACAGTTATCGGTTAAAGTTTTGCCGCCAATTTCTATCACTTTCTATATCCGACAGTTAACCCGTTGTGGGGCCCACTATCATTGACAATATTGCCATTTCGGCGCCGTCGTACGGTACCGAATATAATATTCCCCGACAGAAAGAATATTTCCCGACAAAAGGAATATTCCCCGACATACTATTTATCAGATAATTTGCATATAACACCCTTAACTATCATTTATAACAATTAAGCACTTCACTATTTAGAAAAATAATCATAAAGAAAATAATAAATTTTTTTATTTCATAAATTCGGGGTCTTACAATCTCCCCTCCTTATGAAATTTCGTCCTCGAAATTGACGTACGTACCTGGCAATTCGAAAAGGTGAGGATACTTTGCTCTCATCTCGGATTCTAACTCCCAGGTCATTTCCTCAACATCATGGTTTCTCCATAAAACTTTAACTTGAGGTATAACCTTTGAGCGTAGAATCTGCTCCTTCTTATCCAAGACCTTGACAGGTATCTCTTCGTACGTCAAATCCTCTGCTATCTCGTCTGGTTCTAACTCAATAATGTGGTTTGGATCTTTCACATATTTACGTAGCATGGATATGTGAAAAACATTATGAACACGAGACATGTTTTGGCGGTAAGGTATTAAGGCGAGTCTGTAGGCCACAGTTCCTACTCGATCGAGGATTTCAAATGGACCGATAAATCGAGGGTTAAGCTTTCCTCTCTTTCCGAATCGCGTAACACCTTTCCATGGAGCAACACGTAAAAATACATGATCTCCGACATTGAATTCCTCGTCTCTTCGATGAAGATCAGTATAACTCTTTTGTCGATCTTGAGCTGTTTGTATACGTTGCCGGATCATTTGGATCTTTTCCGTAGTCATACGTATCAACTCGGGACCCAACAATTTTGTCTCACCTACTTCATCCCAACATGCTGGAGATCGACACCTTCGTCCATACAACGCCTCGAAGGGAGCCATGCCTATACTTGCTTGATAACTGTTGTTGTATGAGAATTCCACCAATGGCAAGTATTTGTCCCAACTTCCTTTGAAGTCTAGTACGCAGAGTCTTAATAGATCTTCAAGGGTTTGAATAGTCCTTTCCGATTGTCCGTCTGTCCGGGGATGGTATGCAGAACTGAATCGTAATTCAGTGCCCATAGCTTTTTGCAAGCTGACCCAAAATCGTGAAGTGAATCTAGGATCTCGATCAGAAACTATGGATACCGGCATGCCATGCAATCTCATAATCTCGCTAATATACAAGTTAGCAAGACGCTCGAGTGAATAGTTTTCTCGTATAGGCAAGAAATGAGCAGACTTGGTCAATCTATCTATAATGACCCAAATTGCGTCTAAGCCTTGAGAAACTTTGGGAAGACCTGTCACAAAATTCATGTTGATGTGGTGTTCCCACTTCCATTCTGGAATCTCAAGTGGTTTGCAATGGACCCCTTGGTACTTGATGCTCCGCCTTGACACGTTGACAAGTTAAACATCTTGCGATAAACTCTGCAATTTCTCTCTTCATATTGTTCCACCAAAATGTATGTCGAAGATCACGATACATTTTGGTACTTCCAGGGTGGATTGCAAACGGTGTGTTGTGCGCCTCCATCATGATTTTGTATTTCAAGTCAGGGTCGTTAGGAACACACAGTCTAGAGTTGATTCGCAATATTCCTTCTTCGTCGACTCTTGCTTCTGGAATAGCACCTTCTTGCACCTTCTTTTTCATATTCATCAACTCTGGGTCTGTAACTTGAGCAGCTTTAATTTTGTCGATTAAAGCCGGTTCTACTTGTATATTTGCGACCTTCACGTGGGTTCCTGGAGTCTTTAATTCTATCTCCATCTTTTGTAAATCATCCAAAATGGGCCTTTGAGATGTCAATAACGCACTCGTACTTGCATATGATCTTCTACTCAATGCATCAGTTACTACATTCGCCTTTCCAGGATGGTACTGGATGGTATGATCGTAATCTTTCAACAGCTCGAGCCAACGCCGTTGTCGCATGTTGAGTTCCTTCTGGGTGAAGAAATATTTGAGACTTTTGTGGTCTGTATAGATCTCCACTTTCTCCCCATACAAGTAATGTCTCCAAATCTTCAATGCGAAAACAACTGCTGCCAACTCTAGATCATGAGTAGGATAATTCCTCTCATATTCCTTGAGTTGCCGAGATGCATAGGCTATAACCTTCCCATGTTGCATGAGAACACAACCTAGTCCTTTGTTTGAAGCGTCGCTGTAGATGACAAATCCTTCCGATCCTGAAGGTATTGCCAATACAGGTGCTGAAATGAGCCTTCTTTTGAGTTCTTGAAAACTCTTCTCGCATTCTTCGCTCCATTTGAATGTTGTGCTTTTCCGTAGTCAGTTGAGTTAATGGAACGGCTATTCGAGAAAATCCTTCTACGAATCTCCGATAATAACCAGCTAGACCCAGAAAACTTCGTACTTCGGTTACTGACTTGGGTTGTTCCCAATTTGATACTGCTTCAATCTTCGCCGGGTCAACCGAGATTCCTTCTTTAGAAACCAAGTGACCAAGGAATGCAACTTCCTCAAGCCAGAATTCACATTTCTTCAACTTAGCATATAGCTTGTTTTCACGAAGCTTTTGGAGTATCAGCCTCAAGTGTTGCTCATGATCTTCACGACTTTTAGAATATATGAGAATGTCATCAATGAAAACAACCACGAAAATGATCCAAATATTCCTTGAATATCGGTTCATCATATCCATGAAAGCAGCAGGAGCATTAGTCAATCCAAAAGACATGACCAGAAATTCATAATGCCCGTACCGAGTTCTAAAGGCAGTCTTTGGAATGTCATCAGCTTTAACTTTCAACTGATGATATCCAGAACGAAGATCGATCTTTGAAAAGA
Source organism: Aralia elata (assembly GCA_034770075.1). Classification (NCBI taxonomy): domain Eukaryota; kingdom Viridiplantae; phylum Streptophyta; class Magnoliopsida; order Apiales; family Araliaceae; genus Aralia; species Aralia elata. Next base: position 38,733,888 of record CM068385.1, read on the forward strand.
ATTGAGCACCTTGTAACTGGTCAAACAGGTCATCAATGCGAGGTAACGGGTACCTATTTTTTAATGGTGACATGGTTTAACTCCCGATAGTCAATGCAAAGTCTCATACTCCCGTCTTTCTTCTTTACGAATAAAACAGGAGGAGTACCCCAAGGCGATGTACTCGGACGTATGAAACCGCTGTCTAAACAACTCCTGTAATTGGACCTTTAACTCTTGAAGTTCAATAGGGGCCATTCGATATGGGGTTTTGGAAATAGGTTTCGTACCGGGTTCAAGGTCGATACAAAAATTCAATTTCACGGTCTGGGGGTAGGCCAGGAAGTTCTTCAGGAAATACGTTAGGGAACTCATTAACAACAGAAATATTTTTCAAATCTGACGTACTTTTATTTAAATCCGTTACATGGGCTAAGAAGGCTTGACATCCGTTTTTCAATAAACGAATGGCTTTGTGATTAGAAATGATGGTTATTGATTTCAATGGTTTGGTTGCTTGAATTCGCATAATAGGTTGATTAGGAATATGAAAACTAATAACCTTACGAAAGCAATCAATTTTAGCATGATGAACAGTTAACCAATCAATTCCTAATATCACATCAAATTCATGCATGTTCAAGGAGATAAGATCAACAGGTAATGTGAGGGTGCCGATTTGAACAAAGCAAGATTTATAGACCGTAGATGTAACGAATGTTTGCGCTAATGGTGTTTCGACAGATAAGTCAAAATCTAATTTTTCAGGAGTCAAATTCAGGCGTTGAGCACATGTTGGTGAAATAAAAGAGTGGGTAGAACCAGTATCTAATAAGGCATAGACTTCATAAGAGTTAATAAGTAGTTTACCCGTTATAACCTCGTTCGAATTCTGCGCTTTTTGTGACGTCACAACAAAAGCTCTCCCTTGGACCACAGACTTTGACTTGTCCGTGACCGCCTTCGGTGTCATCATCGCAGCTGGACTTGACTTCGCTGCATGACAAAAGCGAGCTATATGGCCTTCCTTTCCACAATTATAACATACTTGGGATGACGATTGTGTACAATTTGGACTGATGTGTCCTTCCTTCCCACACCTGAAACATCTAACAGGTGGTCGTTCTCCTTCCTTCGAAACTGGTACTGGTGATGGTGTTGACGTTGGTGCCTTTCCATGGTTGTTGTTGAATCTCCTCTTCTTGGAATTGTTGCCACTTGAATCACTCCTTCTGTTATCCGGGCCAGGATTACCACCGAAGTGGTTACCATTTCCGGTGTTGTGATTCCCTCCTCGCTGATTATCATTATTCCGATAATTGCTGCCACCATTACGATTATTACCGTGATTTTGCTCTCGTGGTTGGGTGTTGCTTCCTGGTTGTAGTAGTCCTCTTTCCTGCTCCACTACTTGAGCCCTATCCACAGCATCTGCGTATATACAAATTTTATGAGAAACGAGATATTGGCGAATCTCTGGTTTCAAACCTCGTAGGAACATTTGTGTCATCCGTTTCTCAGTGTCCACCAAATGGGATGCAAAACGCGACAGCTCGGCGAACTTGGCTTCGTACTGTGACACCGTCATGTTGTTCTGTTCCAGTTTGATGAATTCTACCTCCTTCATATGACGAATGCTTTCTTTCCGGGAAATACTTCTCATTAAATAATTCCTGGAACTGGACCCAAGACATCTCGAGTGCCGAACGATGGGTACGTTTCACAGATTCCCACCAATGATCTGCTTCTCCTCGCAACATGAAGGTGGCAAAAGGAACCTTTTGGTCGTCCGTGCAACGCAGTACATCAAATATCTTCGTTAATTGTTTAAGCCACGACTCTGCCTTGAGTGGATCTGGCTTGCCGAAAAATTCAGGTGGTCCCAATTCTTTGAACTGCTTGGCAGTGACCATCCGTACATTATCAACGTTTCTGCCAGTATTATAGACAGGAGCTCTTCTCGCCTGGTTCTGCATGTATTGCATGAAGTTCCTAAAAAATTCATCATTCATCCGGTTGTTAGCATCATGATTAGCATCATGGTGTTCTGAGTTTGCACCCGTATTATTTGTGGCTTCCTGGTTTTCAGCCACAATAGTCTCATAGTGAATCTCTTGGTTTTCAGATGTCATTCTGAAATGTGATCACAAAACAAAGATTAGTTAAAGAAATAGACATGCAACATCTTGTCCCTATAACCAAACCAATTACTTAAATAACCAAAAATAGCTTAGGTAGGACACATTAGCAAAGGATTTTACTCGTCTCTCCCCTCCTAGTTCTAATCCCAGATCTCTACCAGAGATCATATCCCTAAGCTCTGATACCAACTGTGACGCCCCCAAAATAGGTCCACACAACCCATTTTGAGTCGCCAATAACATTCTACAAAATACAAATACAAATACGAATTTTCCCATTTACAACTAATATTTGTCGTGCAAAATACGACCACACACATACTGTGACTTCCATACAAATATCGTTACCGTATGGTACCACAGTATCCAAACCCAAATTATTACAATGCCGTAAAAAGACGGCAACACATGTTTAAAGTCTTCAGTACAGTTATTATTAAACTATGCCATCACTTGATGAGGACAACCACTAACTTGAACCATCACTCCACTCCCCGGCTAGTCCCAGCTACATTTTTCCTTTCCTGAGAATGGGACAAAACTGAAAAGGGTGAGCTTAAATAGCCCAGTAAGAAATATCATGACTAAGATAATGAAGAATAAAAATTATCTTTAGTCTTCAACAATAATAAATCAGAGATTTAAAGATATTATAATTGTTCAACAACAACAATTGTAGCGGAACAAACAATCCATTAGAAGAGTCAATTAGATTATAATATCTACCATCTTCTATAAATTAAAGGATCACCACCAATATTTTATCCCTGTAACACCAATCAACAATTCCTGTTTATGAACATCCAAATCAACAGTTTATATTCAACAGCCTCTCTTTGCACTACGTGCCAAAGATATTTATTTGTAATATCACCGGTCATGATCATGCCAAACGCCAGTTCATCTTTGCACTACGGCCAAAGAGAATTTTCACCATACGCCTTTGTTTGTAACACAAAAAGTCATGATTATACCAATACACAGTTTGGTCAAAATCATGTCACGCCAGTTCATCTTTGCACTACGGGCCAAAGAGAACTATCACCACAATTTAAGTATGAGGATGAGGATGAGGATGATGACAATGATACAGTGAGATTAAGGATAAGAGAAACTTTATAATTTAATCAGTATCAAAGATTGACCAAATTGCCAACACGATAACTAAATTGTGGAGTCAAATTCAAGAATGATATTCAAGAAATTATTTCATGCTTCAACTATAACGTATAGAAAGATTCAAGTGAAAAGATATTAGATGAAGCACAAACTATTAAGGATATTCTACTAATTTTCAGGGATTTTCTCCATTTAAAAATAAGGTTTTGGAAACAAATAAGGATTTCTTATCATAAATGGAGAAATGTGAAAGAAAAAGATATCCCTTAAAGAGTACAAAAGAAATGATAAGTTATATGAGTATAACAGAATATATGAAACTGCAATGGATTTTCACCTGTCATGCGATAATTCGCGTAGACAGATTATTTCCACAACAGATTAATAAGTAATGAATACGACGGGTTATTCACCAGGTATGCGTCAATCCGCACGAACAGGTTATACCCACAGATTAATAAGGAATGAATACAGAAGGGTATTCACCAGGTACGACACTCGTACTTACAGGTTATTCCCATAGAATAATAAGGGTTAAATACAAAAGGATATTCACCAGGCATGTGTCATACCGCACGGCCAGGTTATCCCCACAAATTAATACCGAATGAATAACAACCTTTATGAGTATAATATCACTTACGAACATGAAAGCAAATGATATTATATATGAGTATGAAAGAAATGATATTCCCTACCTTCGTTAATTGGATGTTACTTTCTATGAAGTTTACTAACTTCGGATAATACTAGTATTCTCACAAATACTCACAATAGCCTAGAACACTAAGAGAACTTCAGAAATTTAGAGAGAGGGAGGAAGTATAAGCAATGAAGGTGTGAAAATTTCTTAAGCAAACTCTCCCTATTTATAGGAAAATCAAGGTGAGGGCATTTTGGTCTTTTCTCCATATTCTTTTAATATCATCCATCCATTTTTTCTTCCATTAATATCATCCATCCATTTTTTCTTCCATTAATATCATCCGTCCATTTTTTCTTCCATTAATATCATCCATCCATTTTTTCAAAAAGATTAATCCATTATCAAAAGATAATTCCATTTTTCTGTATTATTGTATTAAATGTATTAATATCACAGATAGCATATACTCGCAATACTGACAACCAGATTATTCCCAGGAAAGAGGGGGCCTTCCATAAAAATGGCGCGCAATTAAATAACCCCTTTCCTTGACAGAATTTCTAGACATTGTCGATAATGCTAAAATATCCTATCAAATGATATAAGTTACAGTGTCGTGACAAATAGTAAAATATATTATGCAGATGCTAATTAACAATTATTGAATCAAGATACTATGCAATTGCTACTTTATCAATTATTGAATCAATAATATAAAACACTGTGCAACATCGTGAGCTACTGTGGAATACCGTGTGCTACTGTGGAATAACGCGTTTTAACTGTTCTTTTTATCACCGGGTATTTTAACAGTTATCGGTTAAAGTTTTGCCGCCAATTTCTATCACTTTCTATATCCGACAGTTAACCCGTTGTGGGGCCCACTATCATTGACAATATTGCCATTTCGGCGCCGTCGTACGGTACCGAATATAATATTCCCCGACAGAAAGAATATTTCCCGACAAAAGGAATATTCCCCGACATACTATTTATCAGATAATTTGCATATAACACCCTTAACTATCATTTATAACAATTAAGCACTTCACTATTTAGAAAAATAATCATAAAGAAAATAATAAATTTTTTTATTTCATAAATTCGGGGTCTTACACTGATCCCCTTGAGTACAAATGACGGGGCCAGGTTTTAAAAGAGTTAGTTGAATGATTGACTCTTTGGCCAAAAGTTCATGGTCGGTTGGACCACTCAGCAGTAAATAATCATTATTCATTGTTTCATTTGAACTTTGATTATGTCATTTCAGCTATGTTATCAATGTTCATAAATTGTTGATCTATACAGCTATTACTCTTATTCATTCATGATATATCTCCATTCTTGCTTTTAAACTTGCTGAGCAAAGTAGTTACTCACCCTTGCTATATCATGAACCTATTGCAGCTAAGCCGGGGAGTTCCAAAGCGGACAAAGGCAAAGGAAAGCTTAAGGAATAGTTCTTCTTTTTAGAGTTTCATCCGCTTCTTCTAGAAAAATTAATCTCATAATTGCTATCATGATCATATCATTCATTCATACAGACTTTCAGCAAAGCTTTATGCTTTGCTCTTTCAAGGATTTATTTGGAATCGTCGCATTCTACGACTACTTCTTTCTATGGACAATTACCCTTTTCACATTCAATTCCCTGGATAATAGGAACCTTCAACAATTGTTTAATAATTGTGAAGTAACTTGAGTGAGTAGGAAATAAAAATATTTCTTAAAAACTTTTCATATTATGCTGAGGGGTCATAAAGACCATGAACGACATACTCGGTTTAATGGTATTTCCACCATAAACCTAGAAGTTAACAATCACTAGGACTGTAAACATTCTTTACTGGGCCCGCTTACAGTCATAAAGACAGCAAACTACCTCTGCTAGGCCTGTTTATAGTCATAAAGACAGTAAACTACCTCTGCTAGGTCTGTTTATAGTCATAAAGACAGTAAACTACCTCTGCTATGTCTGTTTATAGTCATAAAGACAGTAAACTACCTCTGCTAGGTCTGTTTATAGTCATAAAGACAGTAAACTACCTCTTGGTTGTACTTTAGGTGATCAGCCTGTCGTACGTTTGCGTTGTGCACAACTCTCTAGCCAAACAGTCGGGGTTTTTCCGACATAAAATACCCCAATATTAGGGTTGTTCACCTCAGCTCAAAAACATTCAATAAAACATTTCAATATTTGTCTAGCCAAATCAAATAGCTTAGACTTACATCAACGGTTCGGACATCAATCAAAATATTTTAGCCAACTCAATTGGCATACTTTTTCATACTTTAAGGAAAACAAAAAAAAAATCATTTTATGACGGAATAATGCTGCACTGTTGCAATCAGTGTATTAGGATTCCGTCATTTTGTGACTTTGTCATACTACATCATACCAGAGTGGGTTGACGATCCTATGATCACATCCAACACTAAGTTAATCTGCATTGATGACTCCATCATCTGTCATTCTACACCAGGTTTCATGATGCATTGATGACAATTTAAAAAATACATTTTGATATTTTCAAATCAACTTTGTCTAGCCGAAATTATTAGCATAGACATATGAATAATAGTACATTTAAAAACCCTTGGTCCAGAAATCTGGCCCCATACATTTTTCGAAGAGCAAAAGTGCAAATGTCAGCACGAAGTCAATAAATTTCGAAGTCTAGCATAGCTAGAAGATTTGGAATATCCATGTCTCCTCATCAACTTCAATTTCTCTTCAATACATCATTACTTAATAATTCTATCTATTTCTAATATCACCAATGCTCATCATCTTGAGAATTCATAACTCTCGCTCTACAACTCTCCTATACCCCAATATAGTTCATCCACTTACCACACATCATGAGTTCAGGAACTTGCCACAATAATATGAGTTTAGGAACTTGTCCTAGCAATATGTAGTCCAAGAACAAATCAAGGACTGTCCATACGCTGAGGGGCTCAAAACATACCATATGATTATGAGTCACGAACTTACCATAAGTATGAGTTTCAAGAACTCGCACCTAATCTTATTATTCTCTAACCATCAAATATAGATATGAGAAAAGAATCACCTTCTCATCATACGTATACCGATAGCGCGATACCAGGTTCCAACGATTATCAATATAGGAAGCTAAGTGATTGTCGAACCCATCACAATCCCCTGCCCATACAAGGAATTGATCAACTCGGCCACTAATCAATATAGGAAGATAAGCGGTTGTTACACCAAGCACAAATTCCCCGCCCATACAAGGAATTGTTCAACTCAACCACTATACCGATATAGGAAGCTAAGTGGTTCTCAAACCAAGCACGAATTCCCCGCCTATACAAGGAAATGAACAACTCAGCCACTAACATGAGTCCTCAATTGAAATCACCCCCAATCCTAGCTTACTCATTGCTCAACAAGAATTTAATTCGTGTTTCATCATCCATAACTCTTTCCAAGTTTTACTCGTACTATCTCATAGTACCATCTATCTACAGCATTGAGCTAAAATTTTCAATCATTCAATTGATCATCTCTCATTCTATGACTTAATCTAATCACTTCGTGATCTTACTCTACAATCGTTTTACATTACGATCTTCCTTACCCTACCATCGTTTCATCCTACGATCTTCTATACTCTTCTTTCTAATCATAATATATGATTTTATGCCTTTACGCTTTCTAGACCTCGTCTATTTACCAATACTTGTCACCTTTATTATTGGAGTCAGGTAACTCCTAATTCTCATCTTTTATAACGTATCAAGATTCTTCTTTGAATCGTCTCATATATATCTCAATTCTTACTATGAATTTTCTAAATTCATTTACTATCAATTAAACTCTATTTGAGTTTATTCCTTATGATTATCATCTTTCTACCCTCAGGTTATAGCCTAAGGTTCTCTTACCTAAGGTTTATAACCTATAGCTCTGATACCAACCTGTGACGCCCCCAAATCCGGGTTACCTTATCCACGAATTCGGTGCATCACTGTGCCACTCATATATCAATCTAACAATAACTTAATGCGGAAAAATAACATATTTACATTGATATAATATAAATATTGTCGTCCCAAGCCTCGAAACCATAACTAAAACATGATCTTACTACATGAAAGTAATTACAAGATTATTACAACATTTTCCCATCTAATCTCAGGTACGAAGACCTTAATTAATACATCATGTAATAATCATCACAAATATAACGCTTATTCATGTTGTACATAACAATACTATACAACAATAAGTATTAAAACTTACCATCACACTCTTTATTACAAATCCAGATTTCGTAACCTTTAAATACTACACTTATAATCAAGGTCGAGTAAATACCATGGTCCTTTACAATATCTCATATGTGAACGCAAGTTTCAAATTCTGACTTATTCGATCCCTGAATATATGCAAAGTTACCCAACAACTATACATTCGTTATAAAAATGTCCTTTATACATTATCGTCATCCTTGTAGTTTACTATAACAAGTAACTAACATAATCACATCATAAATACTATAATGGATAACCTTCATCTTTAACTCAAGGTTTACATATTCAAATTCACGTACATCATACACTGTCATCACATCTAAATAATTACAATAAAGAAACATTTGGCAACCTTCTTGAATCCCTGTGCCTCTAATCCTTATCATCATGATATCAATATAATTGCATTGCATCGTAAATCTGCAAAAGTTTTATTTTTGCAAGAATGAGCACGACGGCTCAGCAAGAACTAACAGTTTTCACATTTCATGCTTCACGTAACACATAAGTTTGCATTTATCCATGTATCATGATTCTCATACTATGCATCTTACTCATGCATTATAAATCTTATGCAATTCATCTGTATACATGTATCATGTATCTCATAGCATACTTCATGCATCTCACATTGTATATTCACAATAGTTCAAGTTCCACATAGAACAATATAGTCACATAGTTTCACATTGTGCACACTTTAATCATGCTCGCGTATAATTCAGATAACAGTGAAAGATTTAGTAATCAAGTCCTGTACATCAATACATTTAAATAAGTCAACAAGTTACTGAAAGAACTTGCCTTTAAGCGTTCCTTGCCAAATTATGATGGCTCGTCCTTCAAATATCCTACACAATTTATTTAACAATAAAATACCAATTAGCCACTAAAAAGGCTTCATATAATGGTTTATATATAACAACTCTTATCTCATATTGTTCGCGCATTATAAATTAATAACGCGATTAACTCTAAAACGTTACTCGGCGTCGCGTCGTTTGAAAACGTTACGACCCTTATCACCATCAATACTTATTGGTTACATTAACCCCATCCCGTATCTTATAATGTTCATTTCATTTGAATCGAGACATTATTCAAGTTCATTAACACTTTACACGGCGTTTCGACGTTTACACGTCACACACCTAATTCGCCTCCTTTGCATGTGCTTAGCATGCTCATGCATTGGTTTATAACACACTATCATGTTTCATTATTATTAGAAACAAAATATTAAACAAGATTATACACACTAGTTACGACGTTACGATGCTTGCACGTCTATACGCTAAACTTGATTATTCGAACGCCCAGGCGACATGCATTTGCGTACGCCTAACATGCCCATTCAATTTATCTAGTACTCATTGGTTAATGTTAAGTATCATTATAAATCATAACATTCATATTATAAAACTTAGAACATCATTTAACATTTTCGGGAGCATTACGCGTGCTTACGCGCATGCTCGACACTCTCCGATTGCCCCCAAAACACATCAGTCATACAAATGGTCAATTTGGAAATTGATCCCCACCTCAAATGGAAAAACTTAAAGAACAAAAGCTGTAGGTCTACTCGTTCTCTTTCCGAATCATCTTGAATCGCCTCAATCCGAGTTCGTATGAGAAAGTTATGCCCATTTTACTAAAGGACGTTGGAGCAGTTTTGCACAGTTTCCTTACCAGCGCCGTTGGCGCTCACAATGGCCTATGGCCAGCGCCTACAGCGCTCCTATGCAGTAGCTGAACCCAGTGGCCAGCGCCTAGAGCGCCCAGCCAAGCGCTGTTGGCGCTAGGCCTGAGTCCCCAACTCGTTTTGCTTCCCAGAATGCTCTGTTTTGGTGTTCTAGACCTATCTTGCTTCCAATGACCATAACTCCCTCAATACACGTTCAAATTGGTCCGTTTCGGACTCTATGGACTCCTAAGACATAGGGCTACAACATATCAAAAATTCAGAGCTATCCATTAATATTAACATGACCAAATCTTAGGCCAAAGTATCAACTCATGTTATATTTTCGTGTTCTTGGTGTTCTTCGTGTTCTTCACAAAAATCATCACCAAAACTTTGTTTTAATCCCTTTTTACTCCATTCCAACTGGGTTAAACTTATAACCCTTGGAAGTACAATATCATAACAACAAGCGAATTAAACAAACACGAAATCATAGCTACAAAGTCCTCTAAATCGTCCAAAAGTCCAAGTTCTTCATGTTCTTCATGTTCTTCATCCTCCTTAAGCATAGGTACGGATTCCCTTGCATTTTTTTGTTCCACTTTGATGTTATTAATAGCTTACAAGGTGTCTTGGTAACAATATAAACCAAACACAACCAACAATCCTAGCAAAAATCTCAAGAAAACTCCAAACCCAACCAAGAAAGCTTCAAAGCTCAACAATAGAGGAAATGATCTTGGAGAAGATGGTTACCTCTTGATTCTTGTTCTTGTAGGTTGTGAGGGTTTGCTAGAGCCCTTGTTCTTCTTCCTCTTACTCCCGTGCTCCTTCTTCTTCTTCTTCTCTTCTACCGTAGCTTCTTACTCTTCTCTTTTTTTTCCGGCGACCTTTCCTCTTTTCCGGCGACCTCTTCCTTCGTCCTTCAAGCTTTTAGCAGCTCTCTCTCTCTCTCTAAACTCTGCAGTTCTCTCTCTCTAGTTGCTGATGGTTTGGTTTGAATGAGGTGCAAGAGAGAAATCAAATGGTTTGAATGGGATTGAGAGTGGAGGAGTAAATTTGGGAAATGGGTTAGGAGCTCTATGAGCTTGCCGGCAATCTCCTCCCCATGCTCTCATTTGATTGGTCCAAAATGAGGGACTGGTTCCCTCTTGGGGTGACAAGCCAAAATAAATACCCAAAAACACCAAAATTATATCCGCAAAACTCCCACTTTTGTACCAAAATTGGTAAATAACTCTACCCAAAATTAAAATGGGCATTACCATAAATATTGGAACACATAAAAATAATTATTACGGGGTTTGTCCATTTATTCGGAACAGTCTTATTATACATTTCGGATACGGATAAAATCACGTATCTGCTCGACTAAATTTTCTGACGCTTGGAAAAATTATTCCTTCGCATATACGTCTTAATGAAATTTATAGAAACCGAAAAAGACGAAAAAATATTCGGGCGTGAATAGTACCTCGGGAAACGTGCCCCGTGAATAGTGATTTTGCGATCTTTCGCAAAATCAATTATTCGCTCCTACGGTTCAACAACGCATAAAACTTCATACATTGACATCATCTAGGTTATAAAATATCCTTACAGGACATTACATAAAAATAATATTTAATCCACTTAATAATATTAATAAACCCAAATTACAAGGGTATTCACGATTCGCGATCGCTACTCTTCCCGATTAACTCCCCATAATCATATACATCAACGTGCATATATCCCACCCATATTTTGGGTTATCTCATTTACAACAAATAACTCGTCCAATAATATTATCCTTCAACTATTTATTTAATCCAATAAATAGTATTCTAGCGATATTTTTCGAAACTACCAAATTAGCTTATACGAACACTTTCTTACATACCAATCATCGCCTACACATAATCTAGGTCATAATATAACCTTTAAACGCTTAACACATAATATTATTAATAAAAGTCTATTTTATTCAATAATATCCATAAGCTCGAATTACCAAGCTACCCACGACTCGCGATTTATTAACCCATTCATTCTGAATCTATGTATATATTTCACATTTATATATATACATATTAAGCTTACCAAAAATCACATAAATATATATAACACATATATATTCAAACTCGACACGTCTCATAATAAGAATTATTCTATATTAAATTCTTATTATAATTATTCTTGAAAATTCGGATTGTCACAATAGTTATATGTACTATCCTGATATGTAATTCGTGGAATCATTTTTGTATTATTATGGTATTCTGCGATGTATTTTACTTAAGGTTTTAGACCTTGGGACCATAATAAACCTTTTGTAATGAACAACATATGTTATTTTATTCCGCATTAGTTGATTCATGTTGTTTAGAGGTGTGTGGATATATTGTATCGTGAGCACCAAATTCGTGGTATTGGTACCTGAATTTGGGGGTGTCACAGTTTCTCTTTTTGCTCCTTAGCTTGTTGCTGGAATTTCCTTGAATTGCAGCCCTCAAGCTCCTCTTGATGATGTATGTGTAGCCTTCCAAGGTCTAGATATGCCTTGACAATCCTTTCCTTCTTGGTTCTTTGGCTTGTGCTGAGATTTTCCTTGTATTGCAGCACTTTTGCTCTCAAATTGATGTTTTAGTGTAGCCTCCCAATCCCTAGTTGCCTGATATGAAGCTTAGAAGAGATTATATATAGCCTCCATCAAGAAACCCTAGCCAAAATCGGACAAAATGGAGCTCAGATCGCACTAAAACTGTGTCAGATCGCACTCAGCACGGCACCTGGGCTGCACGCCCAACGCCACACGCCCACGCCGCGCGCCCGCACGCCAGCGCGCGCGCCCGCGCCCAGCGCCTGGGCCGCACGCCCAACGCCGCATGCCCACGTCGCGCGCCCGCACGCCAGCGCGCGCGCCCGCGCCCAGCGCCTGGGCCGCACGCTGGCCGCACGCCCACGCCCGTTGCCGAGGCCCCGCGCGCGCCCGCGCCCAGCGCCTGCCGCACACGCCCGCACGCCCACGCCGCATGCCCAGCGCGCCAACTTGTCGCACGCCGCGCCCATGCGCCCGCGCCCAGCACCTAGGTCGCACGCTGGTGCCCCCATCTGCCAAACGTCGTGCCCGAGGCTTGGTCGACGCCGCACGCCGTGCATGCCTTCCAACGCCGTGCACGTCCAACTTCCAAATGTCATCAAATTAAGCCCCGAGCATCGCCAAACATAAATTTTCACCGTGTTATCATTCGGGTACGAATATCTAAGCACGGGCTTGCCCTCGTGGCTTGGCGACGCCGCACACCGTGCACGCGTCCTGACGCCGTGCACGCTTTCCGACGCCATGCACGCCCAACTACCAATTGTTATCAAATTAAGCACTGAGCGTCGCCAAGCACAAATTTCCATCATACTACCATTCGGGCACAGACGTCCAGGCACGGACATTGAGTCAATACAAACAACGATCCGAGCGGTATTTATTTCAATTCCGACAAACATAATGAAAATGCATCAAAGTAACATAAAACATGTAAAAATAACTAAAAACTAATTTATGTAGAAATAAGATAAAAATACATAAAAACCACATAAAATACCTAAAGACTTGCAAATTATCAAGGCCAAAAGTACCCAAATTGTGTGTATAAAACACACTCATCAGTAAACTCATGAAAGAGTGATTAATGTTGATATACGAATTAAATGAAATTCGTATTGAGCAAAGAGAAAGTTAGGATTATGTGGGTTTTCAATTGAGGACTCATGTTAGTGGCTGAGTTCTACGATTCCTGGTATGGGACGGGAATTTATCCTTAGTTTGAAAATCACTTAGCTTCCTATATTAATATAGTGGTTGAGTTGCAAGTACTGGTATGGGACGGGATTTGTCCATGGTTTAACAACCGCTCAGCTTCCTATATTGATTAGTGGTCGAGTTGGTTCGACAACCACTTAGCTTCCTATATTGATAATCATTGAAATATTAGTGTCGCGCTATCGATATACGTATGACGAGAATGTGATTCTTTTCTTATATTTATATTTGATAGTTAGAGAATATTAAGATTAGGTGCGAGCTCTTTAAACTCATACTTATGGTAAGTTCGTGACTCATAATCGTATGATTGAACCCCTCAACGAATGGACGATTTTGGTCTGACTAGGATAAGTTTCTAAACCCATATAATTGTGGTAAGTTCCTGAACTCCTAGCGTGTGGTATGTTTGATGAACTATATTGGAGTATAGAAAAGTTGTGGATGAAGAATTAAGGATTCTAGTATAGTAAGTTTTAAGGATGATAGAAATAGATAGAATTATTAGGCAATGGATCATTAGAAGAATTGAGGTTTATGGTGGAAGCATAGGTATTCCAAATCTTCTAGCTATGCTAGACTTCGAAATTTTTGACATCAAGCTAAATTCGCACTAATGTGCCTTTAAAAATAAAAATAAAATTTTTGTTATCCTCAAAACAGAGTGACGAGTATGTAGAAGTGGGCTTCGAACCACTAACATATCATTACCTGTTGCCGCATGATAACACCAAAAATGATTTTTGGTTTTGAACTGTTTAAAGAAGATTCTACGCTATTTGTTTCGGCTAGACAAAAATGATTTAAAATATCAAAATGTATTTTAAATAGTCATCAATACATTATATAACATGGTGTAGAATGACAGATGATGGAGTCATCAATGCAGATTAACCTAGTGTTGGATGTGATCTAAGGATCGTCAGCCCACTATAGAATGATGTAGTATGACAAAGTCACAAAATGATGGAATCCTCAATGGACTATAAATACAGTGCAGTATCATGACATCAGAAAATGATTTTCAGAATTTTGAACCAATTAAAGAAAAGTCAATGCCAATTTAAGTGGCTAAACAAATATTTCGATTGATGTTCGAATTATTGGTATATGTCTAAGCTAATTGATTCAGCTAAACAAATGTTCATGAAAACTCAAGTAATCTCTTTGAGAATTTATCCCGAACCAAATTGTTTTGGTACGGAGTCTTATGCTAAGTCTGAGGTGAACAACCCCGAAAAATGGGGGTATACCAGTTGGATAATATATTCCAATTTAAGAACGCATATAGTCGTTCCGAAAACTAAGGTGCAAAAGGTTGAACACCTAACGTACCCGACTAGGTAGTTTACCTTCTTCGTGATTGTAAACATACCTGGTAAATTACCGTTTTGCGGTGTGACTACCATTAAAACTATGCGTTCATGGTCTATATGACCCCTCAGCATGATATGAAAAGTTATTTTAACTCCTTAAAGAGAGGTTATGGTAACTAGTGATGATGGAAAAGATCCTCATAGAAGGAAATAATATGTACTCATTAAATTGAGAATGCAATCAGATGTGATCAGATAAAGGTTAAATTGAAAACCTAGTTGCGATGAATATACTTTTAGTATAATAGTGATTCCGGGGACGAAATCCTTATAAGGGGGGAAGAATGTGACGACCCGAGAATTTATAAGATTTATTAATAAAATCTTGGATGATGATTAAAGGTTAAAGAATAAAATCTCGATAGGAATTTGTGGATTTATTGAAAATTCCTAAGAAAAACCTATATGGTTTACTAACTAAAAGAGAATTGAGAGAATAAGGGTTACAAAATTCAAAACCCCGAATGGAACTATACTTGAATGTATGTTAAGAACAAGGTATTATGTTACCTTTAACCTTACGTTAATTAAGGAAAGAGATTATGTAAAGATACATATGGAGAAAAAAGAATACAGTTTGCTGAATTAGTGTATTCAGTTTACTGAATTAGTGTATTCGGTTTGCTGAATTAATGTATTCGGTTTGCTGAATTAGAAAAACAGTTTGTTGTATTAGTGATGTTAGCTTGTTATAATAAAGAACAAGAGAATGAGTATATGTATAATTATATATATACATATACTTAGAAAGTTTAATTAAATTGATCATATAGATTAATGGAAACTGAGACTGAATGGTAGTTGCAAAGAACCCAAAGATATTAAATTGGGAAGAGATGAACTAAGTGCGGTGGTGTTAATTAAATGAGCCTAACCTAGTAGTCAAGTATTGGAAGTTTAATAAAAGTCCAAGAAGGGATAAAGATCATGGTAAGTGAACTGTATATGGCAAGCCATATAATAAAGGCTTGTGGAGCTTACCAAATAGTAAAAAGAGATTTTTGATAAGACATGTGGTTAAATGTCAAGCCTATTATATAGAAAATATTAATTATTTGATGATAAAGTGAATAAATATATATATTGTGAATATATATATTTATCGACGGTGTAGAGTGTAATAAAAGAACTATATAACCTAATATATTATATATTAGGAATGAAAAATTTAATAACCGAAAGGTTATAGCTATTGGAAAATCATAGTGTTTGATCTATGTGGTTTATATGGCATGTCTCAATATATTAAATTATGTTGAGGTATATATAGAATGAATATGAGAGATAAATGAATAGCAATTTTATGAGATTGTATATATATAATTGTTTATTATATAATAAACAAATAACATGAAGTATTGTAAATTAATCTTTATATGATAAGTATGAGGATTAATGATGGCGATTGAAGTGTACTAGTAAAAGTAATGTGAGAGAGACTTATTTTAATATATCTCAGTTATTATTTATTTTAACTTAATTAAGGAAGAATTTAATTGAGTTATATAAATAAAAGTAAGTGAATAGTTATTTTAAATTCCAAATTTTGTGGAAAAGAAATCCTAATTAAATATTAGGATAAAGTGATTATGTGGGTTGAATTATTTTATTTCATGACCCAAAGGATTTAATTAATTATGTAATAAATAGAATTGGGGAAAAGTTAATGTATTTGTGTATATATATATATATATATATATACACATATATATATATATATACACACACACACACACACATATATATATATATATATATATACACACATATATATATATATAAGGATAAGGAAGAAAAGAAAAAGGGTAAGGAAATAAAATTTTCCTCATTCACTCCCATTCCCACTCTCGGCAAAAACAAAAGGAAGGAAGAGAGAGAGAGAGAAAATCGACCGAAGGAAAGAGAGAGGGAGGGAGAGAGAGAAGGCTTGGCCAATGATGAAGGAAGGAGAAAGCATAGGAAGATCAAGCCATGGAAGGAAAGAAAGAGAAATGAAGAACACAAAAGGTAAAACTCAAAACTCTATCCATTTTTATTGTGATTAAGCTTGGATCTAGGTTTGGGTTAGTGTTATTATACTTTATATTGATAGATCTATATGATTTATGAAGATTAATGGTTAGATCTAGCGGTTTGATGGGTGATTAAGCTTGGATTTGAGAAATACTCTTTTAAAACTCTAAAACCCCTATTTTCTTTTTATCCTTAGATCCGCATAGTGGGTATGGATGAAAAATTGTATTGATTTAATATGTTGTAATATTATGAGTTAGGAGTTCATAGAACTTGAAATCATTTGATTTGGTTGTGTAAAACTCAAAATATGAAAATCAAACGGAGAGGAGAGAAGAATTAGTTAGCTGCTGCCCAAAATTAGAAAATTCGGGGCTAGCTAGATTGCTCTAAAAATTTTGGGCTTTTGGTATGTTATTGTACACTAAATAAGCTTTCCATAGACTCTGGAACGGACCAATTCTGACTTCGGAGCAAAACGTTATGACCAATCTAAGTTATAGTGCAAACTGTCCAGTGAATTTTGGAGACAACCCACTTACATGCGATTCCTGTATTGATGTGTTGGGAACTGAAAAACTTTTAGTAGAAAAAAATTGTAGCTATGGAAGTTAGCTTCGCGTGGCCGCTGGAATCACCCAAAAATTGTAAATAACGAAGGAGTTATGACTGTTTAAGCGCGGTTGGGTCTGAAAAAAAAATAGTAGCGAGTTGCTGCTGCATGGCTGTTGGGCACGCGGACGGGGCGCGCTGGGCGCGCGTGGGCGTGGCGCAGGCGGGGCGCGCACGGGCGCGTGGCTGCCGAGCTGACCTTGCCTGCGCTATGTGATTTTGACATCCAAAACTAAAACGATCATAACTTTTGTATACAAAGTCCAAATTTGATAATTCAAAATGTTTTAGAAAACTTAAAGATAATACTACAATTTTATGTAATAAAAACTAAAATTTGAGATTTTTGGAAAGGGTCAAAATGGGCATTTTTGAAGATGTTGCTCAACCGGATGCGAACGAAAGGTGTCGGGCTTGCGTTCTATAATTCGTAAAGCGTTCCGAACCTACTAATTACCGTTCTAAGTATTATAAGGTGTAAATCTTGAATAGTATGGTAAGGATTAATCATAATGGGTTATATTTTAAAAGTTTAAATACTTAACCACATGTTAAGTATAAATGGGAGAAGTTAAGCAAAAGCATGATTAAAGATTTTCTTTTATTAATCTAATATACATCCAAAACGTTGTGGAGACATTTGATAAGGACTTAACTACATGTTAAGTATTAATTAAAAGAAATACATTGAGGATATAATATAAAGTTAAATGATGACTTGAATGTTGATGTAATTATTCTATTACCCTAATAAACATGTGAAGGACGTTAATACAAGAGTATAAGAACTTAGCTAAAGTGTTAAGTAAACATTAAAAAGAAGTTGCCTAAAGGCAAGATGGGAGAGTTATTTAATTAACTTTAATGAAGATAATACATTGATATAATGTAACTTCAGACTAAGGCTATTTAGCCGGACGTTAATTGTCAATGAAAAGGAAAACATAAAGAAATATGATACGATTGTTAACTAAATATTGTTAACAAATGTAATACCTTTAATATGATGTAACGACGACTACGATAACTTAACCAAACGTTAAGTGTCAATCAAAAGAGAACTTTAAAGAAGGATGAGACGAACGTTAACCTTATTAATGTTAACAATAATTATACATCGAGCGTGATGTAAAGATAAGATTTAAGACTTAACTAAATATTAAGTATCAATCGAAGATAAATATAAAGGGACTTGATATAAAAGGTTACATAATTAACCTTAATCAATTATATGGAATGAGAGGCTCTCAATACATAGTCAAGTCAAGCTTTAAACATTTAACCAACTGTTAAGTGTCAACTAAAATAGGAATTTACAGTTGAATCTAACTTGCTGGATTGTAGTATTCGGCTTGCTGAATTGATTGAATCTGGCTTGCTGAATTGGTAAATGTGATTTACTAAATTAATGAATATGGTTTACTGAATTAGTGAATTCAGGTTGCTAGATTATAGGATAGTTCGAATCCAGGTTGCTGGATTAGATGTTAGTTCGAATCCAGGTTGCTAGATTAGATATTAGTTTAAATCTAGGTTGCTGGATTGGTATGTTTAGATAATCCAACTTGCTGAATTAGGTATTCAGGCTTAATGGATTATAAATAAGAACTTATAAAATGAAAGACTTAGTGTTAAGTCATAAGGTTTATGATAAAGTAGTAGTACAGTCGTGTTCTTTAATAGTTGATGTATAGCAGCTGGGCTAAACAATTCTTTCAGGGAGCGGAGGTATATACGAACTAGCAACCGATCTAACTTACTGTGAAAACAGTGTAGACGAGACGGGAACTAGTTTGTTGGTTGTTTGTGGGAAATCACTCGACATACTATATTGAACATTGTTAAAGACTCGATGTGTGCTAGTTTTAGAATTATGAATGTGTATGGTGCTAATGTGCTATCTAATATTTGGTTATATGCTTAAATATTAGTAATGTTATGAGGTATAATATGCGATGCTAATTGAAAGATCAATCTTATAACTGATAGGTCTTTCATAAAAGATTAAGTTAGATTGCGTAGCAGTAATCGACGGTACAGGCAAGTTCCCTAACTCAGACTCGAGTTATTATCTTCCAAGCATGTTAGTGGATAAATTTTGTTAATTATTCCACATATTTGATTATTGATTCGCACTTAGTGCATGTTGCATATGTTCATTAGGTATGAAAGGCTGATCACCTTCATTACCTTAAAGTTTAGTTAAATTTGTTCATGGTCATTATTGACACCCTATATTATTGAATTCAGTCATTCAATTATTGAAATTCTGATTCATGCTCTTTCATAATTATTATATTGTTGAAAAGTTCTAAAGCTTATTCATTCTTTCAATCATGATAACAAATTTCAGATTTAAGGCCAACGCTCGAGAAAAGACAGTACAAAAGCAAAGGACAAGATTAGATGGTTATGCACGATAACTATTTAATTATCTGATGTAAATGATATGGTGTAAACCTTTTGTGAATTTAAAGGTAAATATGTAATAAAATAAAGGTTACAGACCTTGGGATATGTAGTAGAGATTATTGTATAAACACTTTATGTTTATATCTTCCGCAATAGTTATAAATATGATGTATCATGACGCACCAGGTCCGAGGTTCAAGCGACCCGGGTTTGGGGCGCTCACAATTAGTACATACGTTGCTTGCTCTTACGAAGAGGATGATTGATTTCATAATCATTTGTGTGGAGATACTAAAGTAAGTATGTAGGTGCTTATTGGAGAATAAGTTCACTGAACGTGACTCACTAAGGAATACCTAATGGAGTTTTACTCGCCTGTTAATAGGAATTCCTCTAGTGATAGTAGTACAAGTGATCCTTGGACTTGAGATCATCATAGTATCTTGTGTATGATGAGTTATACTTTGACATGTCCTTTAAGACCTCTAGGGTATATCAGAGGGTATGATTGGGTATAATAAGTTGTACATGGAGATAGGTGAATGATCAACAAAGAATCTACCACGTCTAGTAAACGATGTGAATGTCCTATGTGATTTAATAAATCACAACTCAGTAGTCCTTGGCCAAGGCAGAATGAAATTAAAAAGGAGTTTCTAATTTGCATTATTTAGAGTTGTGCATTTGGGAATCGAAATACATATAATTAAATAAAATAAGACTTGACAGTAAATCCATGTCTTATATTTAATTGGGACATTGTATGGTAGAAGGATTGAATTGTATAGTAACTATGCACTGAAAGGTTCTTTTGTGATTAATGTTGAAATCTATATTATCTGGAAAGTCGTTGATCGCTAAGGGGGCTTACCCTTGTAGTAGAATAAATATTATTTATTTAAATGAATTAAATAATTTAATTTATTTATTTAAATATAATTAGAATTGTTCTAATTGATTTATTCACAATCGGTTTAATATGGAGAATCTAAATGGTCACACCGCAAAAGAAAAATATTTATTTAAGAAGTAAATGACATAATTATAATAATAAATTAAGTGTATTTAATTTAGTCTATGGAGATAGAATAAATTAAATAGCTTAATATTTATTATTTAATATTTTGGAAATATTAAATATAAATTAATAAGAGGAGTCTTATTATTATTATTACTATTACTATTATTTAATTCCTAATAAGGATTGAAAATTAATTAATAGAAGTACTCTCTCATGAATTCCTAATTGGATTAGGAGCATAATTAATTAAAAGAGTTTAATTATAATAGAAACCCTAATCCTAAATAGTTTAGGGAATGGTTTTCTTACATCTATAAATAAGAGGAGTCTTATCATAGATTAAGGTTACACACTCTTGCATTAGATTGTGGAGAGTACTTGTGACAACCCGGATTTTCGAGAATAATTATAATAAGAATTTAATATAGAGTAATTCTTATTATGATTCAAGTTTGCATATATATGTGTTATATATATATATATATATATATATATATATATATATATATATATTTATGTGATTTATTTGGTGAGCTTAATATGTATATATATAAATGTGAAATATATACATAGATTCAGAATAAATGAGTTACTGGTTAATAATTGTAACGATCGCGAGTCGTGGGTAGCTTGGTAATTCGAGCTTATGAATATTATTGAATAAAATAGACTTTTATTAATAATAGTATGTGTTAAGCATTTAAAGGTTATATTATGACCTAGATTATGTGTAGGCGATGATTAGTAAGTATGAAAGTGTTCGTATAAGCTAATTTGGTTGTTTCGAGAAATGTCGCTAGAGTACTATTTATTGGATTAAATAAATAGTTGAAGGATAATACTATCGAATGAGTTATTTGTTGTAAAGACGCTAACCCGAAATATGGGCGAGATATATGTGCAATGATGTATATGATTATGGGGAGTTAATCGTGAAGAGCAGCGATCGCGGATCGTGAATACCCTTGTAATTTGGGTTTATTAATATTATTAAATGGATTAAATATTATATTTTTATGTGACGTGTTTTAAGGTTATCTTATAACCTAGATGATGTGAATGTAAGAATTTTTATGCGTTGTTGAACCATATGAGTGAATAATTGATTTCGCGAAAAATCGCAAAATCACTATTAGCGGGGCATGTTTCCGGATACACTATTCACGACACTATTCATGCCAAATATTTTTACGTCTTTTTCGACAATAAAATATTTCGTTTAGACGTGTATGCGAAGAGATAATTTTTTTCCAAGCGTTAGAAATTTTATTTGAGCCCGAACGAGATTTATTTTCGTATCCGAAAAGTATTATATGGGTATTCTGAATAAATGAACAAATCCCATAATTATTATTTTACGCGTCCCAATATTTTATGGGAGTACCTATTTTAATTTATGGGTAGAATTATTGAGTAATTTGGTACAAAAGTTGGAGTTTTCGGATATAGAAAGTGAATTTTTCGGGTATTGTTTATTGTGTTATTTCATTTGGAGACCAAATTATTTCCTGAGCCAATGGGAGAGGGGATATGTGCCGACATCATGTTGGGCACTCACAAAATTCAATGTATTGAATTTCAAATTGGTGCAACATCTCTCTCTACTTCATTTTCTAGGTGTTTGGGTGGAACACCCATTTCATTTCTCTCCCTCCTCTCCCGAAGCAAATGTTCAGCCCTTGTTACTTTCCATTCTCTCCCAATCCTTCCAAATTGGTTCTGCAGAAAATAGAAGAGAGAGAGAGAGAGAAAGCATTGAAGGAAGAAGAAGAAGAACCATTGGAAGAAGAAGAGAAGAAGTGAGGAGTTCGGGAGGAAGAAGGAAGAGAAGAGAAGAGGAGTCAAGCCAACGAAGCTCCAAGCAAGTTTCTTAACATCTAGAAATGATTTACAGAGGTAAATCACAACCCTCAAACCATCTCTCTTCCATTTCCTCCATTGTTAAGTTTTTAAACTTTTCAAGCTTTTGTGATGGATTTTGAGTTTTCTTGCGATTTTTATTGTTGTTGTTGGTTGGGGTTGCTTAATAATGTTGCCAAGAGACTTTGTAAGCCATTTATAACATTAAAGTGGAACAAAAACAAAGAAAATCCGTACCTATGCTTAAGGAGGATGAAGAAGATGAAAAATAATGAATTTTGGACAAATGGACCATTTGTACGAATTTTAGAGGACATGTAGCTATGATTTCCGATTTGGTTAATTTGTTTGTTGGTATGATGTTATATTTCCATGGGTTATGAGAATAACCAAGTTGGAATGGATTGAAAAGGTGTAAAAACAAAGATTTGATGATGATTTTGGTGAAAAACACCAAGAACACGAAAACAGAGCGCGAGTTGATACTGTGACCTAAGATTTGGCCATGTTAATGTCAATGGATGACTCTGAATTTTTGATATGTTGTAGCTCTATGTCTTAGGAGTCCATAGAGTCCGAAACGGACCAATTTGAATGTGTATAGAAGGAGTTATGGTGATTGGAAGCAAAGTATGTCTAGAACCCGAAAACAGGGCATAAAACCGAGTATGGGCGTGCGTACGCTGCCCTTACGCTGATGCTACAAATGCTTTGGGCGTACGTATGCCGGTCATAGGCATGTTTTGGGCGTAGCTACGCCGGGCCAAGTTTAGGCCAGAATCAGCTTTAACGTCCTTTACTAAAATAGGCATAACTTTCTCATACGAACTCGAATTTAGGTGATTCAAGAAGATTCAGAAAGAGGAAGAGTAGACCTACAACTTTCGTTCTTTGCGTTTTTCTATTTGAGGTCTGTAGCATGGCCTAAATTGGCCATTTATAGGACTGATGTGTAATTGGGGGCAATCAGATGGTGTCGGGCATACGCGTAAGCACATGTAATACTCCCGAGAACGCAAAATGATGTTCTAAGTTTTAAAACATGAACGTTATGTATTATAATAATACTCATCATTAACCAATGAGTATTAGATAAATCGAATGACGTGCTAGACGTACACAATTGCGTGTTGCTTGGGCGTTCGAATAGGCAAGTGTGGCGCACTGACGTGAAACATCGTAACACCATAACTAGTGTATATAATCTTGTTTACTATTGTATTTCTAATAAGAATTGAATATTATAGAGTGTTATAACCCAATGTATGAGCATGCTAAGTACATGCAAAAGAGGCGAATTAGGCGTGCGACGTGTAAACGTCGAAACGCCGTGTAAAGTGTTAATGAATTTTAATAGTGATTCGAGTTAAACAAAACGAACATTATAATGAAGTGAGATTATATTAATGTGAACCAATATATGAAGCCTTTTTAGTGGCTAATTGGTGTTTTATTGTTAAATAAATTGTGTAGGATATGTGAAGGACCAGCCATCATAATTTAGCAAGGAACTCTTAAGGCAAGTTCTTTCAGTAACTTGTTGACTAGTTTAAATGTATTGATGTATATGAATTGATTGCTAAATCTTCTACTGTTGTGTGAATTATTTTTGAGCATGATTAAAGTGTGCACAATGTGCAAATATGTGACTATATTGTTTTATGTGGAACTCGAATTATTGTAAATATACAACGTGAGATGCATGAGGTATGCTATGAGATGCATGATGCATATATATAGATGAATTGCATAAGATTTATTATGCATGAGTAAGATGCATAGTATGAGAATAATGATGAATGGATAAAATGCAAACTTATGTGTTATGTGAAGCATGAAATGTGAAAACTGTTAGTTCTTGCTGAGCCGCCGTGCTCATTCTTGCAAAAATAAAACTTTTGCAGATTTAAGATGCAATGCGATTATCTTGATATCGTGATGATAAGGATTAGAGGGGCATGGAAACAAGAAGGTTGCTAAATGTCCCTTTATTAT
The DNA here is from genome assembly GCA_034770075.1 of Aralia elata. Taxonomy (NCBI): domain Eukaryota; kingdom Viridiplantae; phylum Streptophyta; class Magnoliopsida; order Apiales; family Araliaceae; genus Aralia; species Aralia elata. The sequence goes on from CM068385.1 coordinate 38,758,832, forward strand.
AATTATTTAGCTGTGATGACGGTATATGATATACGTGAATTTAACTATGTAAACCTTGAGTTAGAAATGAAGGTTATCCATTATAATATTTATGATGTGATTCTGTTAGTTACTTGTTATAGTAAACTACAAGGATGCTGATGACGTATAAAGGACATTTCTATAATGAATGTATAATTGTTGGATAACTTTGCGTGCGTATATTCGTGGATTGACTAAAGTCAGAATCCGAACTTTGTGTTCATATAGGAGATTTTGTAAATGATCAATGGTATTTATTCAACCTTGATCATAAGTGTTTAAGTTAAATGTTACGAAACCTGAGATTGAGAAGAGTTTGAGGTAATAATTGTTAATGCTTGTATTGATATGACTGTTATATATACAACATGAGTAGTATTAAATTGGTAATGTTTATTAAATGATGTTTTAGTTATGGTTCTGAGGCTTGGGACGATAATATTTATATTATATCAATGTAAATATTTTTTTTATTTCGCATTAAGTTATTCATAGTATGATGTACGAGTTGCACAGTGATGCACCGAATTCGTGGATAAGGTAACCCGGATTTGGGGGGCGTCACATGTTGGTATCAAAGCTATAGGTTATAAACCTTAGGTGAGAGAACCTTAGGCTATAACCTGAAGATAGAAAGATGATAATGATAAAGAATAATCTCGGACAGAGTTTGAGCGACGAGGAATAAATTTAGAAAAAAAAATTCCTAAAGAAAGGAATTAACATATATATGAGGAGATTCAAAGAAGAATGGCGAAGAGTTATGAAAGACAAGAATTTGGAGTTACCTGACTCTAGTAATATAGATGATAAGTATTGATAAATAGACGAGATCTATAAGGTGTAGAGGCATAAAAATCATATATTATGATTAGAGAGAAGAGTATAGAAGATCGTAATGTAAAACGATTGTAGAAGTAAGATCACCAAGTGATTGGATTAAGTCATAGAATGGCAGATGATCAATTGAATGCTTGACAATTTTAGTTCAATGCTATAGATAGATGGTACTATGAGATAATACGAGTAAAACTCGGAAAGAGTTATGGATGATGAAATATGAATTAAATTCTTGTTGAGCAATGAGTAAGCTAGGATTGGGGGTGATTTCAATTGAGAACTCATGTTAGTGGCTGAGTTGTACAATTCCTTGTATGGGCGGGGAATTCGTGCTTGGTTTGAGAACCACTTAGCTTTCTATATCGGTATAGTGGTTGAGTTGAACAATTCCTTGTATGGGCGGGGAATTTGTGTTTGGTGTAACAATCGCTTAGCTTCCTATATTGATTAGTGGCCGAGTTGATCGATTCCTTGTATGGGCAGGGGATTGTGATGGGTTCGACAATCACTTAGCTTCCTATATTGATAATCGTTGGAACCTGGTATCGTGCTATCGCTATACGTATGACGAGAAGGTGATTCTTTTCTCATATTTATATTTGATAGTTAGAGAATAATAAGATTAGGTGCGAGTTCTTGAAACTCATACTTATGGTAAGTTCGTGACTCATAATCATATGGTATGTTTTGAACCCCTCAGCGTATGGACAGTCCTTGATTTGTTCTTGGACTACGTATTGCTAGGACAAGTTTCTAAACTCATATTATTGTGGCAAGTTCATGAACTCATAATGTGTGGTAAGTTGATGAACTATATTGGGGTATAGGAAAGTTATAGAGCGAGAATTGTGAATTCTCAAAATGATGAGCATTGGTGATGTTAGAAATAGATAGAATTATTAAGTAATGATGTAGTGAAGGGAAATTGAAGTTAATAAGGAGACATGGATATTCCAAATCTTCTAGCTATGCTAGACTTCAAAATTTATTGACTTCGTGTTGACAATTGCACTTTTGCTCTTCGAAAAATGTATGGGGCCAGATTTCTGGACCAAGAATTTTTTTAAATGTACTATTATTCATATGTCTATGCTAATAGTTTTGGCTAGACAAAGTTAATTTGAAAATATCAAAATGTATTTTTTAAAATGTCATCAATGCATCATGGAACCTGGTGTAGAATGACAGATGATGGAGTCATCAATGCAGATTAACCTAGTGTTGGATGTGATCATAGGATCGTCAACCCACTATGGTATGATGTAGTATGACAAAGTCACAAAATGACGGAATCCTAACACACTGTTGTAACAGTGCAGTATTATGACGTTATAAAAGGATTTTTGTTTTCTGTAAAGTATGAAAAAGTATGCCAATTGAGTTGGCTAAAATATTTTGATTGATGTTCGAACCGTTGATGTGAGTCTAAGCTATTTGATTCGGCTAGATGAATGTTGAAATGTGATTATGAAATTCGAGAATTCTTTGACAATGTTTTCCAAACCAAATTATTTTGGTGCAGGCTTTTATATCTGCTGAGATGAACAACCCTCATAGCAGGGGAAACAATATGTATGTCGGGGGACCGACACGCGCGCGAACAATATGTAAAAAGGGGTTATGCATGACCTCGGGTACAGTAGGCTGATCACCTATTATATTAGTATGTTTGGTTATCATATGGATTTCTGGTGATTCTAGTATGTTGGGTTATCAGATGAATTTCTGGTGATTCTAGTATGTTGGGTTATCAGATGAATTTCTGGTGATTCTAGTATGTGTTCTTGGACCTTAATGACCACTTAGCATCCAATATTGGTAATTCATGTAAGAGGTAAGTGCCATGGTGTCCACCCAATGATTCATACCACTTCACAATTATCGAACAATTACTGAAGACTCCTGAAAGATATTCCATTATTCCAGAAACTGAATGTTAAAAGGGTGATTTTCCCTAGAAAGAAGTAGTCGTAGAATGTGACGATTCTAAATGAATCCTTGAAAGAGGAAAAAGTAAAGCTTTGTTGAAAATCTGTATGAATGAATGATATGAGCATGGTAGCAATTATGAGATTAATATTTCCTATAAGAAACAGATGAAATTCTAAAAAGAAGGAGCGAACTTCTTAGAAAGAATGATGAGTAGAATGAGCAAATATGATTCAGCTATAATTTCGAGGACGAAATGCTTAGAAGAATGAGTGAATGTAATATCCCGAGTGTTTATGAGTTAGTAAATCATGATATTAAATTATTATGATGATTGTGATATACAATGATCCTTAGAAAAGGAAATTAATGTGTTAAAGGAAGGATAATACTCAGATATAATTGAGTTGGTAAAGGTTATAGAATAAAACCTACGAGAATTTGTTGAGGAATAAGGGATTAAATAGGTAATGTAAAACCTATGATATAGTAATGCGTTGAAAGAATTCAACAACAAAATTCTGGAAGAAGGTTTACGCAAACCGAGTAAGAGGTTTGATATTTGTGATTCCGAGGACGGAATCCTTATAAGGAAGGAAGGATTTGACAACCCGGATTTTTGAGAATAATTATAATAAGAATTTAATATAGAGTAATTCTTATTATGATTCAAGTTTGCATATATATGTGTTATATATATATATATTTATGTGATTTATTTGGTGAGCTTAATATGTATATATATAAATGTGATCCTTAGCCTGCGCAACAGCTCTAGTGTTGTCACAGAATAAAGGTATGGCTCCTCTAATGCTAGGAACCACTCCAAGTTCAGTTATGAACTTCTTCATCCAAACAGCTTCCTTTATAGCTTCACTTGCAGCTATGTACTCTGCCTCTGTCACTGAATTAGCAACTGTTTGCTGCTTGGAACTTTTCCAACTCACTGCGCCACCGTTTAAGGTAAACACGTACCCTGAAACGGATTTACTGTCATCTTGGTCCATTTGAAAACTTGAGTCTGTATAGCCTTCTAGTTTCAATTCAGACCCATCATAGACAAGAAATAAATCCTTAGTTCTTCTTAAGTACTTTATGATGTTTTTCACTGCCTTCCAGTGCTCTTCTCCTAGATTCGACTGATATCTGCTTGTTACACTCAGGTGTCTTTGGGGCCTATTTCTTGGAGAGATGTATTCCATGGCTCATCGGCATGAGACCTCTCTTGGAATCTTCCATGCTAAACTTCTTTAGCATCGAGTCAATGTACTTTCCTTGGGTCAAGCCAAGCATCCTTTAAGATCTATCTCTATAGATCTTTATCCCCAAAATATAGGATGCCTCACCCAAGTCCTTCATGGAAAAGTATTTAGATAACCAAATTTTAATCGACTGTAGCATAGGAACATCATTCCCTATTAGTAATATATCATCAACATATAATACAAGGAATGAAACAGCTCTCCCACTAACCTTCTTGTACACACAAGGTTCATCCTCATTTTTGATAAAATCAAACATTTTGATTATCTCATCAAAACAGATGTTCCATCTTCGAGAAGCTTGCTTCAATCCATAAATGGATCGTTGTAGCTTACAAAATTGGTTTGTTCCAACCGTTGAAACAAAACCCTCTGGCTGTATCATATATACATTTTCCTCAAGCTCTACATTGAGAAGGCCGTTTTCACGTCCATTTGTCAGATTTCGTAGTCATAATAAGCTGCAATTGCAAGCAAAATCCGAATGGACTTGAGCATAGCTACTGGTGAGAAGGTTTCATCATAGTCAACTCCTTGTCTTTATTTGAAACCTTTTGCAACCAGTCGGGCCTTATAGGTCTCTACCTTTCCATCTGTTCCAGTCTTTTTCTTAAAGACCCATTTACACCCAATAGGCTTAATGCCCTCAGGTGGTGAAACCAAAGTCCATACTTGGTTTTCATACATGGAGTCCATCTCGGATTTCATGGCTTCTAGCCATTTCTCTAAGTCTTTACTACTCATAGCCTCTTCGTAAGTCAATGGATAATCATCATCTATGATGCGTACCTCATCATCATCCTCTATGATGAATCCATACCTATCAGGTATCTTCGGTACTCTTCCAGATTTACGAATAGGTTGTGGTATTCTTCTACTTGGTCAGGTACCTGACTTTGATTCGTAGTATTTTGTGGTTCTTAAATTTCTTCAAGATATATTTTACTCCCACTGACCCCTTCAAGGATAAACTCCTTTTCCAAGAAGGCAACGTGTTTTGCAACAAACACCTTTTGATCAGTAGGATGATAGAAATAATATCCTGAGGTTTCTTTAGGGTATCCCACGAATCTACATTTGTCAGATCTACTCTTCAGCTTATCATGCTCAAACCTTTTGACATAAGTTGGACAACCCCAAGTCTTAACATGTTTAAGATTTGGTTTTCTCCCTGTCCATAACTCATATGGAGTCTTTGGGACGGATTTGGTAGGTACCTTGTTAAGTAGGTATGCAGCCGATTCTAGGACATAACCCCAGAAGGATACTGGAAGGTTGGTAAAACTCATCATGGAATGAACCATGTCCAACAATGTTCGATTTCTCCTTTCAGATAGACCATTCAACTGTGGTGTCCCTGGTGGAGTCCATTGTGAGATTATACCATTTTTTTGAGACAATTGAGAAACTCATTGGTTAAGTATTCCCCTCCTCGATCCGATCGAAGAATCTTAATACTCTTACCAGTTTGCTTCTCTACTTCATTTCTGAATTCTTTGAACTTTTCAAACGATTCAGATTTGTATTTAATTAAATACACATATCCAAATCTAGAATGATCATCAGTGAAAGTAATAAAATAAGAATACCCTCCTCGTGCATTCGTTGTCATAGGTCCACATACGTCTGTGTGTACCAATGCTAACAACTCTGTAACTCTTTCTCCTTTTCCACTAAAAGGGGATTTAGTCATCTTACCCATGAGACAAGATTCACAAGTTGGATATGATTCGTAATCAGATAGCTCTAAAAGCTCATCTTTATGCAACTTGGTTAATCTTGTTTCATTGATATGACCGAGTCTACAGTGCCACATAAAGGTATAATTAACATCATCTCTTTTTTTTTCTTAGTTTGTTCAATTTGAAGTATATTTTCATGCAAGTCAAGTATGTAAAGTCCATTCAGTAAATTGCCAACACCATTTAAAACATTTTTATTATAAATAGAACAATTGTTGTTCTTTATTATAATATCAAAACCATCCATATCCAATACAGAAATTGAAATAATGTTTCTAATGAGTGTTGGAACATAATAACAATTATTTAAACTAATGGACTTTCCCGTAGGCAGTGCTAAACAATAAGTTCCTACAGCTAATGCAGCAACCTTTGCTCCATTTCCCACTCGTAGGACGACTTCATCCTTGTTCAGCTTTCTACTTCTGCTTAGTCCCTGCATATTATTACATATGTGAGAGCCACAGCCGGTATCCAATACCCAAGTAGAATTTTGACTTTCAGAAAAATTAATTTGAATCATGAACAAACCTAGATCGGAAGTCGAAGCTTCTCCAAGCCTCTTTGGTCCGCAAGATACTCCTTCCAGTTCCTCTTCCAATGTCTTGGCTTGTTGCAATGGTAGCAAATTCCTTTACTATCAGGATCGGGTTTCTTTTTATCCTTTCCCTTAGCCTTCTTGTTTTTCTTCTTTTCAGAAGATACCTTGGGCCTCTTCCTTTTCTTGGAAGAATCATCCACTAGTAAGACTTGGTTCTTGTTAGATGAGAAGTGACCTTCAGCAGTTTTCAGCATGTTAAGTAACTCAGGCAAGCTGATGTCCAACTTATTCATGTGAAAATTCACAACAAATTGTGAAAAGGTGTCCAGGAGTGACTGCAAGATCAAATCTTGACTTAACTCTCCATCCATCACGAACCCAAACTATCCAAGTTGTTCAATCAATTGATCATCTTAAGAACATGAGTCTCAACGATAATGCCCTCGGTCATACGAGATCGGAAGAGCTCCTTAGATATCTGATATCTAACAGTCCTACTTTGTTCACCATACAACTCCTTGAGGTGCAACAATATAGTAGGAGCATCCATAGTTTCATGCTGACGCTGAAGCTCGTTACTCATGTATGCGAGCATGGTGCATTGAGCCAAGATTGCATTATCTTGCCACTTTCTGAAAGTAGCAATCTCCTCCTCAAAGGTTGTTTCTGCAACATTTACAGGGACTGGTGAATTTAGGACATAAGAAATCTTTTCAGCAGTGAGAACAATTCTCAGATTCCTTAACCGGTCCATGTAATTCGGTCCGGTCAGTTTGTTAGCATCAAGTATGCTACACAGTGATAATGAGTTTGACATTTTTAAATTCTGCATGTGAAATAAACAACATTTTAACATACATTCATTTTATTAATCATCAAAATAAATTAGGTATTTATTTAAATTGGTATCTCTCACTTTTTCATCAAACTATACTACCCTTATTATATAGTTCGGCAATTCTAATTAAAAATTTGCTAGTGAGACTAAGGATCCCATTTCAAATGTATATAGTCTTGTGGTGACACAACAAACGATATATAAATAAATAGGTAGACAACTATTGTCAATTACGTCACTATGTACCTCCTTGTATTTTGCCTCTTAGATTATTTTGATCAAGTGGTGACACATCCGAATCAAAATTATCCAAGTTAAGTCCATCCTAGCACTTCCATATATGTGAAGAGAAAAATACCGTCCTTGTGGTGACACAACAAAATAGTAATGTTCAATTCCTTAATAAGCATCAAATGTGATAAGGCAACATCTTAAATATTTAATACTTGCCTTGTGGTGACACAACAAACTCATATTAAACATTTAATACTCTATTGCTTTACCATGCTAGAAGGCGACATTCGATATTTTGAATATCTTTGAACGCTTAGGACTTAATATGATTTCTTTGAGGGGTTTGTTATTATTTGTCTCATCTTGTTTAGCGCGCATGCACACACACACACACATATGTATATATAGTGAGCATGTACATATAGAATACTATATTCTACCCGGATTGATTATGGACTTTTATTCTAGTTTGGTTCATTAGAGCCACCAAGTGAACCAAAAGGTCAAACCTAGGGTGCAAGAATTAAATTTAAATATAACTATTACATTTAAACCCGGGTTCCATTACAAACGGATCTTCAAGCACTCCCTGCTCCTTTGTCTCTAATTCTTCAAAATTAATTCTAACTATTCCTATTACATAAACTATTTAAAATAAATAGAAACCTTGATCAGCAGTCAAGGGAAAGTATATAGGAGGGAGATAGAATTTACATTAAGAAAAGTTAGAGAAGACGAGGTACGCAGACCCCATTTATAAAAACTCAGACATTCAAGTATCCTCTAAAATAATTCCAATCACACATTGGTCAATAGTCCATAATCAATTCCTATTTATTATCATACATATCTCCATATGCATCAATAAATAACATTCATCTTATGAATAATAAAACCATTCCATACATGCATTGATATCAATTAATGGGCAAAAGTTTTGCGAATATTTAGTTTTTGAAATAAAATAAACTCTTTTATTTTAATCAAAAAACCAAATCCAAATTAAACTCCTTTAATTTTAGCAACCTGAAATCCTATTCCAGATAAAATAAACATCTCTATTTTAAACTTTTATCAATTAAATAAACCATTTATTTTAATTGAAGAAAAAAAAACAATTTTCTTAAACCTGCAGACCGGCGCGGCCGCGCTCCAAATTGAACTAGGAGCGGTGCGGCCGCGCTGCACCCCTAGAAACGTTTTTTGGGTTCAGGCGCGACCGCGCTCCAGAATGAACTAGAAGCGGCGCGGCCGCGCTGCGATGTAAATTCAGGAAAAAAATTTCTGCCCAAAAATTCGATCGTATCACATATCAATTCATACATGGAATCATCAAAATCAATAATTAACACAAGGATTAGGCTCTGATACCACTGTTAGGTTTGTATATAACGCAAGCATGCAATCAAATTACATAAATAGGGCGGAAGCGTGATAAAACATATTTTAAATTTTTAATACAAACTATCACCATGATCTATCCTTGTGTTCAATTATCAATTAAACGAAAGATAAAGAGAATAAGAATTATACCCTCGTAGATCAAAGCTTTCTCGGGTACAAGTTCAACTCCTAGTCCTTCGTGTTCTCCTCGAATTCTACTAATGAGATTCCCTCCTTTGATCAACGTTAGCCATCCAAGTGTTTGGCCTATAGAGGTGATCCACCAAGGAAGAATAGGTATTCAAGAAGTTAGGTGTTGGCAAAACCCTAGTTTCTATCTCTATAGAAATTGCAAGTACTCTCCACAATCTAATGCAAGAGTGCGTAACCCTAATCTATGATAAGACTCCTCTTATTTATAGATGTAGGAGTAACCCTTCCCTAAACTATTTAGGATTAGGGTTTCTATTATAATTAAACTCCTTTAATTAATTATGCTCCTGATCCAATTAGGAATTTATGAGAGAGTACTTCTATTAATTAATTCTAAATCTCTATTAGGAATTAAATAATATTAATAGTAATAATAATAATAAGACTCCTCTTATTAATTTATATTTAATATTTCCAAAATATTAAGTTATTTAATTTATTCTATCTCCATAGACTAAATTAAATACACTTAACTTATTATTACAATTATTCCATTTACTTCTTAAATAAATATTTTTCCTTTTGCGGTGTGACCCTTTAGGTTCTCCATATTAAACCGGTTGTGAATAAATCAATTAGAACAATTCTAATTATATTTAAATAAATAAATTAAACTATTTAATTCATTTAAATAAATAATATTTATTCTACAATAAGGGTAAGTCTCCTTAGCGATCAACGACTTTCCAAATAATATAGACTTCAACATTAATCATAAAAGAACCTTTCAGTGCATAGTTACCGTACAATTCAATCCTTCGACCGTACAATGTCCCAATTAAATATAAGACATGGAATTTCTGTCAAGTCTTATTTTATTTAATTATATGTATTTTGATTCCCAAATGCACAACTCTAAATAATGCAAATTAGAAACTCCTTTCTAATTTCATTCTGCCTTGGCCAAGGACTACTGAGTTGTCATTTATCGAATTATATAGGACATTCACATCTTTTACTAAACGAGGTAGATTATTTGTTGATCTTTCACCTATCTCCATGTACAACTTATTATACCCAATTATACCCTTTGATATACCCTAACTAAAGGTCTTAAGGAACATGTTAAAGTATAACTCATCATACACAAGATACTATGATGATCTCGAGTCCAAGGATCACTTGTACTACTATCACTAGAGGAATTCCTATTGACAGGTGAGTAAAACTCCATTAGGTATTCCTTAGCGAGCCACGTTCAATGTACTTATTCTCCAATAAGCATCTACATACTTGCTTTAGTGTTTCCACACAAATGATTATGAGATCAATCATCCTCTTCATAAGAGCAAACAATGTATGTACTAATCTATCCAGATTAACTAATCCCCTTTTTAATAATCCAATGATTAGGAACGATTTTAGTTTGTGAGCTATTTAGAATTTAGATCTCATTAGCATAATCACCATCATGATTCTAAAAGCATTGCTCAAAACTATGGGTTTATAACATATAATATAACAACACTATGTAGATAATGTAAAATGCCTTTTAAGAAAATCAATTCTTTTATTAATAAATGAATAAGATTACAAAGTATATGCTACATCATATCAAATATGATTGGCTTGTGTGCATACTACTTTCATTCTCATCATATCTCCTTCCTTGTCCTTCTTCTTCGCCGGCGTTCTTCTTCTCTCTTCTTTGTGGCTACAACAATTGTGACAACCCGGATTTTTGAGAATAATTATAATAAGAATTTAATATAAAATAATTCTTATTATGAGTCGCGTTTGAATATATATGTGTTATATATATTTATGTGATTAAATAGATGAGCTTAATATGTATATATATAAATGTGAAATATATACATAGATTCGAAATGAATGAGTTAATAGTTAATTATTGCAACGATCGCGAGTCATGGGTAGCTTGATAATTCGAGCTTATGAATATTATTGAATAAAATAGACTTTTATTGATAATATTATGTGGTAAGTGTTTAAAGGTTATATTATGACCTAGATTATGTGTAGACGATGATTAGTATGTATGAAAGTTTTCGTACAAGCTAATTTGGCGGTTTCGTGCATTATCGCTAGAGTACTATTTATTGGATTAAATAAATAGTTGAAGGATAATATTAATGGACGAGTTATTTATTGTAAAGACGCTAACCCAAAATATGGGTGAGATATATGTACATTGAGGTATATGATTATGGAGAGTTAATCGTAAAGAGCAGCGATCGTGAACCGTGAATACCCTTGTAATTTTGGGTTTATTAATATTATTAAATGGATTAAATATTATTTTTTATGTGATGTCCTTTAAGGTTATTTTATAACCTAGATGATGTCAATGTATGAAGATTTAGGTGTTATTGAATCGTATGAGTGAATAATTGATTTTGCGAAAGATCGCAAAATCACTATTTACGGGGCACGTTTCCCGAGGCACTATTTACGCCATAAAATTTTTGTGTCTTTTTCGATGTTGAATAGTTTCATAAATACGTGTATGCGTAGGAATAATTTTTCCAAGTGTCAGAAATTTTATTTGAGCTGATACGTGATTTTATCCGTATCCGAAAGGTATTATATGGGTGTTCCGAATAAATGGACAAATCCCATAATAATTATTTTTATGCATCCCAATAATTATGGGAGTACCCATTTTAATTTTGGGTAGGGTTATTTACCAGTTTTGGTACAAAAGTGGGAGTTTACGGGTATATTTTTGGTGTATTTGGGTATTTATTTTGGCTTGTCACTCCAAGAGGGAACCAATCCCTCATTTTGGACCAATCAAATTGCAAGGAGGGAGAGCTATTGCCGGCAATGTTGAAAAATTGGCCACCTTGAGCCATTAAACCACAAACTCATTTTTCTTCCCAAATTTACTCCTCCACTCTCCCAAATAATTCAACAACTTCATTCCTCTATTGCAAACCATCAGCTCCCCATTCAAACCCATTTCAAATTCTGCAAAGAGAGAGAGTGAGAGTGAGAGAGCTCGCCGGAAAAAGGAGGAGGAGTAGCCGGAAGTTCGCCGGAAAAAGGAAGGAGGAAGAAGAAGGAGGCACGGGAGGAAGAAGAAGAGAATCCAAGCAAGGAAGACCTTCAAAATAAATCCTAGCCGAGCTTCTTAATCATTTAGGAAGGATTTATAGAGGTAAACACCAATCAAATCCTTTCCATTCGATTTCTTATTGAGTTTTTCAAGTTTTTCTTAGTTTTGAGCTCTTAAGCTTGTGGGTCGGATTTGTGGCGATTCTTGGTGTTTTTGTTTGTGGTGATTGTTTGTAAATGTTGTTAAAAGGTTATATAAGCCATTAATAACATCAAAGTGGAACAAAAACGCAAGAAATCTGTACCTATGCTTAAGGAGGATGAAGAACATGAAGAACAATGAACTTTGGACATGAACTTGGACATTTGGACGATTTAGAGGACTTTGTAGCTATGATTTTGTGTTTGTTTAATTCGTTTGTTGTTATGATATTGTATTTCCATGGGTTATGAGTTTAACCCAGTTGGAATGGAGTAAAAAGGGATTAAAACGAAGTTTTGGTGATGATTTTGGTGAAGAACACCAAGAACACCAAGAACACGAAAATATAACATGAGTTGATACTTTGGCCTAAGATTTGGCCATGTTAATGTTGATTAATAACTCTAAATTTTTTATATGTTGTAGCCCTATGTCTTAGGAGTCCATAGAGTCCGGAACGGACCAATTTGCAGGTGTATAGAAGAAGTTATGGAGGTTGGAGTGAGAAAAGGTCGGATTGCACGAAGGTGGCAAGTCTGCAATTCTGGGCATTGGCGCAGCCTCGCTGATCCTCACCGAGGCCTTGCCAAGCCCGCTGGTCATTGGCGCAGCCTCGCTGCTCCTCACGGAGGCCTCGCTGCCCTGATTGGCGCAGCCTCGCTGATTCTCACCGAGGCCCCGCCGACTGCCTGTATCCAAAATTTCCAGCATGAACACCTTTTAGTAAAATGACCATAACTTTCTCATACGAACTCGGATTAGGGCGATTCAAGATGATACAGAAAGCTTAGAGATAGACCTACAACTTCCAATAATTAGAATTGAAATTTACTTTCTGGATGAATTCTAAAATTGACCATCTTTGGAACTATTGTGCGATTGGAGACAATCGGAGGGCGTTGGACATGCACGTGTGCAATGTGTAATGTTTTCGATGCTATGTTATGATGTTCTAAGTTCTAAAATATGATTATTATGATTTATAATGATACTTAATATTAACCATTGGGTATTAAACAATTCGAGTGAGCGTGCTAAGCGTACGCAATCGCGTGTCACTTGGGCGTTCGAATAGGCAAGTGTGGCGTATGGACGTGCAAACGTCGTAACGCCGTAACAAGTGTGTATAACCTTGTTTAATATGTTGTTTCTAATAATAATGAAACATGATAGAGTGTTATAACCCAATGTATGAGCATGCTAAACGTGTCAAAAAGAGGTGAATTAGGCGTGTGACGTATAAATGTCGAAACGCCGTGTAAAGTGTTAATGAACTTAAATAGTGTTTCGATTTAAACAAAACGAACATTATAAGATATGAAATGGGTTTATAATGTAAACCATTATATGAAGCCTTTTTAGTGGCTAATTGGTATTTTATTGTTAAATAAATTATGTAGGATATTTGAAGGACGAGCCATCATAATTTGGCAAGGAACGCTTAAGGCAAGTTCTTTCAGTAACTTGTTAACTTGTTTAAATGTATTGATGTACATGACTTGATTACTAAATCTTTCACTATTATGTGGATTATATGAGAGCATGATTAAAGTGTGCATAATGTGCAATTATGTGACTATATTGTTCTATGTGGAACTTGAATTATTGTAAATATACAATGTGAGATGCATGAAGTATGGTATGAGATACATGATGCATATATATGGATGAATTGCATAAGATTTATAATGCGTGAGTAAGATGCATAGTATGAGGATCATGGTGCATGGATAAAATGCAAACTTATGTGTTACGTGAAGCATGAAATGTGAAAACTGTCAGTTCTTGCTGAGCCGTCGTGCTCATTCTTGCAAAAATAAAACTTTTGCAGATTTACGATGCAATACAATTATCTTGATATCGTGATGATAAGGATTAGAGGCGCATGGAAACAGGGAAGGTCCCTAAATGTCCCTTTACTGTAATTATTTAGCTATGATGACGGTATATGATGTACGTAAATTTGACTATGTAAACCCTGAGTTAGAAATGAAGGTTATCCATTATAGTATTTATGATGTGATTATGTTAGTTACTTGTTATAGTAAACTACAAGGATGTCGATGTTGTATAAAGGACATTTTTATAACGAATGTATTGGTTATTGAATAACCTTGCGAATATTCAGGGATTGGATAAAGTCAGAATCTGAACCTTGCGTTCACACATGAGATATTGTAAAGGATCATGGTATTTATTTAACCTTGGTCATAAATGTTTTATTTAAGGTCTTCGTGCCTGGGATTAGATGAGGATATGTTGTTATATTATTGTAATTACATACTTTTAGTAAGCCTATGTTGTATGGGTAGTACCGTGACGTGCTGGAATCGGGTTCAAGGTAAGACCCGAGTTTCGGGGGCGTTACAGTACTACCCATACAACATAGGCTTACTAAAAGTATGTAATTACAATAATATAACAACATATCCTCATCTAATCCCAGGCACGAAGACCTTAAATAAAACATTTATGACCAAGGTTAAGTAAATACCATGATCCTTTACAATATCTCATGTGTGAACGCAAGGTTCAAATTCTGACTTTATCCAATCCCTGAATATTCGCAAGGTTATTCAATAACCAATACATTCGTTATAAAAATGTCCTTTATACAACATCGACATCCTTGTAGTTTACTATAACAAGTAACTAACATAATCACATGATATTAAATTATTATGATATCCCGAATGTTTATGAGTTAGCAAATCATGATATTAAATTATTATGATGATTGTGGCATACAATGATCCTTATAAAAGGAAATTGATGGGTTAAACATAGGATAATACTCAGAGATTAAATAGGTAATATGAAACCTATGTTATAGTAATACGTTAAAATTTATTCAACGATAAAATTTCGGAAGAAATTAGACGAAAACCGAGTAAGAGGTTTGATATTTGTGATTCCGAGGACGGAATCCTTATAAGGGGGGAAGGATGTGACAACCCGGATTTTTGAGAATAATTATAATAAGAATTTAATATAGAATAATTCTTATTATGAGTCGCGTTTGAATATATATGTGTTATATATATTTATGTGATTAAATAGATGAGCTTAATATGTATATATATAAATGTGAAATATATACATAGATTCGAAATGAATGAGTTAATAGTTAATTATTGCAACGATCGCGAGTCATGGGTAGCTTGATAATTCGAGCTTATGAATATTATTGAATAAAATAGACTTTTATTGATAATATTATGTGGTAAGTGTTTAAAGGTTATATTATGACCTAGATTATGTGTAGACGATGATTAGTATGTATGAAAGTTTTCGTACAAGCTAATTTGGCGGTTTCGAGCATTATCGCTAGAGTACTATTTATTGGATTAAATAAATAGTTGAAGGATAATATTAATGGACGAGTTATTTATTGTAAAGACGCTAACCCAAAATATGGGTGAGATATATGTACGTTGAGGTATATGATTATGGAGAGTTAATCGTAAAGAGCAGCGATCGTGAACCGTGAATACCCTTGTAATTTTGGGTTTATTAATATTATTAAATGGATTAAATATTATTTTTTATGTGATGTCCTTTAAGGTTATTTTATAACCTAGATGATGTCAATGTATGAAGATTTAGGTGTTATTGAATCGTATGAGTGAATAATTGATTTTGCGAAAGATCGCAAAATCACTATTTACGGGGCACGTTTCCCGAGGCACTATTTACGCCATAAAATTTTTGTGTCTTTTTCGATGTTGAATAGTTTCATAAATACGTGTATGCGTAGGAATAATTTTTCCAAGTGTCAGAAATTTTATTTGAGCTGATACGTGATTTTATCCGTATCCGAAAGGTATTATATGGGTGTTCCGAATAAATGGACAAATCCCATAATAATTATTTTTATGCATCCCAATAATTATGGGAGTACCCATTTTAATTTTAGGTAGGGTTATTTACCAGTTTTGGTACAAAAGTGGGAGTTTTCGGGTATATTTTTGGTGTATTTGGGTATTTATTTTGGCTTGTCACTCCAAGAGGGAACCAATCCCTCATTTTGGACCAATCAAATTGCAAGGAGGGAGAGCTATTGCCGGCAATGTTGAAAAATTGGCCACCTTGAGCCATTAAACCACAAACTCATTTTTCTTCCCAAATTTACTCCTCCACTCTCCCAAATAATTCAACAACTTCATTCCTCTATTGCAAACCATCAGCTCCCCATTCAAACCCATTTCAAATTCTGCAGAGAGAGAGAGTGAGAGTGAGAGAGCTCACCGAAAAAAGGAGGAGGAGTAGCCGGAAGTTCGCCGGAAAAAGGAAGGAGGAAGAAGAAGGAGGCACGGGAGGAAGAAGAAGAGAATCCAAGCAAGGAGGACCTTCAAAATAAATCCTAGCCGAGCTTCTTAATCATCTAGGAAGGATTTATAGAGGTAAACACCAATCAAATCCTTTCCATTCGATATCTTATTGAGTTTTTCAAGTTTTTCTTAATTTTGAGCTCTTAAGCTTGTGGGTCGGATTTGTGGCGATTCTTGGTGTTTTTGTTTGTGGTGATTGTTTGTAAATGTTGTTAAAAGGTTATATAAGCCATTAATAACATCAAAGTGGAACAAAAACGCAAGAAATCTGTACCTATGCTTAAGGAGGATGAAGAACATGAAGAACAATGAACTTTGGACATGAACTTGGACATTTGGACGATTTAGAGGACTTTGTAGCTATAATTTTGTGTTTGTTTAATTCGTTTGTTGTTATGATATTGTATTTCCATGGGTTATGAGTTTAACCCAGTTGGAATGGAGTAAAAAGGGATTAAAACGAAGTTTTGGTGATGATTTTGGTGAAGAACACTAAGAACACAAAGAACACGAAAATATAACATGAGTTGATACTTTGGCCTAAGATTTGGCCATGTTAATGTTGATGAATAACTCTAAATTTTTTATATGTTGTAGCCCTATGTCTTAGGAGTCCATAGAGTCCGGAACGGACCAATTTGCAGGTGTATAGAAGAAGTTATGGAGGTTGGAGTGAGGAAAGGTCGGATTGCACGAAGGTGGCAAGTCTGCAATTCTGGGCATTGGCGCAGCCTCGCTGATCCTCACCGAGGCCTTGCCAAGCCCGCTGGTCATTGGCGCAGCCTCGCTGCTCCTCACGGAGGCCTCGCTGCCCTGATTGGCGCAGCCTCGCTGATTCTCACCGAGGCCCCGCCGACTGCCTGTATCCAAAATTTCCAGCATGAACACCTTTTAGTAAAATGACCATAACTTTCTCATACGAACTCGGATTAGGGCGATTCAAGATGATCCAGAAAGCTTAGAGATAGACCTACAACTTCCAATAATTAGAATTGAAATTTACTTTCTGGATGAATTCTAAAATTGACCATCTTTGGAACTATTGTGCGATTGGAGACAATCGGAGGGCGTTGGACATGCACGTGTGCAATGTGTAATGTTTTCGACGCTATGTTATGATGTTCTAAGTTCTAAAATATGATTATTATGATTTATAATGATACTTAATATTAACCATTGGGTATTAAACAATTCGAGTGAGCGTGCTAAGCGTACGCAATCGCGTGTCACTTGGGCGTTCGAATAGGCAAGTGTGGCGTATGGACGTGCAAACGTCGTAACGCCGTAACAAGTGTGTATAACCTTGTTTAATATTTTGTTTCTAATAATAATGAAACATGATAGAGTGTTATAACCCAATGTATGAGCATGCTAAACGTGTCAAAAAGAGGTGAATTAGGCGTGTGACGTATAAATGTCGAAACGCCGTGTAAAGTGTTAATGAACTTAAATAGTGTTTCGATTTAAACAAAACGAACATTATAAGATATGAAATGGGTTTATAATGTAAACCATTATATGAAGCCTTTTTAGCGGCTAATTGGTATTTTATTGTTAAATAAATTATGTAGGATATTTGAAGGACGAGCCATCATAATTTGGCAAGGAACGCTTAAGGCAAGTTCTTTCAGTAACTTGTTAACTTGTTTAAATGTATTGATGTACATGACTTGATTACTAAATCTTTCACTATTATGTGGATTATATGAGAGCATGATTAAAGTGTGCATAATGTGCAATTATGTGACTATATTGTTCTATGTGGAACTTGAATTATTGTAAATATACAATGTGAGATGCATGAAGTATGCTATGAGATACATGATGCATATATATGGATGAATTGCATAAGATTTATAATGCGTGAGTAAGATGCATAGTATGAGGATCATGGTGCATGGATAAAATGCAAACTTATGTGTTACGTGAAGCATGAAATGTGAAAACTGTCAGTTCTTGCTGAGCCGTCGTGCTCATTCTTGCAAAAATAAAACTTTTGCAGATTTACGATGCAATACAATTATCTTGATATCGTGATGATAAGGATTAGAGGCGCATGGAAACAGGAAGGTCCCTAAATGTCCCTTTACTGTAATTATTTAGCTATGATGACGGTATATGATGTACGTAAATTTGACTATGTAAACCCTGAGTTAGAAATGAAGGTTATCCATTATAGTATTTATGATGTGATTATGTTAGTTACTTGTTATAGTAAACTACAAGGATGTCGATGTTGTATAAAGGACATTTTTATAACGAATGTATTGGTTATTGAATAACCTTGCGAATATTCAGGGATTGGATAAAGTCAAAATCTGAACCTTGCGTTCACACATGAGATATTGTAAAGGATCATGGTATTTATTTAACCTTGGTCATAAATGTTTTATTTAAGGTCTTCGTGCCTGGGATTAGATGAGGATATGTTATTATATTATTGTAATTACATACTTTTAGTAAGCCTATGTTGTATGGGTAGTACCGTGACGTGCTGGAATCGGGTTCAAGGTAAGACCCGAGTTTTGGGGGCGTTACATAACCAGTTTATGCTTTCATATAAACTTTAACATGCCTTGACATATCACATATATCAATTTGATATTACAAATAACTTTTCATTCAACAGTTTATATCACGTTGTCACACAAAGCTTATAAACCACATATATATAACTTATAAAAATAACACATAAGAGTTAGAATACTTGCCTCGTATATCTTTTAAAGATAAATATAATGGTCTAAACGTTCGTCGTAAATCCTACACGATTATAAGTTCATGTAGACAAATAAGCGTTTAACGATTAAATCTTTTAAGTTTTATTTCGGGTATTATAACCGCTTATAAATAAGACTCTTTCTACTATATATCAAATAATTTCAGCATTATAACTGCATATAAAATGAATATTCATCAACTATATAAATTAAGCATTATAACTGTTTATAAAATGAATATTCGACTATTATATTTGAAATAAATCGGGCATTATAACTGTTTATAAAATGAATATTCGGCTATTATATTTGAGATAATTTCAGCATTATAACTACTTATAAAATGAATATTCTTACTATATACTTGAAGAAAATCGGACATAGTAACTGCTTATAAAAGCATATTTTCAACTTTATAAGAGAAATAAACTGGACATTATAACTGCTTGTAAATAGGACTTTTGTACTATATACATAAAATAATTTGGGTATTATAACTGCTTGTAAAATGCATAATTAGCTATAACTACGAATTGAAATCGAACATTATAACTACTAAGATGATTACCTCTTGAAGTTGCAAGCTTTAACTATTTCTTTGCAAGGCTTCAACACCTTAACTCACAAGAACTCTCTCTAAAGATTATAATAGCTTCTCAAGCTCTTGAAATACTTGTGAATTCTTAAAAATTTAGAAGAGAATGACTTGCTATTTATAGAAAACCAAAAGTTGGGGCATTTTGATCATTTCCCATCTGAACCATGGCTTATTACTATTTTGCCCTAACATATTCTTGGAATATTGTTGGCATATTCTTGGCATATTCTCTCAAAATATCTACCAAGCTCGACAATGTAGCTTGCAACTGAAAATATCTTCTAAGCTCGACAATGCAGCTTGCAATTGAAAATATCTTCTAAGCTCGACAATGCAGCTTGTCTCCGTAAGCACGACAAAGTAACTTGTCACCGTAAGCACGACAAAGCAGCTTGTTATTACGGATATATCCCCAAGCTCGTCAGTGAAAAATTTCGAAGCACGACGTTTTCTGCGTTTTCCTCGAAAATATTTTCAGATATAATTCATCGTTATACCCGAATAGTCACATAATACATAGTTTTGGGTCACTGAATTAACCTCTAACCATATACAATCGTATTTATATGCCTCATAAATATTCGGGGTATTACATTCACCCCTACTTTTAAGAATTTCGTCCTCGAAATTAACTTTATAAATAACTTTAGTCATTTAATATCATATTTATATGTTCTAAAAATATTTAGGATATTACATTCTCTCCTCCTTATAAGAATTTTGTCCTCGAAATTATCTCTAACTTAGTCTTCAATATGAATTTTCTTAATTCATCATTTCTCACATCAAATTCCTAATACTTAAATTAGGAAAAAAATGTTCAATCTAAACCTTTCCTTACACTAGGTTTTAAACCTTTAATCACACTCGACTTCTAATTTTATTTTTCTCTTACTGAGAATTCTTCTAATTTATATCGAGGGGTCAATCAAGACCTTGAACTGTTTCATATTCTATGGGTACTATATGACCCACAAGTTTAACAATCACCAGGATTGAAAAACACAATAGTCAGTACGTCAGGTGATCAGCCTATCGTACCACATGTGACGTATAACATAATAGTTTTAAAGACGCGATATGTTGCGTCTACCAGAATCATATGTCTATTCCAAAATTTTCTTATTGAAAGGGTTGTCTAGCCAAAACAATTGGCATTGACTTATCTTTAAACCATTCAAAACGTTTGAAAATCAATTTTATGACTGTATACCGCACCTTGCAAGAGTACGTTGATGGCTCATCATTTATCATACCACACTAGGTTAAATACTGTGTTGATGAAAAGTTCATTTTTATTTTTCATATTAAATCTGTCTAGCCAAAACAATTAGCATAGACCTATGAATAACATAGCTAAATCAATTTTAAGACTTTATCATGTCCATACAGATAACAATGTGTTAATCTTCACACCTCAAGCTACCGTGTGTTGATGATAAAAATCATTTTATCTTTTTCAAATTAACCCTGTCTAGCTTGAAAAATTAGCATAGACATAGGTTCAAAAAATTTTCAGTTCAATCGTTTGAACAATTCTTTTTCAAAGGCACCCAAGTGCGAATATACGCATGAATGTCTAGCATAGTTAGAAGATTTTGGAATACCCCTAATCCTCTATTATTTTTATTTTCCTTTAACCACACACAAGTTTTGCAAATATATAGTAATATAGTAAACTGATTGGTTGTAAAACCAAGTACAAACAAATATATCAGTTTCCCTTCTCATCAATACGGGATTAAAAGATCTTAGTGTCTATTAATCATTTTTAATACACCACTTTATGAAATTTCGTAGCCGCATCTCATAAGTCAGTTCGACTGACATATCATAGCCCTCGCCCATACAAAGGTTCGTTTGCTCAGTAACTAACATACAAATATCTTTAACACTATAGTTGGACATAACAACTAATAACTAATCAATATACATATGAGAAAAGAATCACCTTTTCAGAATATATATAAGGAATAGTTTGACACACGATTTCAATCTACTATCATGATAATCAGCTGAGTGTTTCCTTCACCCAAGAACTAATGAATCAGTTCCCCGTCTCATCCAAACTATCCCTAAATGATTTCATTTAGTGTGTAACCTACTTTGAAAACACTGACCATGAATCATTTGTACCAACAGTATAGTTAGATCGGTTCACTTACGCATATTAAACTCCTGCCCATTCAAGAGAGTCGTTTAACTCAGCTAACAACATAAGTTTTCAATTGAAATCCCTACTCATTTTTTAACTATCTTATGAGTTTCTTTAATCCATATTACTTACATTTCTCTATGAGTTTACTCCTCTACTTACTCAAGTTTTATGCAAAATAATATAATTTAAACATAATTCCAAACACATAACTTTAATCAGATAACACTTGATTTATTTCAACGTTACTATTTAATCAGTATATTTCTTTCACATAATGTTTTTATGTATTAAGATTTATTACAATTTCTGCATTTCTTTTACTTATCTACAGACTCTTCACAAGTCCATTTAAACTTAACCTATCAGATTATACTCAAAGGTACTTGTTACCTCGAAACTATAACCTACTGCTTTGATACCAAATATGACTTATATCCGTAATCGGACAGCACCTCACAATGATACCTATCAACTTGTGACACCCCCAAATCCGGGTTTCCTAACCTCGAATTTGGTGTTCACGATACTCAACAACAAACATACTTTCTAACTAATGCGGAAGAATAAACATACATTATTTTTCATAATAGTAATAAAGTCTTACAATCATAGTCCCAAGGTTCTTTAACCTTAAAACGTACTCTTAATACTTTAAAGAGTTTACATAACCAAATAGCATTTAAAGTAAACCAGTACATAAGCCTTCTCAAACATCTACTCTTGAACCTCCCCTTTTCCTTTGTCCTCTTTGGACTTTTCTGCCTTAACTGAAATAAATGTCATGATATAGCAAGGGTAAACAACTAATTTGCTTAGCAAGTTTATACACAAGGGAGATATATCATGATTAGAAAGAAGTTTCGCTTTCAATGTTCAACAACAGTATATAATTGTGAATGAATATGAATTAATAGTCAACAGTTGAATATTCGAATAATTGAATAATAGGTACTGAGTGGTTTGAAATAACCATGAACATTTGCCAAGGTTCTCAGCATTAAAACTGGATCTTTTAATAAGTTTTGGTAATCAAGGGGATCAACCTTTTATACCCCGTGATTTATGCATAAACACTTAATAATCCATCATTGATATCATACTTTAATCAAATTCGTCCTTTTCTCAGCCAAGAGTTCTTACCATATCAATTTAATAAGAACAACATTTAAGACACATTTGATTTAACAAATTTAGACATGTTTGATCTAGCTGATACAATTAGCATAAATCTATCTCATAAACAGTTCATGCATGAAAGAACTTTAATTTAATTCATAGTTCAATAATAAAAGAACAGGAATTCAATTGCACAAGGTGCGAACCTCAATAATCAGTATAGATGTGAATAATCAACAATAATTATTCACTAATATGCTTCGAAAATAATAGCTCGAGTTTGAGTTAAGGAACTTGCCTCGTTTGTAGGCTACTATTACGCAATTAAATTCTACCCGCTAGGCAGTTTAATTATCTTCCTTCGAGAGACCTATAGTTAATCTTCCAATTAGTCATAGCATAACATTACATTATGTAATCACATAGATATTACATATTACATTTAGTTCTTAGAAATATTATCATGCCTCAATAATATTACTAATAAATAACAACTACCTTTAATTCACTTAATATTATTAATCTTGATAATATTTAATTCACCTCTTAGTATTATTAGTCCACTAATAACACTTTTATTCGCTTTTTAATACTATTAACATCTTAATAATATTTTAATACTTTACTAATATTATTAATACTCTTAATGATATTTTAATCATGCATTAATATTATTACTTTAATAACACCTTACTTATTCTTTAGTATTATTAATCAATTAATAATACTTTATTCATTTACTACTATTATTAATCATCTAATAATGTTTTATTCCTTTACTAATGTTATTACATTTTTAATAACATTTTATTTAATTTCGAATATTATTATTTACTTAATAATATTTTAATCATCCAATAATACTTTAACCTAATATTATTAATCTTTTAATAATATTTTAACCTCATATTATTAAAAATATTTTAATCTAATATTATTAGCCATTTAATAATATTTTAATCATTTATTAATGCTTAAATCAAATATTATTACCCCTTCAATAATATTTCCATAAAATTTTAATCTTAATATTTCTTTATTCACTTAAAGATGTCAAATTCTTATATTACAAATATCATAGTAATATTTTAATAAGTTATTAGGCGAATAAACAATTTATTTTAATTGTTTTACCCTTTAGTAAACAACTTATTTAATACCCATAAAAGATCATAATATTATCTATCATAATAGACTACCACAATACCTCACATAGGTCATATTACACTATAATAGGAGTACCTAAACTTTAACATTCTATTTTCCTCATTTATGACATCATTTAACCATTTATTTCCTTTTAATCATAACTATAACATTATTATGAAAAATAACAAACAAGTTCTAAAAATTATTATCTTCTGAATCTGGATAGTATATGACCCAAAAATGATTTACAATTTTTTCTAGAATTTTAGAAAGTGATTTACTATATTTAAAGTACTCAAAACCTCCGAATCTTGTTACATTTTTCATAAATCGAGATTTGCTCAGAAACTTCTGATATTTTCAGGGTACACTCTCATAACATATATAAACATACTGTTAAACTTTCAAAGTTTTCCAAGGTATACACAATGAGGAATACGGGTAAGAATATTTAGGAGTCCTTCACGGTAAAAGTCATTACACACAAACCACACATCGAAACGTGTCCATTCTTTTTCCTACATGTAGATAACTTCTTAAGATACCTCTATTATTTGTTTCAGATTTTTAAAAGATCTATAACTAGTCGAAACAACCAAAGGAAAAACAGGGACAACAGACTTTTAGGGTTTTAAAGCTTTAAGTTCTATACCTGGACTATTTTGGGAAAACAGCCCCCAAGACTTCAAAAATTATTGGATTTATGTTCTACCACTTGAGTTTACTAGCTAACTCATGTATCTAGCACTCCCTTCGACGGATCACAAATTCAAGTTGTAAAACTTGAGTTACATAAGATTTAGTGGAAGGAAAACTTGGGTTTCACCCCTAGGAGAACATATGCTCATTTTCTTCCTCTAAACCTTTGATCTAACACTCAAGATACTTAGTTCTATGCATGATGATATGTAGAACTAGGGTATCTTGGGTATTAGTTCATAACCCCATCAAATCTTTCTATAACACCAAATAGAAGAAGGAGATGAAGATTTAGGTTATACCTTGTTCTAGTAGCAAACCTTCCCTTGATCTACCAAAGTAAGATATAAACTTAGGGTGCATTAATCAAGCTAGCACACTCCTCTGCTTCTCCTCCAAGAAACCGAACCCCTCTCACTCTTTTCTCTCTTTGTATTTTGCTAGCTTGGGAGAAAAAAATAGAAGAAGAAGAATAGGAGAAAAAAAATGAAGAGAAAATGAAATGTGATGATTTAAAAATGTATCTTGCAATATAGTTAGATACAACTAGGAGTATAACTAATATCCCCCATATCTTTGTTGTCCCTTGGATAAAAGGCTTTGCCTTATCTCTTCCAATTAATCCTAATCATGTCATTAAAGATGCTAAGTAGATTTTCTACCAATGGGAGATGGACACACTTGTACTTGATGTAAAAGTTACTAATTAAAGAACTTGATTAGCATAATTTATTGCCTTAAAAGGCCTAATAGGCCCCCCATGCCCCATTATCCCTTCCATTTTGCTTTTATTTTAATGCACCAATTTGATTAATCAAAAGTCTAAAATACCCTTAATCAAGTGGGCTAAGTATTGGTTTGGATGTTATTTCTTTTGGGCTTCTCATTTAATTGTTTTGGGCTATGTAATAAACATAGTTTAACAATTTTAATATGTATTACCCTGATTGTTTATTTAGGATGTCTATTTCCAATCTTATGGAATTTAATTACTTACACATATCTCTTTAACTTGTAAGTTGCATGGGCTCACCATCATCCTATTTCACCCAGCAACAATACATAAACGAGCTATCACCGATGCATGAGGGATCCCTCTTAAAGTACCACCCTGCAGGTACCGACGTATGGACTGATTTATGACATACCCCACATTTATTTTCTTTCCTTTCACAATCCCAAATAACAAAATAGCGCGGTCCTTAGTCACATCATTTTGATGCCTGGTTGGCATGATATTGGCACAAATGAAACTGTACCAGGCCTTTCCATAGCGACTCAAGGCTGTGTGAGGAAAGTGTAATTTCTGATCCATTCCATGCTTAGTCGTCCATACCGTACCAAGCTTACACAAGGTATTCATGATATTATCCAATTTTGTGTCCCACCTTGTAGAGTATAACCAGTCCGGATCATTGGGTTGAACAGTAGGCAACCCCTCATAAAAGCAGTGCCATCCTTCGTGATCTTAGTGTTTGCATAGAATTCCTAGACTACTAATATTGGGGTAGCCAAAGGTGCTTCCACGAACAACCAGCCCATAGCCCGAATCATACTCATCATTTGACAATCCAAATCAGGAATCGGCTTTAGCCCACGTTCCAAGACAAATGTCTTCCCAAGCAATACCTGCTGATAAAATTCCTCAGCCTCTGCAGATACAAACCTACTACCATCAAATTCAACTGGCTCAGAACGGGCTTGAGAACTAGAAGATTCACCACGTTGTCGTTTCGAGGCCATAGATACTCTCTCCAAATATTCAATTCCAACAAACTCAAAGACCCCCAAACTTGACAGAAATCACACAGAAAATTTTCAAAGTGCACAAGCAACAAATTTGTGGCCTTGGTTCTAAACAATCTATCTCAACCCAATAACTCACATGCACAAATCGATCCAATATAGAAAGCATAATAAACTCGATTTGTATAATCAGAAATCCCCAATACAGTGTATACCCAAGTTTAGAATCCTTCAATTGTAAGTATTACCTTGAGAAGAAGAAAAATCCAAGCCACAATATAATAACTCGTTTCTGAAACAATGTGATCCCACGGTATCCCACATTAATGCACTGAAAGGCCACTGGAGAATGCTATGGTGGTTTAGATTTGGGGTTTGGATTGGATGAATATGTTATAGGAAGTGAGAGATTTGAGAGGATAGAAGATAAAGATAAAAAATTGCTGCAGAGAGAACTAGGGTTTGTGAGTGGAAGAGTTGGTGTAGAATGGTATTGTGAGGGAGAATTATAGAATGGAAGAGTTTGATTTAGTGTAGGATTAATTTAGAAAAGATTTGATTTGGATTTGGAAAAAGGAAAAGAATAGGAGAAGTAACCGTTTCTAATATGGAGAGTAAAGTGAGAATGAGAATCCAAGCGAGAAAAGAAAGAAATAAGAAGCTAATGGGTCGGGTTTGAACTAAGTTTTAAAACCTGGAAACCGATCGCGGCGTGGCCGCGCTGGGATTTGGCTTGGATTAGGCGCGACCGCGCTGGTATGGCAGCTGGACAAATTTGAATTCTGGGGATGGACGCAGCCGCTCTACTTTCCTTGGCAACTGAGGCGCGGCCGCGCTGCTATGGCAGCACGAGCTTTTTGATGTCTGAGAATGAGCGCGGCCGCGCTGCTTTCCTTCACAACTGGGCGCGGTCGTGCTGATCTGGCAACATGAAACTAAATTTGTTTAGCAATTTTGTTTGAATCCTTAGCGTGTAGCCCTATTGTGTAACCTAAAAAGAAAAAAAAGAAAAAAAAAAGAAAAATAAAAATAACGTAACTACTTACTACTAATAAAAACAAAACTAAGAATACTAATTACTCCTAAAAATCACAAAAATTTCAAATTAAAGAAATTAAAGATTGGGTTGCCTCCTAACTATCGCTTGATTTAAAGTGTTTCAGCCTGACTACTCCCTAGTTCAAGTTTTAATCGTCAAGAGTGATTGAGGTTTTCTGGCGATCGAAAACACCACCCCAATAATGCTTTAGCCTTTGTTCATTGACTTTAAACGACTCTTCCGGATTGTGAGTAAAAACTTCAACGGCTCCATGAGGGAATGCTTGTTTGACAATGAAGGGACCAGACCACCGAGACTCGAGCTTTCTTGGAAATAATCTCAATTGAGAGTTGTATAGAAGCCCTGCCTGTCTTGGCTCAAATTTCCTGTTGATGATTTTGCGATCGTGCCACTTCTTGACTTTTTCCTTGTATAACTTCGAGTTTTCATATGCTTGCAGACGAAAATTATCAAGTTCATTAAGCTGGAGAAGTCTCTTTTCACCCGCAGCTGTGAGATCGAAGTTCAGCTTTCTGATGGCCCAATACGCTTTGTGTGCAAGTTCAACAGGAAGGTGACACGCCTTGCCATATACTAACTGGTACGGTGACATGCCAATGAGTGTCTTATATGATGTCCGATAAGCCCAAAACGCGTCATCCAACTTCGTTGACCAGTCTTTTCTGTTAGGATTAACAATCTTCTCCAGAATTCTCTTCACTTCCCTATTTGAAACTTCGGCTTGACCACTGGTTTGGGGGTGATAAGCTATAGCAATTCTGTGGTTGACCCCATATTTAGCTAAGAGAGCTGTGAAATACCTATTACAGAAATGGCTCCCTTCATCACTGATAATTGCCCTTAGGGTGCCAAATCGTGTGAAGATGTTTTTCTGAAGGAATTTTAAAACCACCTTGGCATCATTAGTCGGTAAAGCACTGGCTTCCACCCATTTAGAGACATAGTCGACCGCCAAAAGGATGTAGAGGTTGTTGAAGGAGGATGGAAATGGTCGCATAAAGACTTCAACTTCTAAAATGGAATTCAAGGGCATCTCATGACATTTGGAAATATTTCCCATCCTTTGACATCTGTCATATCTCTGAACAAAGTGGTGGGCATCTTTAAACAACGTGGGCCAGAAAAATCCTGCTTGTAACACCTTAGCAACTGTCTTTTCTCCTCCGCAATGTCCTCCATATAACGAATCATGACAATGATGTAAGATGCTATCTATTTCACTTTATGGAACACACCGTTGAATCATTTGATCTGCGCAATGTTTGAACAAGAATGGTTCATTCCACATGTATCTTTTTACGTCATCGAGAAACTTCTTCTTTTGTTGGCTGGTCAAATCTAGAGGAAGAACGTTGCTAACCAAATAATTGACAAAATCTTCGTACCATGGGACTTCTGCATTTATCACAAACAACTACTCATCCGGGAAGAACTCATTGATCATCGGTTTGTCTCCTTTGACGTGGTCATTGTTTTCTAATCTTGAGAGATGATATGCCACTTGATTTTCCATCCCCTTCCTATCCCGAATTTCCAAGTCAAATTCCTGTAGTAGAAGTATCCATCTAATTAGCCTCGGCTTCGCATCTTTCTTCGAAATCAGATATCTAATTGCAGAATGGTCAGTGAACACCACCACTTTAGTTCTAATTAAGTATGACCAGAATTTGTCAAATGTATAAACTACCGCAAGCAACTCCTTCTCAGTAGTTATATAATTGAGCTGGGCATCCGATAGTGTTTTGCTAGCATAATAAATGGCGTGAAAAACCTTTTCCTTTCGTTGGCCCAGAACAGCCCCAATTGCGTAGTCGCTAGCATCGCACATTAACTTGAATGACATTGACCAATCCGGTGCTACTATTATAGGTGTTGTGGTCAATTTCTTCTTCAACAATTCAAAAGCCGACAAACACTCATCGTCAAACTTGAATGGAACATCTTTCTCCAATAGACTGCATAAAGGCTTAGAAATTTTAGAAAAGTCCTTTATGAATCTCCTGTAAAGCCCGGCGTGTCCCAAGAAGCTTCGAATCCCCTTAACTGTAGTTGGCGGAGGTAGATTTTCAATTGTCTTCAGTTTGGCTCGATCTACCTCTAACCCTTTTGACGACACCTTGTGCCCAAGAATGATCCCCTCTTGCACCATAAAGTGGCATTTTTCCCAATTGAGCACTAAATTGGTTTCTACGCATCTTTTTAGAACCAGGACCAGATTTTCCAAACAACTATCAAAGGAATCACCAAACACTGAAAAATCGTCCATGAATACCTCCATATTACGTTCGACCATATCTGAGAAAATTGCCATCATACATCTTTGGAACGTCGTTGGTGCATTATATAATCCAAACGACATCCTCCTAAAAGCGAAAGTACCATAAGGACAAGTGAAGGTAGTCTTTTTCCTGATCTTCGGGGGCAATCACTATCTGATTATATCCTGAATAGCCATCCAACAAGCAATAAAACTCGTGTCCAGCCTGTCTATCTAGCATCTGATCAATGAAGGGTAGAGGAAAGTGATCCTTGCGGGTTGCCTTGTTTAGTTTCCTTTAATCCATACAAACTCTCCATCCGGTCACTGTCCTTGTCAGTATCAATTCATTATTTTCGTTCTCCACAACCGTCATACCACCCTTTTTAGGACGTACTGTACTAGACTCACCCAACTGCTATCGGAGATGGGGTAGATGATACCTGCATCAAGCCACTTCAAAATTTCCTTTTTCATCACGTCTTTCATGATTGGGTTCAGCCTCCTTTGTTGCTCAATTATTGGTTTGGCATCGTCTTCCAAAAGGAACTTATGCATACAAAATGATGGGCTAATTCCTTTAATGTCCGCAATGGTCCAACCACTTGCTGATTTGTACTCCCGAAGAACTCGTATCAACTTACTTTCCTGCAATTCGTTAAGTACAGATACAATGATAACAGGCAAAGTAGATGATTCACCCAAAAACGCATACCTGAGATGATTATGTAGTGGTTTAAGCTCAAGTGTTGGGGGTATTTCTAGAGATGGCTTTAAGCGCTCTAAGGATTTATCAGTAGGTTCCAAAGGTTTAAAAGGAATTTGAAATTTGCGTACTCTTAGCACAACATCTAAAATCTGAAGAAACTCCATCATCTCTGGGTCATCCATGTCAGCATCTCCCAATAAAGTAGTTTCCAACGGATCCTTAGTCAATGTCCTCAAAAACTCGTTATCCACCACTTTCTCTATCACATCCATCAGGAAACACTCCTCCTCGTCCGTAGGAAACTTCATGGTTTTGAACACATTGAATGTCACTTCTTGGTCTTGAACTCGTATGGTTAATTCTCCTTTCTGCACATCTATAAGTGTTTACCAGTTGCTAAGAATGGTCTCCTAAGTATGATAGGAATGTCTTTGTCCTCTTCATAATCTAAAATGATGAAATCAGCTCGGAATATGAATTTATCCACTTTTACCAGGATGTCTTCCACCATACCTCTAGGATATGTAACCGACCTATCTGTAAGCTGAAGAGAGATGTTGGTTGGTTTTGGTGCAGGTAGACCCAACTGGACATATATCGATAGGGGCATAAGGTTAATGTTGGCACCCAAATCACAAAAACATCTGTTGATTGATAAGCTACCAATAGTGTAAGGGATAGTGAAACTCCCAGGATCCTTTAATTTCGGTGGCAACTTCTTTTACAATATAGCACTACATTCTTCAGTTAATGCTATTGTTTCATAATCCTCTAGCTTTTTCTTCCTTGACAAGATTTCTTTCATGAACTTGGCATAGCTTGGCATCTGCTCTAAAGCTTCTGCGAACGGTATGTTGATTTGTAGCTTCTTGAAGACTTCAAGGAATTTGGCGAACTGTTTGTCTAATTTCTGCTTTTGAAGTCTCTGTGGATATAGAACGGGAGGGTATACTACAAATTGATCTATTTTCTCCTTTTCTTTCAGCTCAGTTCCCATGTTCTTATCTTTCTCTACCAAATCCTCTGCAGGAGCTTTGACTGGAGGCGGGCGCGGCCGCACTGCCTCTCCTTATATTTCAGGCGCGGCCGCGCTGCTCGGCTGGAGTTGTTTCCCACTTCTCAAAGTGACAGCTTGGCATTGTTCCTTCCTATCTCTTTTCGGATTAACTTCAGTATCACTTGGGAATGCTCCTTGGGGTCGACTATTCAAAACATGAGCTAACTGTCCCAACTGATTCTCTAGATTTCTAATCGTCGCTGCCTGACTTTTCACATTCATATCTACTTGGTTTAACAGCATAGCCTGATCATTCATTCTCCTCTCGGAAGCTGTAATAAATTTTGTCAAGTAGTCCTCCAAACTTGGTTTCCTCTCTGCCTGTGGTGGAACTTGATTTTGAAAACCTAGGGGATTCTGTGGTCTTGGAGCCTGATTTTGAGCCTGTGTATTGTTTCTCCAAGAGAAACCCGGATATTTCTCCACCCCGGATTGTAAGTGTTTTGGTAAGGGTTTGGAGGTCGTTGGTAGCTACCCACGAATTGCACTGCTTTAGGATTAATGGGACAATAATCTGTATGATGTGATCCCGCGCATAGTTCACAAACATAAGCAACTTGTGGAGTTTTTGAATCTACTATAACATCAATTTTCTTAGACATAGCTGCCATCTGAGCTGCTAATGCTGTGACTGCGTCAACTTCAAACACCCCAACTACCTTTTGTTGATTCATTCTGGAAGTCGGCCATTGATAATTGTTGGCAGCCATTGTCTCCAACAGTTCATAAGCCTCATCAAACTTTCTATCCATAAGTGTCCCTCCCGCAACTGCATCTATGCTGGATCGAGTGTTACCACTTAACCCATTGTAGAATGTCTGAACCTGTAGCCGCTTGGGTAATCCATGGTGTGGGCATTTCCTCAATAAGTCCTTGAACCTCTCCCAAGTCTCATACAGTGAGTCTCCATGCTATTTCTTATAAGTGGAAATCTCATTCCTCAACTTGACAGTTTTTCTTGGCGGAAAGAATTTCGCAAGAAATTTCTCAGCTAAGCCATCCCAGGTCATGATGGATCCCGACAGAAGCGAGTGCAACCAACTCTTAGCTTTATCCCTCAAAGTGAATGGAAATAGATGTAGTCTGACTGCATCATCCGAAACATTATGATATCTGAATGTATCGCAAATCTCAAGAAAGCTTACCAAATATTTATTTGGATCATCAGTGGCCAAACCCCCAAACTGCACCGAATTTTGGATCATCTGAATTGTTCCCGGTTTGATCTCAAAAGTGTTCGTAGTGATCGCTGGCCTCGTGATGCTTGACTTGATCTTATCTATCTTAGGCATGGCATATTCCCTCAATGATTTCTGCTCTTCTTCTGCCATTTTCTCTTTCTCGATTGTCTCTTTGCAAAATTTCCTCAGCTGGCGTAACTTGTTTTCAAGATCGTCCTCACACTGTACAAGTTCCGGTTGTTTTGATCTAGTTTGCATAAATGAACCAGAATCACCTAAAAAGAGAATAAAAGAAAAATAAAAGTGAATGTTGTTTAACTAAAATTGAATCGATTAGACTGACAATTAAAAATTATAAATCCAAAAATTTCCCCGGTAACGGTGCCAAAAACTTGTTTGCCTAAATCTATACTAGCAAAAATACACAAGTATACGCAGTCGACAAGTAATAAAGTGAAAGTAGAGTATCGTCTTACAGAGAAAAAAAATGAGTTTATAATAACAATTTTCAATCCTAAATCAACTCAATTTTATTAAACAAATAATCAATGATTTCTGAATTTTTGATTTTAACTAATTAATTCTAAATTAAATTACTACCACAAGTTGAAAACAGATTTCTAAAGACTTAAGACTACAACTTCACTTATTGCTTCACTTTGCTCGACACACTTCCTTTTGGATTATGCTAATTATTTTGGATTGTTAACCAATAACTCATCAGTATTTATTATCATCTCTCAATGTTTCATAAAAAACTCAACTCAAATCCACAAATGATACATTCAATATAATCACCCTAATTAACTAACTCACTATATCTCTAAGTGAATTACAATTAAAAAAGATTTAAAGTTCAGATTCCCCATTAGATTACATGCGGTGAATAGGTATATCTCTATCCTAAACACAAATTATGAATTCCAACGACAAGTAGAATACACAATCACATGCTATTATGGTCAGATCTAAATCTATACTTCATCTCTCGAGTTCATGTGGATTATCCCAGTAATTATTGGACAGATAATTAAACAATCA
The DNA here is from genome assembly GCA_034770075.1 of Aralia elata. NCBI lineage: Eukaryota > Viridiplantae > Streptophyta > Magnoliopsida > Apiales > Araliaceae > Aralia > Aralia elata. The sequence goes on from CM068385.1 coordinate 38,792,877, forward strand.
AGTATAAACCATAATAGACAATCCCATAATAACTAATCATAATTATCCCGGAAGCATGTTAAACAAAACTACACAATAAGATCCATTATAGCCTTAAAAAGAAATTTACTTCATAAATAAACTAGAATCCATCATCCACAAATTTAATAGCATTCAAAAGTCAAAGTAAAAGATAAGAGAGAAGAACAAAAACTGTTGAGCAATCCTTAATCTCTCTCTAGCTCCTGCTTGCTTTCCTCCTGCTAGCAATTTGCTTCAAGTCTTCACAATTTGCTCCAAACTAGGGTTTTCTAATAATAAGTTCAACAACCTTTAAAATTGACTTAAAACAACTACTTATAATATCTGATAAGAATCCTAACTAATTAAGAAGTCTGAAATCCAAGTACACATCAAATTTGTTTTAATTAATGAAAAGTCAACTCTTGGACAACTCCCGAACAGGCCCGGCCGCGCTGGAAATAGGCTTGATTGGTGCGCGGCCGCGCTGAACTGCCAGCCAGTTTCTTTTCAGCTCTGAAGACCGGCGCGACCGTGCTACTCCCTGGGTCATTTTGGGCGCAGCCGCGCTGCTCCATTTTCCTACAACTCTGCATCTACAACTGCTAAATCATCTCAACTCTCGCCAAATCAATCCCCAACATGTGCAACCTATAAAAACACATAAAATGCATGAAAACTAACTACAAACCATGGAAATAAACAATAATCCGCATTCATTGGTAGCCGATTCGTAGGTATAAAACCTAGTTATCAATGTAACACACATTTCCACCTTCTTTATCTAACCTCCTTGTTGATTTCCAGCAGATCCATTATCATTCCACTTTCTCTTCTGATTGTGACCACCACTGTTACTACCACTCGTTTTGTTATTATTATTTTCACCCTTCTTCTTCTTCTGCTCCTAGTTATACTTAGTCAGAGTATCGCTCCCACCTTCTGCGATAATCGCCTTTTCTAAAACTCCGGCAAAAGTGTTCAATTGGAACATTGACACCTTGCTTTACAATCACGGCTTCAATCCCCGTTTGAATCTCCTCGCCTTCCTTTCATCGGTGTTCACTTGGTAAGTTGTGAACCTAACCAACTCGTTAAATTTCACAGCGTATTCCGGTACAGTCATGGTACCCTGCTTCAGCTCCAGGAATTGAATCTCCATTTGATTTCGTGAGCTAGTCAGAAAATACATCTCAAAGAACATCTCCTTAAACCTCTCCCACGCGATTACACCCTGACCTCTCCGAATTTTAACTGGCCTCTGACTTAAGCATGAATGTTGCAAAGGCAGTCTTTTGATCTTCACTAACCCTAGCAACGTCAAATACTTTCTCCATTTCCATCACCCAGGTTTGGGCTTCGATCGGATTCAGGGAACCCCTAAACTCTGGCGGTCCTACCACTTTAAAATCTTTAAATGACGTCACTGGTGGAGCTTGCGGCTGATTCGCAAGTGGTCCAGCCAAACAGTTCACCAACTACTGTACAGGATTAGCATTGGCGTCGTTGTTGTTATTGGTAGAGCTCTCCTGAGCTTGTTGACGTGGTTGGCGTCTCGGTGGCATTTTCTGTTCAAGAATATGCGCTTATTAGATCATCACTCAAATTCTTAAGTGTTCAACATTTAACTCAAACAATTCAGGTTAAACATTTAACACATAATATTTGCAAATAAAATTGATATTTCATTCATTCAAAAGTCTTAAACATAGAAAGATAGCATCACTGCTATTTACATCAACTATCCCAAGATCAAACAATCTTTAGGATTAAATAGTCATATTTCATTGTGTATAATCACGCTGGAATTTACATCATTAACTACCATAAATATTTACACATATACTTCAACACGTCTCCTATCACGGCCTACTAAGGCGTCGAACCGCCTTCCTTCGTTCTTCCTCCATGATACGGAACATCGTCTTGTGATCCAACATGTACCATGGCAAGTCCTCAAACTGAACTGGATATTGGAGAACTCGATCCTGGGCCCTATCAATCAATGTTTGAAAGGTGTAGTCTGTCTCCTCAATCTTAGCCCTCTTTGCCCGTTTGCCTTCTTCAGAAATTTCTGCACGTCGAGCGGTATTCATCCAAGCATCCTCTGCTCTCGCACGTTCCGCTGACTCCTCACTCAGATCCTCCTTTAATTTCTGAATCTCAAGTTTCATCTTCTCATTCTCAGCTAACAGGTCTTCCTTTTGACTTTCTTCCTGAACTAACTTCCATTCTACGTCTCCAAGACGTATATCCAAATCCTCAATTTTCTCGTTTTTCTAGTCTATAAGAATCTGACATCTATTTGCTAGTCCCTCCAAGTCTCTGACTCTATTCTGCAACTCTACAGTATGATCATACAATGCATCGTACATCTCAACATTGACAGAGGTAAGGGGTACCTCCTTGGGATTCTCATCCTCCTCCTCAACCTCTGTCTCAACATCCTCAGAGTCCTCCTCTGAATCAATCTCACGCTCATGCTCCTGGCCCACAACAATGATCAATAGAGATGGCTCTCTCTGTATCAACTGCTCCAGGATAACATGGATATCACGGGGCTCCTCCTCTCCAGCCACTCGGGGCTCAATCTCCCTAGGCTGACTGAATCCTCCAACATCTGACATCCTGACAACAAAGTTTAAGTTTTAATTAATACTCGGCACTAGTCGTAGCACATAGGTTGTTAACACATAAGCACATAACACATAAAGTCTTTTATTATCCTTAATGAATTTCGTAATTCATTCCTTAGAACTCGATAAGAGTTTATCACCACTATGTTCTTTATCTTTTAAAGGCTACTACCCTAAGGTTTTCCCCCACCTAAGGTTCATAACCTACAGCTTTGATAACAACCTATGACACCCCTAAATTCGGGTACTTCATTTCCACAAGATTTGGTGTTCACTATCCAAATACATCACATCACATATAACTACCCATTCAAATATGAATGAAAACTCTTAATTAAAAATAGAAATCTCCCATTAAAGGATTACAACATCGTTAATAAATAAATCCCAGGTCATCGAACCTTAAATAAACATCAATGCGGAAATATAACTTAAGCCTATTACATAAACATCATTTAAACAAATATAACAAGTCTTCATCACTTGTTTGCTTTGTCTTTGCCCTTACTAGTGGATGGCTCGTTAACTCTTTCAACTTTAGCTGCAATGTTATTATGCACGAGTGAGCAACAATTGCCCAGCAAGTAACACAACAAAAATAATAATAACATGCAAATAATCAATGGATATCGGATAATCAAATACTCGGCTTCTGAATTAAAATTAGAATACAAGAATCAAAAGAACGTCTGAGGGTCACAAGACCACGAACTATGTCCCAGGTTATCAAATATTTCTACTTTAAACCTTTAACAGTCGTAAGACTATATGGACCTTACTTCTCGTACTTAGGGGGATCAGCCCTTTGTACCATGTATGTGCACAACATCTAAACGCTAACGCGTAAAATAATCCCCTATAAAAGGGTTGTTCATCTCAGTTTGACATCAGAGTCCGCACCAAAGGAAGTTTGGTTTGGATTTACTTCAATAACATTTCTAGAATTTAGAACGCTCATCAACTATGGACTAGTCGAATCAATAAGGGTTCGCTAGTCGACCAAGGTTCAATAAATTAATATGAAAGGTATTCAAGAACAAAAGACTGAATCTCAAGGCATACAATTGAATAAACTCTATATAACTGGAATATTACTTAAAAGGAATAAGAATAACACATTTGAATTCATGAACTTGAACGATTTATGGTAAAGAACTTGCTTAATGAAAAATAGAAGTAATTGACTTGCTCAATATAAGAGTGAAGTTTAGAAAACTTGCGTAAAAGTAATAAGTAAGGAGAAGATACTTGCCTCGTGCGTAGACTATAGATTTAAGACTCACGTTCTTTAATCAACCTATACATTCGATTTATAAAGCAGTAACAATAATTAGTTAGAGTATTATAAACACTTCAGGATTCATTCTCATCCAATTTTCATTTTAATATCTCAGTTGTCACCGGATAATCAATGGGTATATGCTTACCACCCATCACAGTATTTTAATATTCATTTCATGCATTAGTCTAGACTTTATATATGTCTATGATAACATAACATGACCACAAAGAAAGAAGAAAATTTTTACTCTCTTCTTTTTACTCTTTTTTTCCCTGTTCCACCGCCGGGGCGGTGGTTTCCTTTACAAAAAGGCCGACGGGACGACTCTATCACCGGGGCAACAATTGCAGTTCCTTTTGGGCGCCGGGGCGAGGTCATCGCCGGGGTGACCAAATTAGTTCATTTCTACCGCTGGGGCAGTGACACCGCCGGGGCGGTGGACCCAAATGTCAGTTCCTGCAGTTCGCGAAGAACACAGAAAAATGCCAAATTTGGCCAAAGTTTTTCACAATTCACCGATTAAATCACTACCTATTCATCATATATGTTATGAAATCAAAACCCATTATATACACAGTGATTTTAACATCACAGACAATCTAAACAACCAATTAAAGGCTAAAATTTCACTGTTCATACTTTATTAACATGTTTTGATACAGTTAATGTAATTAATCACTGTGAATTCATTCCTTAACCAATTCAATCCGTTTAACTTACGTTTTCTTTGTTTTTACATGCATAAACATAATTAGTCATCAATTTAACCAATTAACATGCAAAACAAGCATCAATTTCTTACATATAGTTTATATTCATATATAACTACTCTGTAAGTTTCTGAACTCTCATATAAACGTAATTTCATGGATTTAATTACTCTAAATCACATATAAATCATATAAAATACATTTATGCATGCTTACAAACATCTAACATCAATTTATTAAAAATTTAGCCATAGAATTTACTTTGCAGAAAACTTAAAGCATACGTTCATGGAATAAAACTTAAAAGAACATAATTTAAGGTTTGAATTCAAAGAATTACCTTTGATCAGATGTTTTAACTATGCAAGTAGATGAAATAATATCTTCTTCCCTTCTCTAATTCTCTCAAAACTCTCTCTTTTTCTCTCTGTGTTCTCTCTAATTCAACTTAGCAAAATAAAGAGAATGCTGAGAATAATTAAGTTACGTTAAATTTAATCTGATGAGTGGGTATCAGCTAATCCCATAATGGGTTAACTGACCCCAACCCCCACTAAGGCCATGTTTGCTAGTCCTTTATTCTTCCTTTCTAATTTATTTTAATAACTTGCTTTTAATATAGTTCATGCCACATAGTTAATCAATTAAATAATCTCATTTAAATCAATTAAATAAAATAGAATAATTCCACATTAAATCACATAGTCACATAAATAAAATTCTCCTTTATTAATAATGACAAATTATTAAATCTCTAATTAATTATTAAATTAATTAGAAATGACATTATGCTTATTTAAATAATGCATTTAATCAAATAAACTCAATTAAACACATACTTTGAATATAAAAATTCTTCACATCAATTTAATTTATGTAACACATATAATTAAATTAATCTACCACAAATTCATCAATTAATTACTTAATTTAATAATCAAATCATCGAAAAATATTTATTTAATTCAATAAATATTTAAAATAAATTACAAAAATCTCGTTCGTCACAGTCCATATAGTCTATAAGATTGTTAAAGGTTACTGTAGAGATACTTGTTAACCTAGGACATAGTTCGTGGTCTTGTGACCCTTAGATGTACTTTTGATCTTGTTTTCAAATCTTGATTCAAAAGCCGAACTTTCTATTAAGCTATCAGTTCTTGTTATCGTTGTCTGACTTCAGAAAGAATTATGTTATTCAATTAAAAATCCATTTATTGCTTATTTCGATGTCATTATTGTTATTGTTACCCTGGTAGGCAATTGTTTTGCTCACCCTTGCATAAAATATTACAGCTAAGATTGAGAAGTCTGATGAGCCGTCCACGAGCAAGGGCAAGGGCAAGGACAAGATGAACAAATGAAGAAGTTTACTTTTATTTGATAAAGCTTATGTAATGTGACTTAAATGTTATTATGTTTTATTCCACAAATGATGTAATAAAGGTTAGATGACCTGGAATTTCGTATTAATTATGTAACCCTTTAATGGGAGTATTATTTATTAAGTTTATTGTTGTTATTATCCTTTATTTTGGGTAGTTAGATATGAATGTGATGGATAGTGAACACCAGATCTGTGGGATTACTTATGTGCTTACTTGTTGTTAATAGACTTATGATTTCGCGTATAGTAATTAAAACTTAAACTTTTTGTGGTACGATGGCAGAGATAGGGGAGCCCAGTCAGACTAGGGAGGATGAGCCCCGAGATATTCATAAAGGCTGGGAGCAGATAGCACCGAGGGAGCCATCACCATTGATCACGGTTATAGCCCCTTTGTATGAGCTTGAATCTGATCCTGAAGAGTTAGAGATAGAAGATAAGGAGGAGGATCCGGTTGAGATACCACTTTCCTCGTTTGGAGCTATGATGTATGATGAGGTGTATGATCGCAACATTGAGTTACAGGATATGGTTGAGGAATTAGAGGAGCGGGCAATAGAGCGTCAGATCGTTCTAGAACAAAAGGATTTGAAGATTCAGGATCTCACTGCACGAGTTAGATAACTTGATCAGAAGCTAGCTCAGTTAGAATATTAGAGAGCAGAGATAATGGTTGAGAATGAGGACGTGAAGGATGAATTAAGGGAGGAGTCAGCAAAACGGGTGAGAGCCGAGGATGCGTGGTTGAAGGCTGCTAATCGAGTTTTCCACTATCCAGTGCAGTTTGAGGATTTACCATGGTACATGATGGAGATGATTCGTATCATGGAACAAAAGTGCGAAGAAGCTGTGAGACGTGGAATGTCTTAGTAGGTTGTGATAAACACAATAACATATTATGATAGCTACCCACAAGTAATAATTAAATGTAAATCCCAATCATTGATATAATAATGGGATATGATGTTGATGTGGTTTTGAAATTTTATAATGATAGGGTAAATGATGTAAATAGCAGTAACACTATCTTTGTTATGTTTGAAGGCAAAGAATGAATAAAATACAAGAGTTTGTCAGATGTATTATATGCTATGTGTTGTTTAAAAATGTTTAAGTTAAGTCTTAAATGTTTAAGTAAATGAATAGTAATCTAATGGCGAATATTTTGGTCAGAAAGATGCCGCCAAGAAGAAGACAAACTCGTCAGCAAACCCCTGAGGGGTCTACGAACAATAACGAAGCTGAAGTTAACCCAATGCAGCAGCTGGTGAACCTGTTAGCGGGAGCGTTTACAAATCAGCCCCAGGCTCAAGCCACGACGTTTAAGGACTTTAAAGTTGTAGGGTTCCCAAAATATCAAGGGTCTATGAATCCAGTTGAAGCTCAAACATGGATCATGGGAATGGAGAAGGTTTTCGATGTCGCTAGGGTTGGTGAAGATCAGAAGACTGCCTTCACGACGTTTATACTAAAGTCGGACGCTAGATACTGGTGGCAGCGAATACGAGCCTAGGTGGTCAGGGAGTAATTCCTTGGGAAAGATTTAAGGAGATGTTCATTGGGACATACTTTTCGCCAAGTTCGCAAGACCAGATGGAGGTTTAATTTTTAGAGTTAAAGCAAGGTACGATGATGGTTCTCGAGTATGCCGTAAAATTTAATGAATTGGCGAGGTTGCGCCATACCAAGTCAATACTGACCAGAGAAAAGCGAGGAGGTTCGAGCAGAGACTGAAGCCCTGACTATATAGCTGAGTCTCTATGTTTCAACTCAATTCGTTCGTAGATGTGCTAGAAAAGGCAATTATAGTAGAAGGGGGAAGTGATGCCTTGTAAAAGTACAACCAGGAGCAGAAGAAGAAGAAGAAGAGTGAAAATGAGAACATAGCAAGTGGTAGCCATGGTTGCAGTGGTCAAAAGAGGAAATGGAATGACAGTGTCACTACTAGAAATCAGCAAGGAAGTCAAAAGAAGAAGATCGAGGCTTGTGCTATGTGTGGGAAGAATCACGTAGGTGTGTGTTTGAATGGAAAAAAGGGTATGTTTCAACTGCGGTTTAGAGGGCCACATTGCACCAAATTATCCTAGTCTGAAAAAAGGAGCATGTTTCACTTGTGGGTTGAATGATCACTTTGCTCGCGATTGTCCTAAGAAAGTAGCGGGTGAAGCTAGTGGAGGCAGAGGTAATAAAAGCAACAGTGGCAAAGCTGACCATCACTGGACCAGCGCAGCCGAGTCGACCAACCGCTCATACTTTTAATATGACGGTACAGGATGTTGTGCAGTCAAAGGATGTGTTGTCAGGTATCATTCCGATCAATGATGTAAATGCTTATGTATTATTTGATTCGGGTGCTACTTGTTCATTTATATCCAACGAATTTGCTAGGAAATTAGAATTGCTTCAGGAAAAGTTAGACTACCCTTTGAATATAGAAATTGCGAATAGGGAAGTGATTCCTGTTAGGTTTATATACAAGAATTGTCGTGTTGATATTAAACGTTATGTGATGTCGGTGGATTTAATACCAATTAGACTTGGGGAGTTTGATGTTATTCTGGGAATGGATTGGTTGTTTAACCATGGATCGATAATTGATTGCCAAAAAAAGTGTGTAAACCTTATGACTCCGAAGAAGTCAAAGGTAATATTTTATGGCAGCAAGTCACCTAGACAAACGAGATGTTTGATAATGATGCAGGCCAAGAAGTTGTGAAGACAAGGATGTGTGGGATATTTAGCCTACATAGTCGATACGAAAAAGGTGGGTGTAAAACTAGAGGAAATACCAGTCGTTAGAGATTTTATGGACATGTTTCCTAACGATTTGCCAGGATTTCTGTCGGATCGAGAAATTGAATTTGTGATCGATTTAGCACCAGGTACTGCCCCTATATCGAAAGCCCTGTACCATATGGCTCCAGTGGAGATGAAAGAGTTGATGGTTCAACTCCAAGAGTTATTAGATAAGAAGTATATTTAGCTGAGCGTATCGTCGTGGGGAGCGCTAGTGTTGTTTGTTAAAAAGAAAGATGGGTCGATGCGGCATTGCATTGATTACAGAGAGTTGAACAAGGTCACGATTAAGAATAAATACCCGTTGCCAAGGATCGATAACTTGTTTGACCAGTTGAAGGGAGCTAGGTATTTCTCAAAAATAGATTTGAGGAGTGGGTACCATCAGTTGAAGGTTAGAAAGGAGGATGTACCGAAGACGGCGTTTAGAACTCGATATGGTCATTACGAGTTCCTGGTGATGTCATTTGGTCTAACGAATGCACCTGCAGCATTTATGGATCTAATGAACAGGGTGTTTAAACCATTTTTGGATAAGTTCGTAGTGGTTTTCGTTGATGATATTTTGGTGTATTACAAAACCAAGGAAGAGTATGTAGAGCATTTGCGGGTGACGTTGGAGGCATTAAGGAGAGAAAAGTTGTACGCAAAATCTTTAAAATGCGAATTTTGGTTGGAGTGTGTGCAATTTCTCGGGCATGTAATTGATAAGGACGAAATTTTGGTGGATCCAACAAAGGTGGAAGCTGTGATAAATTGGGATCTGCCGAAGACATCGTCAGAAGTAAGGAGTTTCTTAGGATTGGCAGGATATTATAGACGATTTATTCAAGATTTCTCCAAGATAGCCACTCTATTGACTAACTTGACAAGGAAGGTAGTAAAGTTCATATGGACAGAGAATTGTGAAGAAAGTTTTCAAGAATTGAAGAAGAGGTTAAGTACGGCACCTGTGTTGTCTTTGCCAGATGACACAGGGAATTTCGTAGTTTATAGCAACGCATCGCACAAGGGACTAGGCTGTGTACTTATGCAGAACGACAAGGTCATTGCGTATGCATCACGCCAGTTAAAAGATTACGAGAAAGGGTATCTGACCCATGATTTGGAGTTAGCTGTAGTAATGTTTGCTCTGAAAATCTGGAGGCACTATCTCTATGGGGAGAAGTGTGAGATACATACGGACCATAAGAGCTTGAAATATATTTTCATAAAGAAAGATTTAAATATGCGTCAAAGGCGATGGTTGGAGTTAATTAAAGATTATGATTGTGAGATCCTTTACCATCGGGGAAAAGTGAATGTGGTTGCCGACTCCTTAAGCAGGAAAGGACGTGAGAAGTTATCTTTGTTAGCAGAGATGGCAAAGTTGGAGTTGGAGGTAAGGTGTCCGCAAAAGTCAGAGGACAAGCTGTTTCAAATAGAAATCCGTCCAACTTTGTTGGATAGAGTAAAAGAAACGCAAGTTCCGGATGGGGAGTGTGAGAGAATAAAGAAAAAGGTATCCAAAAGGGAGGAACTGAAATTCAAGATCGATGTCGAAGGGTTATTGAGGTTTGAAGGGAGAATTTGGGTTCCGTCGGTACCAAAAGTCAGAGAGGAAATTTTGAACGAGGCTCATAGCTCGAGATATTCGATTCACCCGGGAAGTACAAAAATGTACCAGGACCTTCGACAACATTTTTGGTGGCCAAATATGAAAAGAGAGGTTGCTAAGTGTGTTGCGAAGTGCTTAAGGTGTCAGAGAGTTAAAGTAGAACATCAAAGGCCAAGTGGTTTGTTACAACCATTGGAAATACTAGAGTGGAAGTGCGAGCGTATTACGATGGATTTTGTGGTAGGTCTTCCAACAACTCAAAAAGGGTATGACGCGATATGGGTTATCGTGGACCGACTAACGAAATCAGTACATTTATTGCGGATCAAACTTAGATTTAATTTGGATCAGTTGGCAAAATTATATATCAAATAAATCATTTCAAGGTATGGTGTTCCAGTATCAATTGTGTCCGACTGAGATCCGCATTTCACATCTAATTTCTGGAAGAGTTTGTAAGAATTCATGGGGACGCAATTGCGAATGAGCACATCATACCATCCTCAAACCGATGGCCAAAGCGAAAGAACGATCCAGACATTGGAAGTTAACTTAAGAGCTTGTGTCATGGATTTTAAAGGGAGTTGGGATGACCATTTACCCTTAGTTAAGTTCGCCTACAACAATAGTTATCACGTAAGTATTGACATGCCGCCTTACGAAGCGTTATATGGCAGAAAGTGCATAACTCCCTTGTGTTGGGATGAAATTGGAGAGCGTCAACTATTGGGACCAGAACTGGTGCAACAAACTGCTGAGATCGTCAAAGTGATCAGGGCTAGATTGTTAGCTGCTCAAGACAGGCAGAAGAAGTATGCAGATCAGCACCGTCAAAAGCGAGAATTTGATGTCGGAAGTTTCGTGTTTCTAAAAGTATCTTCTTGGAAGGGGAAGATCAGATTTGCAAAAAGGGAAAATTGAGTCCAAAGTTTATTGGATCCTTTGAAGTGCTGAAAAGAGTATGTGAAGTAGAGTATAAGGTAGCTTTACCTCCAGAGTTAGAACATATACACAATGTTTTTCATGTTTCAGTGCTTCGACCGTATAAATCGGACTATAAACATGTCATAGAGTATGAACCCTTATAAGTTGAGAAAAATTTATCTTATGAAGAAATTCCTGTTCAGATAATCGACAGAAAAGAGCAAGTCCTCGAGAATAAGATAATACCTTCTGTTAAGGTAATATGAAGGAACCACAGCGCTGAAGAAGCTACGTGGGAACTCTAAGATAAGATAATGCAGAATTATCATGAGTTATTCGTTTAATCCGTGTATTGTAATTCTATGGACAAATCCTTGTAAGGAGGGGAGAATGTAACAGATGTGTTAATTATGTCGTGATTCTGGGGACAGAATCCTTTTAAGGAGGGAAGGATGTAACGAATGTGATTTTTATAATTAATTAAAATATTTATTCGAATTAAATAAATATTCTAGTTGGGATATTTATTAAATAAAATAAGTATTTGGTGGAGATTATTTAAATAATTTGTGTTAGTGTAATTATGTTAATTTTTATTAATTGTTATTCGTGGGGTGATTTGATGTTTATTCTAATTTAATTTAATAATTAAATTAGAGGATTAATGATTTATTTGAATAAAATAATTTTTCATAATTAAATGATTTATTGAATAAAATTGTAGTTGGCTAATTAGAAGTTATAATTTTATTAGTAAGGTTTAATTGGATTTATTAATAAATAAGTTTAATTGATTAAGTGTGACAATTGAATCATATTGTAAAAGGATAATTAAAATAAAGGAAAATGGATTTTGGGTGCTAGCCAAACAAGGCTTAGACCCTTGGTTTTTGTTAACTGATGGAACTTTTGAATTTGGTAAGTTACTAAACTGAATGTAATTTAGGTTAATAATAATACCCATCAGTTTATTTGCTAAGCTAAGGAAATAAAAGAAAGAAAAACTCAGAGTATAAAGAGAAGAGAGAGTGAGATATTCCTCTGAGAAATCGAGAACCAAGCTCTGCTAATTCAGAAGAAAGTAGGAGATTTCAATTATCCATTCTTAGTCTAAAAGAAGAATTAAGGAGGTAATAATCTAATTCCTAGTCTTTAATTTATACTTCTTAAAATTCACTTCTCTGTGATAATTTTTGATGAACTAAATTGATAGGATTTGATAATATGTTGATTATATATGTTGTCAAGTGTATATAATCTGGTATATAGCATCTGTGAATGATTTTGTGTTGGTTAAATTCGTGTAAATGCATGAAATAGGAAGAAATAAACTCTTGCTTTCACTATCTTTTTATGGTCTGCTTTAAGTCTAAAATTGAGTCTCAATTCATGCTTAGAATCTGAATTTGATGGTTGTTTGTTGTAATTCATTGAAATAAGAAAATAATGCAACTGGAATGGAACCAAATGGTGGTAAAATGAATCTGGGTTGGATGATTTTGTATATTATGTCAAATAGCCAAAAAATTAGCATGAATATGAATTGGAGCTTTTAAATTGGTTATTTGGGTTTTTGAGTTGTGTAAATCGCTCAGTAGTTGTGTTCCGATGTGTTTATCGAAGTATATTGCATCTGGGAATAACAAATTTGGTGTTTAGATGATTAAATTTTTGGTTGAGTTGGAGGCAGAGTCTGGTTCGCGACTGCAGAAACTGATTCTGCAGTCCGGCGCCGTAACATCGTTCATACGGTATAAAACGGGCGCCGCAGCGCCAGGGTCCAATGGGTTTAGGTCAGGCCAGCACCGCAGCGCCGCCTCAAGGCCAAAACCTAGGGCCGCAGCGCCGGTCCGGTTCAGAACCGGGTCGGGTCGGGTCGAAAAACCCAGAAAATGAAAATTTTCCAAATTCTGAAATAAAATAATTTCACATATATGATGCAACATGATAAGTATTTGGTATAATAGCAAGAGTTTAAGAATGTGGGTTTAAGTTATGTTTCTGAAAGTGAACAGTCGTTTAATAAAGGAAGCAGTTAATTGAGCTATGAATATTAATTGTTCAATGTGACTTGAATATATAGGTCACTCAAAGAGCAAGTAGATAATATTAACTGTAGAAGACGTATCAGGCAAGTTTCCTATCCCTAACTTGTTACTCTTTCAATGAGCAAGCTTTATAACCTTGGCTTATTATTGTTCAACCAAGGTTTATTATGGTGTCCAATGCTTATGTTTTGTTCAAGTCATATTGTTATTCGATTATGATTCATTGTTGTTCGAACTTTGAACATAAATATCATCGTACAATCTTATTGTTATAACCAAATGCTTTAGTGGCTAGCGAACCCTTATTGATTCAGCTAGTCCATAGTTGATGAGCGTTCTAAAGACTTAGTATTTTTGAAGTTAATCAAAACCAAACTTTCTTTGGTGCGGAATCTAATGTTAATGCTGAGATGAACAACCCTGTTATAGGGGATTATATTATGCAATAGCGTTAAAATGTATGTGCACAATACATTGTACGAAGGGCTGATCCCCCGGAGTACGAGATGGATGGTCCATATAGTCTATAAGACTGTTAAAGGTTATGGTAGAGATACTTGTTAACCTAGGACATAGTTCGTGGTCTTGTGACCCTCATATGTACTTTTGATCTTGTTTTCAAATCTTTATTCAAAAGCCGAACTTTCTATTGAGCTATCAGTTCTTGTTATCGTTGTCCGACTTCAGAAAGGATTATGTTATTCAATTAAAAATCCTTTTATTGCTTATTTCGATGTCATTATTGTTATTGTTACCCTGGTGGGCAATTGTTTTACTCACCCTTGCATAAAACATTGCAGCTAAGATTGAGAAGTCTGATGAGCCGTCCACGAGCAAGGGCAAGGGCAAGATGAACAAATGAAGAAGTTTACTTTTATTTGATAAAGCTTATGTAATGAGACTTAAATGTTATTATGTTTTATTCCGCAAATGATGTAATAAAGGTTAGATGACCTGGTATTTCGTATTAATTATGTAACCCTTTAATGGGAGTATTGTTTATTAAGTTTATTGTTGTTATTATCCTTTATTGTGGGTAGTTAGATATGAATGTGATGGATAGTGAACACCAGATCTGTGGGATTTAAGTACCCGGATTTGGGGTGTCACAATGTAGCTTGTAACTGAAAATATCTTCTAAGCTCGACAATGTAACTTGCAACTGAAAATATCTTCTAAGCTCGACAATGCAGCTTGTAACTGAAAATATCTTCTAAGCTCGACAATACAACTTGTCACCGTAAGCACGACAAAACAGCTTATCACTGTAAGCATGACAAAGCAGCTTGTTATTACGGATATATCCCCAAGCTCGTCGGTGAAAAATTTCTAAGCACGACTTATTCTGCGTTTTCCTCGAAACTATTTTCAGATATAATTCATCGTTATACCCGAATAATCACATAATACATAGTTTTGGGTCACAACCATATACGATCATAAATATTCAAGGTATTACAGGATTCCTTCACTAACTAGCGTTGCCGTGCCAGCCTTCCAGAGATGCTGAACTTTAGCTTTAGCGCTGCCGTGCCATAATTTGAACTAGAGACGGCACTAATACGTCATCACTCCAGAGTCCCTGAAATCCTGTCCCGGCGCTGCCGCACCACTTACCAAGCTAACTCTGGCGCTGTCGATGTAATATCTAGGACTTTTAAAAGAATTATTATTAGTAAAAGTCAGGAATATTTTCTATATGAATGTGTTTATGTGTAATTATGTGTATTATGTGATTTAAATTATGTAAGCATAATGAGCAGAAGCTAAAATAAAATTTAATATGTGGCAAGCTTAAGTTATGAATTAACTAAGCTTGCTAGAATGAGCCATATATGGCATAATGATTCATGGTGAATCAAGTGAAGATTATGGAAAAAGATTTATTTAAAGGATGATTAATTGATTATTAAGTGTGTGTATAATAATTGTGTTACATAGTGAACTGCTACTATCTTCATCCAGTGTAACTTGGCCCAATAAGGTACACCGGATATAAAAGTGCTCTCCAGGCCAACAAGCTTTGGATTAGTTCTGGTGGTGACAAGTCACAAATCAGGTCGTTAAGCCCAAAGTGGGTTGTCCTTAATAAGTTTTACTGATGTGGAGGGATACGATACGTTAATGTGTAATCCCAGATTTCCAGCCCCGTTAGTATAAGCAGTCGCATTAGGCCAATGGCCTATCTCCCTACCTTACTTGATAAAAGGTTAATCAGATGGTTACTGTGGGGGGTATGGTTGGAGGATGAGTTGGTAAGCTTTTCACCTAATCACTCTTAACCAGAGGGTACCGTTATTGTGTGTCGATCCTACGATTTGGGTAATGACCAATGCTTGGGTAAATGTCTCTTTATAAATAGCGATCCCCAGTCATTTTACAGAGCTTGCTGGAGTAGAATGTGAGTGCTAAGCATACGCATGGGCATGCCGCTTCGGCGTTCGCGTAAGCAAAGACGAGCGTGTGACGTACAAACGTCGAAACGTCGTGTCAAGTGATAATAACCTTGAAATGTGTTCCGATTCTAACAAAACAAACATTGTAGAATATGGAATAGAGTTAATGTACACCAATATATGGAGTCTATATGTGCCTATATCGTTAATATAAATGTGTAGGACATTTGAAGGACAAATTAGCATAAACTTATAACAAACACTTGAGGCAAGTATCTTTAAACTTTTTCACAAGTTTTCTAATTTCATTTGACTATGTTCTTATAAATGTTTCTTGAAGTGTTGAAGTTCAAATTTACTGAATGCATATTCAATTGTGTGAATTCCTTACTTATGCAAATCTTTTGGTATTTGTACAAGTATTCAAGTTATGCTATGACATAAACCATTAAAGCTTTAAAGTTCTATTATTCATGAACTGTTTATGATTGTCGATGCCATTTGATTCGGCTAGACAAATATTGAAATATTTTATCAATTTGACTATAAATCTTTGAAATGTTATTGATGTTAAGTAGAGCTATCCAAATCAAATTGTTTTGGTACGGATTCAAATAAGTCTAAGATGAACAACCCTAATACTGGAAAAAAATTTAGTCGGATGTTCCGGCAGACCCGTGAGGCAGTCAAAATAAACGCATATAGTCGTTTTTAGTAGAGTGTTATACACCATAGGGTATTATAGGCTGATCACCTAGACGTGCCTGTAAGCTAGACAGTTTACAGTTGAATTACTGTTAGACCCTTACAAAAAGAAAAGTTCAAGGTCTTACGACCGCTAAGTATGTCGTTTCAAAAATGTTTTAAATGAAATGAAAGTATTATTTCTATTATTCGAAGTTACTTACCAATTATTATTTAGTTGTTGAAGTTTTTAGTGAGAGAAGTCATGATTCTTGATTTTGTTATTATTACAACTTTTATACTTGCTGAGCTATTAAATGCTCATCCTTGCTTTAAATTAAATGTTTTTAGCTAAGCCAGAACGTGCCGAGAGTTCCAGTAAGGACAAAGGAAAAGTTACTGAGTAGAGGATTATATATATCCGGTTATGTAATAGTTTGATACACTATGAATGATGTAACATTATACCTTATGTAATAATTATTATTATGTTGTGTAATGATTTAAAGGTCCTAGAACTTGGGATTTTAGAGTAAGACATATTATAATAATAATATAGTAATTTTATTTATGTCGTTATTATTGTGTTGAATAGGTAGTACCGTGGAACACCGGACCCAGGTTTGAAGGTACCCGGATTTGGGGACGCTACAGGTAGGTATCAAAGTTGTAGGTTATAAATTTTAGGTGGGAAATACCTTAGGCTATAACCTTAGAGAAAGTAGAGAAGTTAGTAAGCAGATAAACTCAAATAGAGTTTTAAGAGGTGAATTGAGGAAATTCATCGAAAAAAATAAAAGTAACATAAAATAAATTGTTATTTGTGATAATAAATATATTTGTTACTATGTGCTAATTAAGATGTTAAATTTGATTATAGGATGTTTGGTGAAGAGGATATTAGAATTATCCACATGGATACTGAGACGTTAGTACCTGCACCCACGCCTATAGCAGCGGTGCCAGCTAAGAGTGACCCTGACATGGATCTTCAATCTAATGAGGATTCGTCTAAGCATTGGGAGGAACCCACGCAATCTTGATGCTTTCCTATCCTTTAATTCTCGAATGTGTGTGTATATGTGCGCGTGTATGTGTGTGTGCCTATGTGAATGTTGTGGTGAGTTTGTATGAAAGAATCATTTGGATTTTTAGGGAAAGTCGTGCTTTAATTTGAGAACGCTTCGGGATGTCTTTTCGGCATACACGAGAAAGCTTTATGAGAAAGGTTCGATTTTAATTGTCAAAAACTATGAGATTTTCATTAGGTGCCGTTTTGGCAAAAACAAGAGTTTTCTAAACCTTCGTCAAAATAGGAATCGAGATCTATACGTTGCTTTCGTAACTCAAATGATGGGCAACTTCTAGAATCTCTTTAACCCTATGCACAACGGTTTAATAAAACGTCATTTGTTTCATAAAACCATTTCTTGTGATGTTTGAAAACGATTTTTCTTTAGCTTTCTCGTTGAAATAGAAATCGACATTCATTAGCACTTCCCATTTATTAACCTCGTGATGCTAATAGCCTAGTTTGATTGATTTTATGAAAATCTTATCATTTAGCTTTGAAATCAATTTCGTGTCATAAATCAAATCAAGTATTAAAATGTGTGGAGCTATTCATGGGCATGTAAGCCATCCGAATAACCCCAACACCCACAATCACATATTTCACTATTACGGGGCCTTAAACACGATTCTCGCCTCGGCGTCGTTTTAAGGCCCGAAGATTACATGTTCACAATGAAGATTACATCGTTTTTATGATCTACATCAAAACACGTCCATCATCGGATTCGGACCACGGGGTCGCTTTCCTAGGTTCACATCCACAATTTATACACACCCACGCAATGGATACTACAAAAATTAAACAAGCTAAAATCGCCAAATAGATATAATCGGGCCATTAGGAAGAATTTTGTTCCATTTGGAACCCTCACTAATAGTCCTCAATCCATGGATCCACAACAATATACAAGAAAAACTACATCTCACATAACCCGATTGACAAGAAAATTAACAAAATGATATACAAAAATTGCTATGGAAATAATCTTTTTCACCTTGCAAATAATCCTCACAATAGGTATGAATTTATGTATTGAGTAGAATAGAAGATATATGATATATAATCTTACATAAAAGATATAATTCCTCAGTTCTTTTCTCTCTTTTCTCTCTATTTTCCTTGCAAATTCTTGCTATTTCTTCCCTTTTTCCGAGCTGCCGCTGTTGTTTTTTTTCCTTTCAATCTGCTGACAACCCTCTGGATGAAATGAAGAAACTGAGCTGAAATAGGCTGGTCTAGGGCAGCCGCAGATTGATCTGCGGCTGGCTGGCCGCCTCCCATCGCACTCAGCTGATTTCCTAGTTTCCGTGTTTTGAGTTTCGTGTTTTCAAAAGGCGCACTATTGGACGCAGATCAATTCGCGGCTGGCTGGCTTGACTTTCTCGTTTTTTCTGTCATGCCTCGATTCTTGTGTCGTGACGTCAGTTTTCACCGACAGGCTTGTATTTTGCAGTCCGGGAATCACTGGGAGACGTGCCACATCATTCGGGCATGCTCATTTCGGACGGCCCTGCTGTCACGTTGGTTTTGATTTGCAAATCGTTGCGGTGGCGTTGAGTGTTCGTACTTTTCCATCCCTCGCTCTCACAGGCCGGTTCATTTGCCGAATTTGCCCTCCTGTCAGGGTTAGTATACGAAGTGCAAAATTTGGGTGTCTACAGCTGCCCCTCTTTATCATGTTTATGAAATGTTAAATGAAATGAACAGGATAAAGAAATAGACACCCGATGCATGAAAGAATGACAATACATATATGATGCAACACACACAACTTATGATGTAACGCAAGATGTAGGGCATGCAAAACATTCGTAAAAGAGTGTCAATGCGGATGATCGTCTCGTGAGTGTCGGGTCTCGTATCCGGTCGCTCGTCTCGTGATCGCCGGGTCTCGTCGCCGGTCGATCGTCTCGTCGGGGTCGGGTTTCGTCGCCGGTCACCCATCTCGTAATCGCCGGTTATCGTCGCTGGTCGATCGTCTCGTCGGGGCCGGGTTTCGTCGCCGGTCACCCATTTCGTAATCGCCGGTTATCGTCGCCGGTCGATCGTCTCGTCGGGGCCGGGTATCGTCGCCGGTCACCCATCTCGTAACCCCCGGGTATCGTCACCGGTTGGTTGTCTTGTCGGAGCCGGTTTTCGTCGCCGGTCATCCATCTCGTAATCGCCGGTTATCGTCGCCGGTCGATTGTCTCGTCGGGGCCGGGTATCGTCGCCGGTCACCCACCTCGTAATCACCGGTTATCGTCGCCGGTCGATCGTCTCGTCGGGGCCGGGTATCGTCGCCGATCACCCATCTCGTAACCCTCAGGTATCGTCGCCGGTTGGTTATCTTGTCAGAGCCGGTTTTCGTCGCCGGCCATCCATCTCGTAATCGCCGGTTATCGTCGCCGGTCGATTGTCTTGTCGAGGCCGGGTATCGTCGCCGGTCACCCATCTCGTAACTGCCGGGTATCGTCGCCGGTCGATTGTCTTGGATCTCAGCCCTTTCCAAGGTGGTTAGTTGTTTGGATCTCAGCCCTTCCCAGGGTGTTAGTGTTTGGAACTCAGCCCTTCCCAGGGTGTTAGTTGTTTGGATATCAGCCCTTCCCAGGGTGTCAGTTGTTTGGATCTCAGCCCTTCCCAGGGTGTCAGTTGTTTGGATCTCAGCCCTTCCCAGGGTGTTAGTTGTTTAGATCTCAGCCCTTCCCAGGGTGCTCACCATCTTGTTGTGGTTTGCTTGGATGCCTTCCCAGGTTTGCTCACCACCTTGTTGTGGTTTGTTTGGATGCCTTCCCAGGGTGCTCACCACCTTGTTGTGGTTTGCTTAGATGCCTTCCTAGGTTCACTCACCACCTTGTTGTGGTGTGCTTGGATGCCTTCCCAGGTTTGCTCACCACCTTGTTGTGGTTTGTTTGGATGCCTTCCCAAGGTGCTCACCACCTTGTTGTGGTTTGCTTGGATGCTTTCCCAGGTTCACTCACCACCTTGTTGTGGTTTGCTTGGATGCCTTCCCAGGTTTGCTCACCACCTTGTTGTGGTTCGCTTGGATGCCTTCACAGGTTTGCTTACCACCTTGTTGTGGTTTACTTGGATGCCTTCCCAGGTTCACTCCTTGTTTGGATACCAGCCCTTCCCAGGGATCATTGATTGTTTGGATATCAGCCCTTCCCAGGGGTCGTTGATTGTTTTGGATACCAGCCCTTCCCAAGGATCATTGATTGGTTGGATACCAGCCCTTCCCAGGGGTCATTGATTGATTGGATACCAGCCCTTCCTAGGGGTCGTTGATTGGTTGGATACCAGCCCTTCCCAGGGGTAGTTGATTGGTTGGATACCAGCCCTTCCCAGGGGTCGTTGATTGGTTTTGAGTGATTTTTTTTTTTTTTTGAAATGGGATGTGTGATCGGCTTCATGTCCTGGATCTCCCACCAACATCGTCCACGTACCATGCCGCAAAAGCCATCACTTTGATCATTTGTGAGGTTGAAAGCGACGTGCTTGTACTTTCCTGAAGATTTTCATTTTGATCGTACCTGCATGCATGAAAAAGATGTTATGCATGATCTGGCAGATATGTTATGGACAGATGCATGTGCACAACATATGTTTAGATAGAAATGACCCCTGTTCAGTCAAATGATACTATTCGACAATCGTCGTTGTTTGCCAAAATTTGACTGGATCACGCCTCGTCGTGAAGTGTAGTTTCTAGACTTCAACCCTGGTCTAGTACTCTGTCTATTCTTGGTCGTCTTCATTTCATTGAGTTGAGGCAGTCTGTTTCGCTCTCTGTGATGACCGACAGCTATGTTGGGCTCTTTGGCCTTTTGATCATTTTTGACGGCCGATATGCTGCTGTCCAGCATTATATCATCCTTGTATATGCTCATATACGTGGATCATTTGGATGTCGAGGCAGTGATAGTCAGGATTGGGGAGAGGCCCAATGATGAGAAGTTCTGTGCAGCCTCAGCTTCCTTCCATTTCACGATTCTTAACTGCCCCAGCCTTGGCGCGTGTTGTTACCAAGAATTTCTATCGAAAACTCGCGATGCTGACCGTGCTGAGTTATCCACAGCTCTGCAAGATCCTGCATATCAGATGACTAACAAATGCCAAAACTTGAAGGCTCGGGCCGTTAGTGTTAGTTCAACGCAAAGATATTATAATCTCGACAAACATGCAGTTAAAGCACGAAATTGAATATCTATTGATCGCACAATCTAGCAAGTTGTGAACCGTGAATGTACTAGATTGGAAGTTTTTTTTTTTTTTTCAATCCCTCGTGAGTTGATGATTTTCTATTTGACGAGTTATGAAATCGTAAGAACACCTTCAAGCATTCATGGTCACTGTACGTGAGTGAGGTTGAATTCAAAAGAACTACCTTCCCTCGTCAAAGGCACTCTGTCTCCATTCTCGACAACGTCCTTAGCAAGATTGACGTCATATGACAAATGCACTATGCAATGCAGCATTCAGTAGGGGTTTCTCTTTCATGACTTCTTGTTTAAGGCCGAGAGTTTTTTTCTCGTATTATCTTTTCTCTTTATTAGCCCATTTCACTTGTCTCGTTTTCTTAGGCTATTCAAAGTTACCCATTTAACGAGTTTTGGACCAATGACTCCCAAACCAGACGGTTTTGGGGCATTAGGTGTGCAGACACCCCCTCGGGTTTATTTACTCGAGTAACAAAGGCCACGGTTCGAGACAAGTTGGTGGTCTGCACCATTCATTCTTTGCTTGACCTTGCGCAAGATTCGTTTTCTTAGGCTTGAGTTACCCATGTAGCGAGTGTTAGGCCGGTGACTCCCAAACCAGACGACTTTAGGGCACCAGATGCAGAGACACCCCTTAGGCTTAATTACTCAAGTAGCTCATGCCACGATTCGAATCCGCTCGTGCCTCCTCTACTGTAATGCTCGTTTTCTTAGGCTCTGAGTTACCCATGTAACGAGTGTTGGGCCAGCGACTCCCAAACCAGATGGCTTTAGGGCACCAGGTGTAGAGACACCCCTCGGGCTTAATTACTCGAATAACCCAGGCCACGATTCGAGACATTAGCTTGATAATCATTTATCGTCTGACTTCTTGATATTAGCTTGATAACATTGACTGTCTCACTATGTGTTAATTGCTATCAGCGTTGTCATAGTTTTATACCCCACAACTGAAAGTTTGTGCAAATGCAAAGTGAAGGCTGTCACATTGTTGGTCGATTTCGCAATCGATAACACACACGTGCAAGTATACACGGCCCACAAGTAATATATGATAAGATAAGAGTCGAACCCACAGGGAATTGTGACAAATAATAACCAAGTACCAATCGTATATCAATTTGATCTAATTTAAACTATGAAGGTTTGATTGTTTGTGGATTGGTTGAGTTCACAAGTTAAGTAATGAGTAAAATGCAGTAAAATATCAAGATAGAAAGGTCTAAGATTACAATTTCCCCCAACACGTCATTTGAATATCCTAACTCTCTCTTTTCAATCAATTATAGCATACGAATTGACAACCGAGAAATCAAAACTACATAAGAGCCTCTGTCGATGGTCAATCACAAATCTTCCTAAGCGGTGCATAGGTATATGTCTATCCTATACACTATCAAGAGACTAATTTCATGAATGATTTATAGACATGTGTCACCAAATCTAATTAATCCTCCCTTCAATTACCAACTTTCACCTCGGAAGTCATTAAGACTAGATTCTCAATAGGTTGCATGCGGTAATTAGGTATATATCTATCCCAACTACTATCAAGATACCTATTATTGCAGATAATTAATAAGACACACGTCACTTAATCCGATTAATAACCCACAACAATCTATACTCTCGCATGTTATCATAACTAGGTCTTAACCTATAATCCGTTCGTCAAGTTCATATAGGTTCCCAAGGTAATTACGGGCCAAGCAATTAATCTAGAAAGCAAAGGTTATGACAATCAATTCACAAATGAATAACTAAAATCAATAGAGAGAGAATTCAGTTCAACTATGTGTTGGGTTCCATTGAAATCTTAGAATACAAGCTTTAGTTCATGGTAGCTAAGCAAAACATCAAACACATGGTGTTCATCATAAAATTGAAATACAAATTCAAAGGAAATCAAGAGATGATAAAACCCATTTAGAAGATATTCATATGTTGCTTGCTTGGTTGATGTCAATCTCTAGCTTTTCCTCTTCATTTGGCATTCGTTTCTCTTTTTGCTCCTGAGCTTGTTGCTGGAATTTTCTTGATTTGTAGCCCTCAAGCCTTCTTGATGATGTATGTGCAGCCTCCCAAGGTCTAGATATGCCTTGACAATCCCTTCCTTCTTGGTTCTTTGGCTTATGCTGAGTTTTTCCTTGTAATGCAGCACTTTTGCTCTCAAATTGATGTTTTAGTCCAGCCTCCCAATCCCTAGTTTTTTTTTGCAATATGAAGCCCCAATGAGATATTATATAGTGCCTCTATGAAAACCCTAGCAAAAATCAGATTATGGGTCAAAAATCCGCTCAGATCGCACCAAAAGGCCAGCTGGAATCGCACTCAGCACGACGCCGTGCGCCCGCACGCCAGCGCGCGCGCCCGCGCCCAGCGCCTGGGCCGCACGCTTTCCGCACGCCCAACGCCGCACGCCCACGCCGCGTGCCCGCACGCCTGGGCCGCACGCTGGCCGCACGCCCACGCCCGCTGCCCCGCACGCCCCGCACGCCCGCACGCCAGCGCGCGCGCCCGCGCCCAGCGCCTGGGCCGCACGCCCAACTGCCGAGTGCCACCGAGCCCGGCGCGCGCGCGCGCCCAACGCCGAGGCTGCCGAGCGCCGAGCGCCTGCGCCCGCCGCACACGCCCGCACGCCCAGCGCGCGCCCGCACGTCGCGCCCATGCGCCCGCGCCCAGCGCCTGGGCCGCACGCTGGCGCCCCCGTCTGCCGCACGCTGTGCCCGCGGCTTGGTCGACGCCGCACGCCGTGCACGCCTTCCAACGCCGTGCACGTCCAACTTCCAAATGTCATCAAATTAAGCCCCGAGCATCGCCAAACATAAATTTTCACCGTGTTATCATTCGGGCACGGATATCTAAGCACGGACTTGCCCTCGTGGCTTGGCCGACGCCGCACGCCGTGCACGCTTTCCGACGCCGTGCACGCCCAACTACCAAATGTTATCAAATTAAGCACCGAGCGTCGCCAAGCACATATTTCCATCGTACTACCATTCGGGCACAGACGTCCAGGCACGGAGATTGAGTCAATACAAACAACGATCCGAGCGGTCTTTATTTCAATTCCTACAAACATAATGAAAATGCATCAAAGCAACATAAAACATGTAAAAATAACTAAAAACTAATTTATGTAGAAATAAGATAAAAATACATAAAAACCACATAAAATACCTAAAGACTTGCAAATTATCAAGGCCAAAAGTACCCAAATTGTGTGTATAAAATACACTCATCACACATGAGGTCGATCCTGTCGCAAACGTTGCTTTGAATTAAGGCTTGGTACCCGATCAAAAGGTTGAATAGCCTTCTTCGTCTAATCATACTCACGATCGTGCTCCACGGTTGCTTGTCAGAATTAATCCGATTCCTATCAAGCCAAATAAAATCCCCTTTCACGCGGGTCATCGTATCCCGGGAAAACTATGCTTGACAAATGCCAGATGATCGTACCGTTGAATATTGACATGAGGTAGCATTTGATGATGATGGCGCATGCTGATGGGATTGTTGCATGGGTGCCAATTTGCACGTCATCATTTCCTGGGTAGTTGACAAATGCCCCAGTGTTAAGTTGCTTTTATTGTGATCTCCCTCATACTGGTTGCCTCGGTACCTCGCTGGGCTAACAGCAGATCCGGTCCTTTGACTTGTTGAAAGGTTTGGGGGATTTTTGATTTTTGAAATTTTTTTTTTTTTTTTTTTTGTGGTCGAATTTGCCCCTACTCCAGGTTCTTTGTGATTGTTAGGGGCTCTGATGTTTGATGGCGATGGTTTGGTCTAAACTGGGTTTGGGTTTACCCTCGACCCATCCTTTGATCTCGACAGGCGTATTGTCGATATCTGTCTCGTCCTGCTCGATCCCCATCAGATCGAAATCTAGCTTTATACCAAAATCGTGATCCTCCTTCAAATTTGGCCTATTGCTTGTCAGGCTAGAATGCCTCAATTCGGGGTACTGCCATAAAACAAAAAATACTTGTCATATATATAAAATATTTCAGCACATGATCTTCTTTTTGGATAACATGACAAAATGACATGAGCGTGCAGGGATTTGAAATAAAACTCAGAATTTTAAAACCCATTGATCTTCTACTGGCCGGGATTCACTGCCATACTTCTGGATTCACCCCCATTCCCCATCATGCTTAGGTAGAGGATTTAACATTTGGTGACCCTGGCTGTTCCACCACGATTTCCCCACTATCAATCAAATCCTGAATTTTGTGTTTCAGCGTCCAACATTTCTGCGTATCATGACCGGGGGAACCTGAGTGGTATGCGCATCGCTTGCTTGGGTCAAACCTTCTTCCATTCGGGTCACTTGGGGGTGCCAAATCGACTATTTTCCTCTGGGCTATCAATACTGCCAAAATCTGCTCAAGAGGATCCCCGAGCGGGGTGAATACTCGATTTTTTGTGGTCTTGAACCTTTTTCACCCGTCCGTCCTTTGATCAGTGAAATTAGGCTGTCGGGATGGCCCCACTCTCTGTATCTGTACTGGAGGACTGTTCTCTGTCTTTCTGGATGATCCCTGCAGGATGAGGGAAACATCTTCCTCCTCTTTCTTTTGGACCCTTCGGAAAGTGTTGCCATAGTTTCCACTCCGGATTTGCTCTGCAGCTGTCTCCAAAGCCGTGAAATCCCGAATCTTGCCAGATTTTAACCCCATGTCCACCATTTCTCCGTGTTTAATCATCTCGGCAAAAGGTCTTCCAATCCCCGATATAACCCGCTCATAATAAGGTGCCTCTTGAATGTCCACGAAGGTCATCACCATCTCTGACTCGCTCATTGGGGGATTCACCTGTGCAGCCATACCCCTCCATCGCTGTGTATAATCCCTGAAAGATTCCTTTGGTTGCTTCTTGATCTTCGTCATTTGATATCTATCAGGGGCCATTTGTGCCTGAAAGCTATATTGTGTTAAGAAGGTATGGGCCAACGCCTCCCAATTGTGGATCCAGGCATTGTCAAGACGGGCATACCAAATTCTTGCCTCTCCCGTCAGGCTCTTTTGGAATAATTACATTCTTAGACCTTCGTCTTCGGCATAAGATCCAAGCTCCCCGATGTATATTTTCAGATGTGTATAAGGATCCCCACTCCCATTGTATTTCTCAAATTCGGGAATTTTAAATTTCTCCGGGTATTTGGCTCCGAGGAAGACACATAGATCTGAATAATTAACCCTGCCTAGGGAGCCTATGCCTTTTAGAAATTGGATGGTCTCCTCCATTTGTTTCATTTTCTTTCGAAGGTCGTCAGAGTCTCCTTCCTCCGGGATAGTAATCACTGTCCGGTTGGGTATTGGAATGACCTTTGGGACGACGGGTTCGCCCTTAGGTTGGGGTGGATCCTCTTTAGGTGGATCCTGTCTAGGTAGCAATTGTTCCTTCAGCATTATGGCCATCTCCAACATCTGTTTCTTAAAATCATCAAATTCCTCACGAGATATGGAACTAGGATTAGTAGATGGAAGATCAGCCATTTCAGATGTAGAGTCTTGGGCCCTTTTAGACTGCGAACGAGTTTGAGGAGCAATCCTACAGAGACAATGGTTCGATGTTTAGTCCGGGGAAATGAAAGGATATGGATGCATGCTAAAGCTGTAACTTTGTGTTTTGGGTTTTTTAATCTTTTTCTGCAAAACAGAAAGTTAGTAGTCTTTAAATGCAGTAACAAATGTTAAACATGACTTTATTATGCTTCCCCAGCCATTCCCTGCAAAACATAGAGGTTAGTAATTTCTTTTGACAGAAATGGAAGCATATATGAGTGGGATCATGACATTTATACGCGTGAACGTAAAAGGGCATGAAGAGACTTTTCCTGCGTTGGGTTAATCTGAGGCTGACCTATCCTAGGGTTACTTTCACGGGCTTTTCGGCATGAAAGCCCCCAAATCTTTGCAATCTACTCGTCTGAATCCTTTCGATTGGAGCGGATTTGGGTGGTGCGTTTCCTGAGCCATCTCCGGGGAGCAGCCCCTTCGAGTCCAGTAATAAGCAACCGACAGGTTCGCCTCAGGAGGAGGTACTCTCTCAACATACATTCACATTCATCGTCCTCACCGTATGCAAATGATTACTTAAAAGTAAAGCAATTCCATTCAATTATTCACTTATTGGGCAAAACACACATTCACACATCAAAAGTAAAATCAAAATATCGCACATATGCACATTTTATGAATTTTAAAAGAATAGGATAGCATCAAGATTCGAAAGTGGCTTCAGCCCTCTAAGGTCCCCAGCAGAGTCGCCAGCTGTCGACGCCGGTTTTTTCGCCCTTAAGGCGATAGTTTGCCCTTTCCGATTTTGGCCTTTTGATTAGGTGATTTTGGGAAAAGGGTCGGCATGAGTGTCGACGGGGTTTTAAAAGATCGTTTTTTATGATGAGCCAATTAACCAGAGTCGCCAGTTGGTATATTTGAAATGGATGTACCAACTCATCCGAGTTTTGTTTTTTGTAAATCGCTGGCTCATAAGTGACTCCGAATTAATTGGTCTGCGAACCGAGATTCATAGAGTTCGGGGGCTTGCTTAAGCAAGGGGAAGGTGTTAGGCACCCCCCGACTTCCGTGAGACACAGTTACCGTAATCTTGATGCTTTCCTATCCTTTAATTCTCGAATGTGTGTGTATATGTGCGCGTGTATGTGTGTGTGCCTATGTGAATGTTGTGGTGAGTTTGTATGAAAGAATCATTTGGATTTTTAGGGAAAGTCATGCTTTAATTTGAGAACGCTTCGGGATGTCTTTTCGGCATACACGAGAAAGCTTTATGAGAAAGGTTTGATTTTAATTGTCAAAAACTATGAGATTTTCATTAGGTGCCGTTTTGGCAAAAACAAGAGTTTTCTAAACCTTCGTCAAAATAGGAATCGAGATCTATACGTTGCTTTCGTAACTCAAATGATGGGCAACTTCTAGAATCTCTTTAACCCTATGCACAACGGTTTAATAAAACGTCATTTGTTTCACAAAACCATTTCTTGTGATGTTTGAAAACGATTTTTCTTTAGCTTTCTCGTTGAAATAGAAATCGACATTCATTAGCACTTCCCATTTATTAACCTCGTGATGCTAATAGCCTAGTTTGATTGATTTTATGAAAATCTTATCATTTAGCTTTGAAATCAATTTCGTGTCATAAATCAAATCAAGTATTAAAATGCGTGGAGCTATTCATGGGCATGTAAGCCATCCGAATAACCCCAACGCCCACAATCACATATTTCACTATTACGGGGCCTTAAACACGATTCTCGCCTTGGCGTCGTTTTAAGGCCCGAAGATTACATGTTCACAATGAAGATTACATCGTTTTTACGATCTACATTAAAAGACGTCCATCATCGGATTCGGACCACGGGGTCGCTTTCTTAGGCTCACATCCACAATTTATACACACCCACGCAATGGATACTACAAAAATTAAACAAGCTAAAATCGCCAAATAGATATAATCGGGCCATTAGGAAGAATTTCGTTCCATTTGGAACCCTCACTAATAGTCCTCAATCCATGGATCCACAACAATATACAAGAAAAACTACATCTCACATAACCCGATTGACAAGAAAATTAACAAAATGATATACAAAAATTGCTATGGAAATAATCTTTTCACCTTGCAAATAATCCTCACAATAGGTATGAATTTATGTATTGAGTAGAATAGAAGATATATGATATATAATCTTACATAAAAGATATAATTCCTCACTTCTTTTCTCTCTTTTCTCTCTATTTTCCTTGCAAATTCTTGCTATTTCTTCCCTTTTTCCGAGCTGCCGCTGCTGTTTTTTTTCCTTTCAATCTGCTGACAACCCTCTGGATGAAATGAAGAAACTGAGCTGAAATAGGCTGGTCTAGGGCAGCCGCAGATTGATCTGCGGCTGGCTGGCTGCCTCCCATCGCACTCAGCTGATTTCCTGGTTTCCGTGTTTCGAGTTCCGTGTTTTCAAAAGGCGCACTATTGGCCGCAGATCAATCCGCGGCTGGCTGGCTTGACTTTCTCGTTTTTTCTGTCACGCCTCGATTCTCGTGTCGTGACGTCGGTTTTCGCCGACAGGCTTGTATTTTGCAGTCCGGGAATCACTGGGAGACGTGCCACATCATTCGGGCATGCTCATTTCGGACGGCCCTGCTGTCACGTTGGTTTTGATTTGCAAATCGTTGCGGTGGCGTTGAGTGTTCGTACTTTTCCATCCCTCGCTCTCACAGGCCGGTTCATTTGCCGAATTTGCCCTCCTGTCAGGGTTAGTATACGAAGTGCAAAATTTGGGTGTCTACATATCCCACACAGCCTTGTCTTAACAACTTCCTGGCCTGCATCATCGTCAGATAACTCGCTTGTCTAGGCGATTGACTGCCATAAAATACTACCTTTGACGGAGTCATAAGGTTAATATGTTTCTTTTGGCAATCAATTATCGCTCCATAATTGAATAGCCAATCCATACCCAAAATAATGTCAAATTCCCCAAGTTTAATTAGGATAAGATCTACGGTCATCACGTTTCCCTTAATGTTCACTCTACAATAGCTTACCTCCGACGTTAGAACACATCCACAATATTTTTCATGTCTCGGTGTTACGACCATACAAACCCGACCACAAGCATGTCATAGAGTATAAACCCCTGCAAGTTGAAAAAGATTTATCTTACGAAGAAGAGCCTGTTCAGATAGTTGACAGGAAAGAGCAAGTGCTACAAAATAAAATTATACCTTCTGTTAAGGTAATCTGAAGGAACCACAATGTTGAAGAAGCTACGTGGGAACT